>CANSZD010002060.1:0-139579 GCA_947648045.1 Beta corolliflora | reverse complement strand
ATGGTGTTGTCATGAATTCTTATGGGTCTAATCATGTCATCAAGGAAGCATATGGGATCTCTATGCTATGTTCTTCTGATTGTTTTAAACTCGTACTCTGGCTCCAGCATAAGAGTGGTGCTTATGGCTTTTTATTGCAGTTTAATCTATCTGCCTTACAGATACGTGGATTTCAGAATTTCTAAAGGTTACTTCGATCTTAGCATTATGGCTGCTTATTGCGACTGGATTTGTAGCATAGTCGTCAATGACTGAGCTATACAATTAACGTTCTCTGTTGTATCCCATTCTTGAAAGACTATTTCTTTCTGTTTCCTATGGTGGAGCATACAGCTCAATATTATTCTCCCACAAATTTGCTGCTGCTTTCAAATTGGGACTTTACTAGGCACATGGTATGCCTTCTTTTTCACTTTATTTTTTGGAAAAATGGATTAGATACCCCCAACTTTGGGTGATGCGACTTTTAATACGCAATTGGATTATTTTTAAATAACCCCAACTGGGGGTGGTCGTAAATGCACCTGATGACTTAGAACCTTAGTAGCAAGTATTTTTTTTTTCCATCCTCTACTTCTTCTTCCTCCATTACAACCACCACCTAGCCACCACCCCATCACTACCACGACCTCCCACCACCCCACACCCCATCCCCACCCCCGGCCACCACCTTTGAACCCCTCCCCACCCAACGCCCGACCACCACCTTTGCCCCTCCCCCCAACCCAACGGCCGGCCACCACCTTTTCCCTCCCCCCACCCAACGCCCAACCACCACCTTCGAACCCCTCCCCTAGAGCCCCCCTCCTCATCCCCCGCAAGCCCTCCCCTCCCCCCACAACCCTCCCCACCACCCCCTAGCCCGCGGCCTCCCCTCCCCCCACCCCTTCGAGATCCCGCATCCCCCACCCCTTCGAATCAGGCAACCCCCTCCCCCACCCCTCGAATCCCGCATCCCCCGCCCTCCCCCCACCTCTTCGAATCCCGCCGCCCCTCACCCCACACCTTCGAGATCCCGCATCCCCCACCCTCCCCCCACCCCCCTTTGAATCCCGCAGCCCACCACCCCCTCCTCACCCCTTCGAAAAACGAACACGAATTAGTTTAATTACCGAATGATTTTCATTTCGAAAAACAAATCCGCGTAGTTCGATTGATTCGAGTTTGTTGGAGATTCGAAGAGTGCGATTTCACAGGAAAAGCTTAGGTTTAGGGTTTAGGGGAGATGAGTGGCCGGGTGGGATGGTGAGAAATCGGAGGTGGTTGTTGGTGGGAGTGAAGGTGGTGACGAAGGTGGTAGGGAGGAGAGAGAAATGGTGGTGGAGGGAAGGTGGCAAAGTGGGGGTGTGGGGATGAGGAGGAGGAGAGAGAAAGATGAGCGAGAGGGGGTGGGGGTTTGGTTTCAGGGATTGGCCGTCATGCGGGTAAATGGTGCATTTTGGCAGACCACCCACAAAGTTGGGGGTTTTAAAAATAATCCAAAGCCAAAAGTATTGCCGGACCGCCCAAAGTTGGGAGTATTCCGATCCTTTTTCCTTATTTTTTGTTGATCTTGTGGATTTTGAGGCCGTGGAAGGCATATCGTAGTTTACGTTTTGTGGTGGCTAGCCTCACTGTTAGGTGGGATCCAGCAGAGAGCTCTAGTGCAGCTGCTTCTGACTGAGATTTGACTACTTGAAGAAGGTTGCTCTGTACTTCTCATTAACTCCTTTTAGAATTACTTAACGAGTCAGTGCACTATAATTCATAAGTTAGAATTCACAGGATACGTTGCAGCTACATGTTGATTTCAGATACTTGTACCTGGATTGCTTTTTAAGCTCATGTACCTGGATTTTTGTTTTGAAGCTCCTCTTCATATTATGCTTGGATCGTATGTAGAGCAGTGGCGTATCAGAGTATTTTCACCGATGTGGGTTCGAACACTTTGAATATAACACCCTTTATAAAATTTGTAAGATAATATTCATATATTATTTCAAATTTATTGCGAATATTCGATAATTCAAAGTTGCAAACGTCTTTAGCTTATTTTTCAAAAGAAAAAAATAGAAGAAAAAAATAGGAGTACATAAACAACCAACCTTTTTTAGAATTTTCTTAAGATGACTAACTTGAGTGCTTATCCCATATATATTTGAAAAATGTATACCGTGATGAATCAAATAAGATCTCACGTGACTATATTTTTTATTATGTATAAATAACAATTAATGGTCAAAGTGTATTGGATGAGTAGTTCCCAAAGTCAACATGTTACATCTAATAAACGGAGTATTAAAAACAAGAAAATATCATAATCAACAACTACAATATGGAATTAGTATTGAAATGAGCAAGAAAAAGAAAGGGTTAGAAAAGGAAATTATATTAAATAAAAAAAGGGAATGAATTACTCCATATGAAACCAACAAGGTAGAGTCTAAAAAAAAGGAGAAGAATAAATTGTAAAAAAGGAAAACAAAGAGGCAACATAGCACTTAGCGCACACGGGAAAGGAGATCATAAATTGTGAAAAAAGAAAAGAAAGAGGCAACATAGCGTAGACATGGGATTCGAATCCGCTACATGTTGTCATGTCGCGAGTGATTGACGCGGACAAACCAACCTGACGGAAGAAGCTCTTCTTCATATTGGTGTAGGATATATCTTTTATTCGGTTGTTAAACGCCATAAAACTAACATAATTTTCTCTAGATCCACTATGGGTTCAATCAACCCAAATGAACCCATAGTGGATCCGCCCGATGTAGAGGTAATAAAGCAATATTTTGTCCAACTTTTTTAGCGCCCCTCTGTCCAATGGCGCTATTCTTCTTAACAAATTATATTGTATTTCCAAGTTATTAGCATTCTACTACCTGATGTGTCCTTCCCAGTTCCTTCCAAATATTGATATCACTGGCCTTCACTGGTCAGGGTATGCTTTAAGCTCCTTGTTGGTGAATCCTTTTTAACTCCTCTGGTGGTGTAGCTAAGGTGAGGTGTTCCTTGAAAGTAGTGGCGGATCCGAGAAATTTGATAATGGTTGGTGATACCACCATCCACCGGAAATATTACAATCAATAGCTTTTTTTGAAAGAGAAATTTCATTAATTGAAGTCAAACGGTATCTACAATAAGTATTAAAGAAAAACAAGATATAATCGGACAAGATCAAATCAAATTCGTCTTGAAGAAACTAAAATGAACCAATTGAACAATACAAAGGTGAAACTTCTCCTTGTATTTGCTGAATCACGCAGCTATTGATGGGGAAGTCTATCATTCTGACATAGTTTGGGGAAAAAAATTCTTGATTTAACCATGTTGACCGTATTCGAATTTCCAATACTTCGATGTTGATGGTCTTGAACTTCAACAAATAGGAACAATTCTTCATACCATTTTTTAAACTTCCACGTGAGAAGAGAATAATACCACACTCCAAACTCCCATGAAAAGAGAGAAAGAACCAAAAAATTGGGTAGAAAACTCTCAAAAAGAGAGAGAATGAAATATTATTAATAAAAAAATTAATGAAAACTAGAAGAAAAAAGAAGAATTGAGGGGCTTACCACTATTGAAAGGATGATGGCAACCCTAAAACTGGAAGAAAAGGATAAGTGTTTTTGGAGGAAGAAGAAGAGAGAGGGGAGAGGAGGAGGCTAGAAAAACCAATAGCTAAATTAGAAAAAGCTTCATAAAAAGTTCCATTTCAAAAGCAATAAAATTCCATATTATAGCCAAATAGTACTTACAAAGTATCACAATTGTTTTGGGCAAGTTTTCATATTTGGAATCAATTTATAATGTTGGTAAGCAATCCCAAATAATCTTGTTAAGCTATCAACTTAATAGCCTTGAATATATGAAATATTTATGACTAATCTACTAATCTTATATTAGTTGTTCCCAACCCAAAACTAATATTTGAAGTTTAAACTCACTAAATAAGTAAATTACCATGCCAAGAACGTAAATCACAAGCTAAAAATAAAATGAAGTAAATAATGCCTTGTACACCACATGAGAGAATTTTCTAACAAGAAGATTAGAAATAAAATAAAGCAAATAATGCATTCAAATCGTTACGTGAGAGAATTTTTTTGCCCATGAACATGGTAAAACATTTGAATGAAACACCCTACTAAAAATACGGATCCAATAACTACAAAAACAAAAAATTCACAAACATATATGTTAAACAAAACTAGAACAACGTTAAAAATTAAGTTTTAGCTAATTGAATCGAAACTTGATAAATTTACTAAACAACCAATTAAACCATGCTCGAAAATATGTATTATCTTTATGTAGCTCATACACGATCTATTTTTCAAAAGCTTAATTAGTATCATAAAACCTTATTTACTTTTACTTGAAAACAAAGGGGAGGGAAGTCAAGTTTCTCTCGTGGCTTATTGTGGCAATGCCACAAAATTAATTAATTGTCAAATTTTTCAACTTTCGTCAACAAAATAAAAAGAAACTCAAAAGTCAAACCCCCTTCAAATTTTACTCTCTCACTCACTCATTCTCTTCCCTCACCTCTCGGTCCCTCACCCCTCTTCTTGTGCGGATGTCATGATCTCGCCGAGCCCCATAATTTCTACTTGAAGAAACCCAAAAACTCATTTCCCTCACTCACTCGTTCTCTTCCCTCTCTCGGCGCTTACACGTCTCTCACATCGGACGCATTCGGGAATTTCGGACCACCGGTGCCGGCGCTTTGGCGTCACTATTGGCTGGTTGTTGCCTTTCTTCTCCCTCCTCTGTCTTGCTTTGTCAAGAGGAGAATATTATTAATTTTTTTTTCCCAATAATGGTCGGTCACGTAATCAACTCGGACAACAATTGGTTACGCGGCATCGCCACCGCTTGAAAGTGTCGTGGTGAAAATAAGTTTTGTCCGGAGAAGATCTTGTATGACCTGGAATTGTATGATGATTACTAAATCTACCATTTGCTATATACATCTATAGAATTACGTATATATTTATCGTATAGATCTAGCTTTTTTTTAGAAGTACGATGAATATCCCATGCAAATAGAACCTCGGTCGAGAGATGGAAGGGGGCCAACCAACTAGGTCAACGCGTTGCTTATTGTGTTAGATCTACCTCATATGTACAAATTTACATGATTACCATTGATATGACTTGGTACTTATATGACTTGAATGGTATTTGACTTAATCTTAACTCTGTTTCGATTTCAATCTAATTTGATTATAGCTAAATTTGAATTTAAGATAATTAAGTCTATATTGATATGAGAGTAAATATAGCAAAGCATGGATTATGCACTGCAAGGTGCGCGGTCTTTCATTATGCGCCAAAGAAACATACCAATTCATATAAAAGAACATGAACTTTTTTCAACAACATTCATATAAAAGCACAATGCTAATTAATATGGTGCTAATTAATATGTAGGATCGTTAAAGACAAAGGTAAGCATACACTTGAACACAACATATCAGTTTCCTCTATCAAATTCATTCGAGCTTATATTTTTCTTTGACAGTTCCAGGAACTCCTCCTTCTTTCTCTCTCCTCCATGAGGCATCCATCATAAAATTGGGTCAGTATAGACTTGAACACGGCAAATTCTCAGTTGTCATCGCTTCACTTACTTCTTTTCTCGAGGGATAATTGGTGAAAAAATCAGTAATTTTAATAGTTTCTGGTGAAAAACAAGTAGGTAAGACAGAAAGCAACTAAGCATTTATAAGAACGTCGTTGCATTTAGTGCTAGATAATATCATAAAAAATGGTAGCATTAAAACAAATAAATTAATTTAAGGTCAAATTAAGTATAAAGCAACAATAACAAAATTGTGAATTTTTTTTTTAACGGGAAAAACATATATCATTAAGAATAAGTCATACGACACATACAATGATAATTAAGATATGAAATATATAGATTTAGCAAATAACAACAATTTTCACAATGAAAAATTTGAAACATACTCGAGCGCAGTTCCAACTCCACCGCTTCAAGCTTGATGCGAGCAGTGAATTTCAATGTCTTTGCATCTTTCCAAATGGAGACTTTCATAATTTGATTCTACGATATAATTGTTCCAATGACAAATTCGTTGTAAAAATCTAAACCCTCATACATACTGATGATCTTCCAAATTATTGGCACCATGAGAACAAAAAAAAACTCATACACTAAAGATGAGAAGCAACACACCAAAAAGAGGGAGAAAAACTCTCACATATGGAGAGAACAAAACAAAAGAAAGCATTAAAGAAGATAATAATCCTAAAAATGAAGGCAAAAGGGTCGAAAACAGTCTAAGATGTAGAAAAATTAGACTATTTCCGGCCTAGGAGGCCAAGAAAATTAGAAACCCTAAAAAGAGAATTGGAGAGGGAGAGGAGAGGAGGCGACATAGAAAGTTAGGTGTGACTTAACAAAATTGTGAACTTCCTAGTAATAGTTTTTTGAAGAAAAAAATAACAAAGTTATTGTCAAATAAATTGTTTTTACATTAAGAAAATTTACATTTAATTAAAATACGAAATAAAAACTAGTGCTAAACAATAAACAAAAAAACACACACGCACTGAACTAAGCTTTAATTTACTCGCTCTTACAAATCATATAAAGTTAAAACAACAAGTAAAATTACGGAGGAACCGCTGCTATGGAGGCCTTCGTTGTTCGTTGGTTACGTTATAACTTTGCTAGATCGATTGACAATCGCTTGACTATAGTAGCGACAACCGAGAACGAAGACATTGTAACTTCTTAGGAGGAACACAATCTGCAATAAAAGGGTATATATATCATACCGCCGAAAGCGATGGAGGAGCCGTAATCATGTCACGATCTTTGCATCTTGCAAAGATGAGCAATCGCATTGAACTTTTGTCACTCGGAACTTTTAGCTCATGATTCCTTGAAAAGTCACATTCCTTTGTGACTACTCTCTCTCGAGAGTATTTGGGTGTCTTCTTTTGGTATTAGAACCGCATTTGAGTTGACGTGTTGTAAACCACTAAGTTGCACCCGGGTGGAGGGAAAGCCTCCAACCGACTCAGCCAACTTGATTCTTATTTGAACCTTGAGATATGTTAGTGATGAACAAGAGTCCTTATTTGATGTCTTTGATAATTTATCCACCTATGAAAGTAGGATGAGAGTTGTGCGTTGAGTCAATAGTTAATTCATGCATTATCTCTATATTAATATTCTTATGTATATTTCGTGATTAGCTAGTTGGTGTTCGAGTCCATCTCTTAATCTTGTTTATCTTTGATACTCCCTCCGTCCGGAATCTTCTTGACACTTATCAATGCACGTAGTTTTTAGATGATAAGTTGTTGTTTGGTTATCAAATGTTATTTTATGGAAAAATAGATGTGATAGGAGTTAGTAGTTAGTAAAAGTAGTATTATTGTATTCTAAGGAGAGAGAGTGTGGGTCATGGTTAGAGTTGGTGGGTAGTAGGAGTGGTATTATTTTATTTAGAGGAGAGAGAGTGTGGTCCACTTAAAAAGTAGAAGGATTAAAATAATAGTGGGACATATCCAAAAATAGAAGTGTAAAAGAGTATTATGGGACGTATGAAAAAGGAAAGTGTAAGAAAGTATTACGGGACTGGAGGGAGTATTTAACTTAGTTTTGTAAGTTGTAGTTGGTTATCGACAATTTCCGACTTCATTCCAACCTAACTTATTGTTTAATTAATAGCAATGTTCCTTAGTCTTACCACTTTACTTAGTTTACTAGTTTAGTTAGGTTTTGTTTAATAGGAGGCTAGTAACGACCTAAAATCCTTTGTCAATGACACAATTTTGTAGAAGACACAACCCTCTTAGAGAAATAGTATAGATAAATTTAATATGTAAAATCTACATAAAATACTATACTAGCATATTCTCTTGAATTATAAAGAAAAACCAATTCAGTGCTCACATATAGGAATTGTACAGCACATTATTTTGATAATCATAAAAACCAGTGACTCACTGACTTGTATACCAATGCCCCATCATACTTCATAGACAACAATAGGGCTTCGAACTTGATGTTGAGCATCATCCCACACCAAAGAAGCTGACATTAAGGCTCTCATGCCAATAGTCCCATAAACTCTCACGGTGAATGACAATTTCTGTCCAATAGAGTTGAATGACAAAATAGATGGTTGCACTTTGATGGCCAATGCCTGCCCTTGTGGTGTAGTTACTACAGCCTTGTAAGTAGAATTTTCTGAACCAACATTTGTGACTGTCCTAGTAAACACAGTATCAAAAGGGCCTAAGCTTGTAGGGAGCGCAATCGACGGGTAATTAAGATCCCAATTTGTACTAATCTCTTGGCAATGGCTAAATTCACAGTCCAGTAGTATAATAACACTGGCATTAAGGCCTTGACTGCACAAGAACTTCACATAGTCACCCACTTTGGCGTCATATACAAGGCCCGGGTGTACGGCCTTCAATGGATTGAGGTGGCCTGAACCATATGCTAATTCACCTTCTTCATTTGAAGCTCTGTTCATTGGTGAGGCTGTCCAATTAACAAGAAAATGTACATGATGAATTAGAAAAGACGAAAGAATTTTGGTCAAATGAATATCCATATATTAGTTTTTAAGGGATGGGCATTATTATCCTTAGTTATTATGTATAATATATTATTCTTATGAAACTAAACTAAAATTCATTATCGACCATCATCACAATTTATCGCCGCCTCCTAAATGAGCTAGGAGGATATGGAATTTTAAATTACGAAATAAAGTTTCGTCTTATTTCGTATTGGTATATGATAATATGAAATATACTATTCAAAGAAAATAGTTGTAAGAAACGTATACCAGTAGTCATGAGAGCAGATCTGATGGCAGCTTCTGACCAATCAGGGTGAAAAGATTTATTATTTAACATAAGCAGCTATTGCAGTGGCATGTGGGCATAATACCGATTCGATCAAGAGCTATTCCGGGAATTACAGGAGCAACTGGTGACCATGCTGCTAGAATGTTTACTCCAGGGGCAACCAAATCCGGCTGAAAAAACAATCGCAGGTTTGTGACTTTAGCTATATATCCGTTGTTACTTGTTAATATAGAACTTATATATATAGTGGTTGAGTATGTAGCTCTTACCTTAAGGATACCTGGTGAGATTGGCGAAGGACCCCTTGAGGAAAATGAGGCTACAAAAGGGGCTGATGTATCCTTCACTTGAACACTTTTTAGTAGTTCCATATGGGGTACTACATGCATCAAAAACAAATATTGATTATTATCATTAGAATCTCAACGTACGTTATTAGTGTTAGAAAATGCTTCAAAGTTAGTGGCGCTCACTTTCCTTATGTTTAGGAAATAAATAATGTAGTTAGTGGGTCTTGTTAGTGCGACAATTAGTTGTTGAGATCATGGAGATATACGTGGGGATTATGCTCCCATCTATTAGCTTTAGGTAGTTATTTAGTTCTTGCTATATATATTTCTTCTTATAGTACCTCATTTTATACAGCATGTAAATCAACAATCTAACTTGCGTGGATCCGGTTCACGTAAATATTAGTGTGCATGTTAAGCCCATGTATATTTATGCTGTATTAAGCCTTGTATAATTGTATTTAGGCCCAGTAGCTTTTATATCCTTACGTTGACTTGGTTGTATATATATTGAGGCAAAGTAATACAAAACACAACTTTTGACCCCAACTTATCATGGTATCAGAGCAGCCGTGAAAGCGCTCATCAACCCTACAACCTGCTTCGTCCATTGACGAAGAAAACCCGCACTTTGACGGCTTATTTTTTAGGCGCTTCACAGCCCGAATTCGAAACTCGATTGCACGACCTGTAAGCGGACATGGGTGACGAAGAAAAGAAGATTGTGGTCGCAGGTAGTGACACCACTTCCCCGTATTTTTTGAGTTCGGGAGACCAGCCCGGAAATCTGATCACACACGTGATCTTGAATGGAACCAATTACGTTTCATGGGCAAGGGCCATCACCTTGTCATTGAAGGCACGCAGAAAGTTTGTGTTTTTGGATGGATCGGAGCCAAAGCCGATCGAAGCGAAGAGATTATTGGACTGGGTGACCGTAAATTCCATGATTGTGTCATGGATAATGAGGAGTGTTGAACCAAAACTTGCTGCTTCAATTCCATATCATAAAGAAGCAAGACAACTGTGGAATTATTTGGAGAAGAGGTTTTGGGTGTCAAACGGACCTCGTCTTCAACAAATAAGAGCGGCCATTGTTGACTGCAAACAAGCCAAAGATCAGTCTTTGGAGGATTATTACTCGAAATTAATGAGCCTCTATGACGAATTTGCGAGGTTGAAGCCTTTGCACGGGTGTGAGTATGGGAAGTGCACTTGTGATGTTGCTGGAAAGTATGCCAAGGACCGCCAAGATGAAATTTTTCATCAATTCCTACTTGGTGTTGATCATGACACCCTTGGTGGAGTGAGATCTAATTTTCTGTCACACACTCCATTACCGGACATCGACCGCGCTTATCAAGCTTTCGCTCAGGAGGAGAGGGTGCAAAGTGTGGCTCGCATACGAACCGAACCACGAGGGGATGTGAGTATCTTTGTGGTGAGAGGGAGAACGGATTATCGTGCCGAGCGAGCACGCTTGACCTGCAAACACTGTAAAAAGGTGGGTCATGATGACACCACGTGCTTCAAACTTCATGGTGTCCCTACTTGGTGGCACGAGAAGTACGGTGGCAGCAAGGGTGTGGGTGCTGGAGGTGAGCTGCGAAGTGGGTTCGGGGCTAAAGATAGAGGTGCTGTCAGTGAGTCTTTGAGTGACTCACGTGGGGTAGCAGGGCCGAAAGACAAGGGTAAGCCAATTCTTTTGAATGCTGTCAGTGGCGGTGGTGATGTAGCTGCTTCTTCTAGTGGAAGTGGGGGCGGTGGTGGTACCTCTCTAAACAATCTAACTCCCGACCAGGTTCAGTTCTTGATGAGTCTTGTTCATGATCAGAAATCCGAACGCATGATGGGTAAGGATTTTCATTTGTCTTGGATTGTGGACACAGGGGCGTCTAACCATGTCACTGGTAACATGGAATGTTTGCATGATTTTGTTGATGTTAACAGTCCCATTACTCTACCTGATGGTGCGAATGTTGTTGGTACCAAACGAGGGTAAGTCACACTTGATGGTGGTCTTATTCTCCAGAATGTTTTTTTTGTCCCAAAGCTCACCTGCAATTTGTTGTCTGTTCCTCAGTTGATTGATGATAACAAGTGTATTGTGCAATTCACTGATTCATTTTGTGTTATGCAGGACCGGTGTTCGGGGACCCTGATTGGAGCCGGTGAGCGCAGGGGTGGACTCTACTTCTATCGTGGTATACCTGTGGTGCATGCTGTTCGAGTACCAGAAAAGGATGAGTTTGCTTTGTGGCACCGTAGGATGGGCCACCCGTCTGATCGTGTCATCAAGATGATTCCAGCTCTTTGAGATAGTCCTAGTAGTCATAATTTGAATAAGGTGTGTGAAGTTTGTCCCCAAGCTAAACAACATCGTCATAGCTTTCCCCTTAGTAACAGTAGAGCTAGTAGCAAATTTGACCTGATTCATTGTGATTTGTGGGGTCCTTATCGTACCTTGTCTACATGTGGGGCACAATATTTTCTCTCTTTTGTGGATGATTATACTCGTGGAGTTTGGGTGTATTTGTTGCAATCTAAAACTGAAGTGCATTATGTTTTCTGTTCCTTTTTGGCCCTTGTTAAACGACAATTTGCTGTTGATGTTAAATGTGTTCGTAGTGACAATGGGACTGAGTTTCAATGCATGCATGATTATTTTCAAGAGCATGGTATTATTTTTCAAACTTCTTGTGTGGGGACCCCTCAGCAAAATGGGAGAGTGGAGAGGAAACATCAACATATTTTAAATGTGAGTCGGGCATTAATGTTCCAAGCTGATCTCCCTGTTCATTTTTGGGGTGAATGTGTATTAAGTGCTGTTTATTTGATTAACCGCACTCCCTCTCGTTTATTGAAATACAAAACACCTTATGAGATATTGTTTGGGAAGGAACCGGATTTTGATGAATTAAAGGTGTTTGGTTGCTTAGCTTTTGCTTATAACCAAAAGACACGAGGGGACAAGTTTGCATCTCGCAGTAGACGATGTGTTTTTCTTGGTTATAATAGTACTCAAAAAGGATGGAAAATGTATGATTTGCTCACCAAGGACATTTTTGTGTCGAGAGATGTTCGTTTTGTTGAAAATGAATTTCCATTTGCCTCACAAAATTCTATTTTTCCGTCATCATCTACCTCTCCTATCTCAACTCCTTCCCCCCCTGTGAGTGCTGATTTTCTTGAGGACTTGGGCCCGCCCGTCATTGCCACTGACCCACTGCCCACCGAAATTGGGCCTGTGTCCCCCTCTGCTACATCTCCCGCGCCCCAGCCTGATTCTCCTTCTTCGTCCGTGGCCGAGTCTGGGTTGGATCCTCCTACTGCTTCCGTTGAGGCCTTGGGCCGTGGCTTGCGAGTGAAACATCCCCCTTATTGGGTGCATGATTATGTTGCTTATACCACGTTGAGTCCACTTGCTTGCGACTTGCCTCCATCAGATTCCCCAGGTACATCGTATCCTCTTACTCATTATGTACCTAGTGATAAATTTTCTCTGGCACATCGGCTCTTTCTCGCTAATGTGGATGCAGGTACTGAGCCACGTACTTTTTCCGAGGCCATGAGACACGAGGGGTGGCGTGCTGCCATGACTAATGAAATCCGGGCTCTGGAGGCCAATGGTACATGGGACATGGCTACTCTCCCTCCCGGAAAGAAAGCCCTTGGATGTAAATGGGTTTATAAAATAAAATATAATGCAGATGGCACCGTGGAACGGCTCAAAGCACGTCTTGCGGTTCTTGGAAATCATCAGGTGGAAGGTTTAGATTACCATGAAACGTTTGCACCCGTGGCTAAAATGATCACCGTTCGGGCTTTTCTTGCTGTTGCTGCGATTAAAAATTGGGAAGTCCATCAAATGGACGTTCACAATGCGTTTCTTCACGGTGATTTGGATGAGGAGGTGTATATGAAGCCTCCCCCTGGTTTTTCTGTCAGTGATTTTGCCAAGATTTGTCGTCTTAAAAAGTCTCTTTATGGACTTCGTTAGGCTCCTCGATGTTGGTTTGCTAAGTTGGCCCTCGCTTTGCTTCGGTATGGCTTTACTCGCTCTTACTCTGATTACTCCTTATTTACTTACCAGTGTGGCACTGTTCGTCTCCACGTTCTTATTTATGTTGACGACATTATTATTTCTGGAAGTTGTTCTACTGCACTAACAGCTTTCAAGAAGTATTTGGGAGATTGTTTTCACATGAAGGATCTTGGGCCGCTAAAATATTTTCTTGGTGTTGAAGTTGCCCAGAGTTCCGAAGGTTTTTATCTTTGATCGCCGCAAGTATGCCCTGGACATTATTTCGAGACCGGCTTACTTGAGGCTCGCCCTGCCTCCTCTTCTATCGCACAAAATCATCAGTTGGGGCTTGCTACTGGTGAAGTCCTCACAGAACCGGATCAGTATCGACGACTTGTGGGTCGTCTCATCTACTTGTCCTTTACTCGCCCTGACCTTGCTTATGCCGTTCACATCCTCTCTCAGTTCATGCATTCTCCTCGTCATGAACATTGGAAGGCCGCTTTGCGGGTAGTTCGATATTTAAAGGGGGCGCCAGGACAAGGTATTCTTCTCAGTTCTTCTGGTCCGTTGTTTTTGACAGGATGGTGTGACTCTGATTGGGCGAGTTGCCCCTTGACTCGGCGGTCTCTATCTGGTTGGCTTGTGTTTCTTGGTTCTTCCCCTATCTCTTGGAAAACTAAGAAACAGCACACCGTATCTCATTCTTCGGCCGAGGCTGAGTACCGTTCTATGGCTGCTATTACTGCTGAGTTGACCTGGTTGAAGGCCTTGCTTCTTAGTTTGGGTGTGTCTCATTCGACAGCCATTCCTTTGTTCTGTGACAGTCAATCTGCGCTTCATATCGCTCAGAATCCCGTGTTTCATGAGCGCACCAAACATATAGAAGTTGATTGTCATTATGTTCGTGATGCCATTACAGATGGTCTTCTTTCTCCTTGCCATGTCTCTACCCATGAGCAACTCGCCGACATTTTCACCAAAGAACTTGGTCATCGACAATTTACGTATCTTCTTGGCAAGTTGGGCGTTCATACTCTCCACGCTCCAACTTGAGGGGGGGGGGTGTTAAGCCCATGTATATTTATGCTGTATTAAGCCTTGTATAATTGTATTTAGGCCCAGTAGCTTTTATATCCTTACGTTGACTTGGTTGTATATATATTGAGGCAAAGTAATACAAAACACAACTTTTGACCCCAACTTATCAGTGCACCAGACCAAAAGCACGTATCATTACTGAACAATCCACTATATCATGCAGAAACCCACTATATTATGTAGAAACCCACTATATCATTCAGAAACATACTATATCATGCAGAACTAAACTACATCATTTCTAATCAATCTACTATATCATTCAGACACACATTATATCGTGTAGAAACTCACTATGTCATTTAGATGCGGAAACTCACTATATATAATGGGTGTAAGTTGGTCTACACAAGTTGAACTGGGTTAAATCTACAGGTGCCTAAGCAAATATATTATATATATATTGTCCATGCAAGTGCAGCAAAATTCTAGCTAGGCACCCTTAGATTTTAGAAGGCCATCGATACTTGTAAATCACCTGCTCTAATCTTATAGTTGTAAATTATAAAGTTGTTAAAGAATGGAAGTTAATTAGAAGTTGGTTAGAAAGCTTGTAGTAGAAGTTTTACATAGCTGTATATAAATTCTTTTCCTTAGCTTGTAATAATCAGATTACAGAGAAATAAACACATTCTACTTTCTTCCTCTCATTTCTCTCTATGAATACTCTCAATTTTTTCCGCATTAATTCAACTTTAGTAAGCTGAATTCACAATACTAGAATTTCCAGATATGCATACCTTATATATATATATATATATATATATATATATATATATATATATATATATATATATATATATATATATATATATGGGTACCATAAGATAAAATCAGTACGTACCTTGTTAAGTTTCTAGTGTAAGAGAGAACACGAGCTGCATCCTCGACACGAATATAAGATACAGGGAGAGGATAAGAACCAGCCATATCATGGGGTTCTAAATCCTGCATTATTACCCCTGCTGCCCCGTGAAGGAAGGGCTCCTCCGAACCTGATATAGAATCACACAGGACAATCTTGCCTTTCACTAATGTAGTGTTTAAGGTTCCTGATCTACAAAACCTGCAATTTTTGGGACAAATAGATTACTCCATCAGCATCTATATATCAATTGCATGAATAATCGAAGCTACGACAACTCTTTCTATATAGTACTTTCACATGCATGCTGCATGCATGTTAAGAGTTTCATATACCGGGAACCTTCAGAATCTGGTAAGGATCTGTCCGGCGCATCTCCTCCATAAATTAGGGGGAAAGTCTTGTTTTGGAGATCAAAAGTATTTAATGAAGTTCCCTGAATGAAAGTGTATGGGTACATCTAAGCCTGGTGTCGGACAGAATTTATATGGCCGACATGGGCAACTAGAGACGCGACCTCACCAAAAGCATCCAAGCCATTCCTGATAAGTAGGCCGAGATGGTGTTCGCGGCCACACTAAAGGACAAAACAAGGAAATCTTCCCTCTAACCAGACTCACTATAGTCGTACACGTGTCAAAGGATTACGCATCCTGCCAGATGAATAGTACTACTATAAATAGCCAAATGGTACTATTCTGCAGGTACATTCTCTCACATTCTAAGCCTGACTTTCTCTCTCTATATCTCTCTCTCTCTCTCTAAAATCCTTATTGGGCACCTACTGACTTGAGCGTCGGAGGGGGGTTCCTCGCATCCCCCCCGAGGGTAGTTTACGTTTGTCTTCCTTGCAGATTTCCAATCTCGGACGCCCCCTAAATTATTGACGGACATCTCTGTGTCCGCCATCGTTTCAACACCGAAACAGAAAGGAAATTTAAAATAAATAAATATAATAAATGAAGCACGATAGGATATAGACGTGCTCTTTCCTAAATCTATCCATTTTCATACCTTTATTTCATTGATATTTCCTATTTATAACGATCTTTGTACATTTGTATAACTGGTTTCTTTTATCTAGTTAAAATATACAAAAGAAATAATAATGGGTTGATATATATTCTTATGATATCATTTTTTTTTGTTTACGGGATAATATTATTATACTTGTATGTTATTGTAATCATACTATATATCTATAGTAGTGCGTGTTTTCCTTGAATCTAGATCTCCTGTTTTACTTTTTAATATTCTTATATGTGCTAGTCAATGTTACTAGTTCATTTCATTAATTTTAAACAAACTTCTTATTCTACAAAAATAAATGAGACAAGATAATTGACATCCAAATAACATTGAGTGAGACAGGTGATGGTACAAATAATTGGGAATATGATACAAAATTGCACATCATGCTGCGTGAGATATCTAATATGCACTCAATAGTTTGGATTATATGTGTTATATTGTTTTTCATTTAATTATCATATTGTAAACACAAATTTTTAACAATGATCCTGCAAAACAGAGTCAAAATAAATGTAACAAAATAGTCAATTTTATTGATTTGAATTTATGAGTACAATCTCTAATATTTTCTCCTCTGATTCAATCTCCACTTAAATTTAATTAATTCATGAACTAATTTGGTGATTTCACGAACTATTGACTTGACTCTCTTGAATGAGGGCCATCGAGACTTGATCTCGTCCAAGGTAGAACTTCTAGAGTAGAACAAAGACGTTGAATGCTTGTTGTTCTTCTTCAACTGAAATGATTTGATGTTGATTTGTAGTTGCTCACAAACAAATATGATCTTCTTGAATAAGGGCCTCCGGGCTTGATCTTCTTCAAGTTTCGTCGTCTAGAATTGAACGGCTTTGATGCTTGTTCTTCTTCTAGTTTGAGGATTTGATTTGGATGTGCAGACTTAGAAAGTCTCTGAAGCAGCTTTCTCTCTCTCTGTAGTCTTCTGTATTTCTCCCTCCTGGCTCTGGAGTCTCGTTTCTTCTCCTCCTTTGTAAGTGAAGAGGGTAACTCCATTTATAGAGCTTCCTTGACCTAGGGTTTCTAATTAGCCTGCCACTTGGGCCTTATGGACATAAACCCTATTAATAGTCAAACTTTCATTTGATGGACATTGACCCAATAATAAATGATTTAATTAAAATAGGCTAATTTAATTAACAAGTCCAAATTAATTAATTTTAATGACCATTTATTAGTAAAAGTCAATATTTGACTTTAATGGATCAAATAATAATTATGTGGCATTAAACAAAATTTTGATGCCTACACATATGAATATATATGACTCACCTCAAATACCATGCCATTACCAAGTTGCACCTTGGTGGTAAACTTACGATCCATAGTACTAGCTCCTACGGAGAGCAACCATGGTGCAAAATTATCAAGAGTTTGAAGGCCTGGACCCGAATTTCCAGCCGCAGCAGAAGTCAAGATTCCTCTTTTCATTGCATGAAAAGCTCCTATGGCAATTGGATTCGTAAAATATTCTTGATATTCAGGTGCACCATATCCAAGTGAAGCTGATATGATGTCCACTCCATCTGATATAGCTGCATCAAATGCTGCCAACGTATTGGCATAGTAACAAGTATCGGACCAACATGACTTGTACACTGCAATTCTAGCCGACGGTACGGCCCCTCGAGCAGTTCCTTGGCCAAGGCCTAGGAAGCTGGCCATTTCCACCACTTCTCCGGCTGCTGTGGAGGCACAATGTGTTCCATGCCCAGCTATGTCTCTTGGTGATGCTATATCACCCTCATTAAAATTTCCTTCTACTCGAAAGTACTGCGCACTAATTATCTTGCTGCGAGCATGCAATCATGTGTAGAATTTATAGCCAAGAGATAAGAAAAAATAAACAATGGTGGAAGAAATGATATTGCAGATTGTATTTTCCACTAAATAAAACCAAGTACAAGAAGTCCTTTAAATAAAAAAGGGAAACATAACAAAATGCTAAAAATCATGATAAAAATCAGAAAATGCAAGCACAACTTGCGCCTAAGTAATATCCACTAACAACTCAATGACAACCCAGTGACCCACTAACTTGGTTTATTCCAAGCATCCTAAGGGCGTCTTCGCCAATAGCTTTTGAGGCAGCTTTTAGTGTTTTGACGAAGTCAAAACTCTAATAATGGTGAAAAGTTGTGTTTGAGTAAGAAATGTTTGTAGTAGGCTTTTGGTGTTCTAACTAATCGTTTTAAAAGCTATAAATATTAGCTTTTGGGGGTGGAGGTAGCTTTTGGGGTAGCTTTTGAACACTGAGTATAGTTTATTTTTGTTATGTTTTTTTACACTAACAGCTAGTTTACCGAACACTAATTATCATAAAAGTTATTTTCACAGTTAAATTCTAACAACTAATATCTAACAGTTGACAGCTAACAGCTACCCCCAACAACTACTTTTACCGAACTGGCCCAAAGTTGCTATGATATTTAACTTCCTAAACATAAGGAAAATCAAGACCACTAACATTGAAGCATATTTCCAACATCATGAACCAATGTCAATGGTGTTATAATTTCTCTCTACGTCTAAGTTTTACTCACTCTAAGTTATAAGAAATTCGTAGGATAATTTAGACCTATTTCCTCCGGTCTTTAAAGGATGTAGCATTTTCATAGTACATGCTATTTATTGCATACTTTGATCCTTAATATTTGCAAATTTGTATAAGTAAAAATTATAATAGAAAAAGTTGATATTATAGAAGTATACATTAAGACGAATCAAAAAAGATATTACTTGACTATATCTTTTTCTTTTTCATTTGTAAAAGAACATGAAATAAGGTTCGTAGATCAATAGTGTTACTGATTAATATGTAAATGTTGTATCCTTTAAAGAACGGAGGAAGTATTATATATATATATTACATATTCAGACAAATTATTAAAATTTGTTACTTTAAAGATACATATTGGGTTTTTCTAACCTATGCACCTAATACATATGTTTAGTTATTTGTTTTTAGTTTTATTCTACAAAATTAATAAATATGGCATAGTTAATTAACAAAACACAAGGATAACATATCAAGACTTAAGAGTATTGCAATATGCCCAAGTTATTTTTTAATATAAGCCTTTATTTATAGTGGACTAGGTTTATTTCCGCACATGTCATTTCCTTTTCATTATTAATGTCAAATTGCAATACATAAAGGAACCCTTTTTAGAAATGGTAATAACTCTTGTAATTAGTTAAGGAAACAATTGTGCTAGCACATAAAGATTACTTTAAACATGTTAGTATTAATTCAATTCATACAAGAATTTAATGGAGATATGAATCATACTTGTTACATGTAAAATTATGTGAAGTTTGACATCGACCCTTCCATTTGGCAGGTGGTGGACCAAAACCATCATCACGAAAGCTCTCAGATTCAAGCCAAATTCCAGTATCAATAACTCCAACGATATTGTCGCTCTCAGTGGTGCTTCTTTTAACATTCAAAGGAAAATCCATGAAATCCCACGACCTTGTTGTAGCAAGATAATTCTTCTCATTCCGAAATACAGATACCACTCCATCCATGCCTATTATTCATCATCACTTTCATAAATTCAACAATAACGACGTTACGTAATGAAGACAACCTCAAATTTAGCTACGAAGGTAACAAGCTTAATAGTCTGTCTCTCCTTATTCTTACTCGTTTCACCTTTGATTTTGACATTTTTCGATACATAACTATCAACTTTAAAAATCAGCACATATATTTATATCGAGACAAATCCAATAATATAATAGATTATATATATTATTATTAATTTTTATAATAACTTAATAATTAAATAGTGCAAAAGAAATAGGTAATAGCCGTGTCACATACCAAACTATAGTATTTACCTCGTCTTCGTTAGTTTTTGTTGGAACACACGACACTCTAGAAGGGGTTGAATTGAAATGGCTAAATCTAATCGATTTTCGCAAAAACACCTTTTATAGGACAAAGTCTGCGTGCACCTGTGTTATTCACTCGTAAAATCTCCGATTAACGTTTTTGCTCAAACGAAACTTAATCAAACACTAAAACAATTATATCAGATAATAAAACACAGAAATTTAACGTGGTTCAATCTCACCTCTAAGATCTACGTCCACACAAACTACTCTTTTATTACTTGAATCGTAAAATATCAAACTCTCGATACAATTCGATTCCCCCACTACTAACTCTAGTAGTGCTCCCCAACACTTAACCCTAAGTGTTTCTACTCTCTATAATATCAGAAATTACAGAAAGAATAATCCCTCAAAAGCGTGCTTCTTATTCAAGCAAATTAGAGGACAATTACAAACGTTGTTTAGTTTCCTAATCTGACTAGAACTCTGTGATATACTCTGTGCCTTAGGAAATCGTTTTCAGCTCTTAATAAACTTAAACTCTATATTATGAAAAACGTGGATTATAAAACTGAGTTGCAATCCCTTTTATGCTTATTGACTGACCGAACCCTTCTAAAAAATATGTTTATCTTTTACTCCTTAGATTAAGGGATAAAGCTTTTTCCTTATTAAAAACAAGTTTTATCTTTTACAAAATCTGATTTCTCAAATTCATATAGGATAAGGATATCTCCATATCTTATATTAACTAGATCAACTCTTTAAATCAGATCTCTTATCAAACAAACTTGATCACATCAGTTTTTATGATATATTTCGAAAATTCTTTTTCCCAGAACTATATTCGAAAATCTGATTTTTATCACAAACTTGTTTTACTCGGTTTTTTTAACAAAACACGTTTTAACAATTCTTTCTCAAACCTTTTTTATTAAAACTTGTTTTTCGAAAATCTTTTTCCTTTTATATAGATATACACTAGTGGAAAAAACCTTATCTGTCACTTAGTAACAGATTTGGTTTTTACAAAACCGCATCTGAAAATCATTAAAAAAATGGGAGGGAAAGCTGGGCAGAAAATATGATCCGGTCCTTTAGTGAACCGGATCAGATTTTAGAAACCGCTCCGGTTTTCTAAAATCTGATCCGGTTCACAAGACCGGATCAGATTTTTCGTTCATTTCTCACCTGCTTGCTCCCTTAGAACGGCCCAAAAGGAACGGCCCAGCGTCCACATCTCTCGTCCCCAAAACCAAGCAAGCCCATTTCCCAGCCCCTATCACCCTGTTCTCAGTCTGCCTCTTTTTCCGCATACAAAGCCCAAACTCTCTCTCACCTCTCCCCTTGAAACTCTCGCACTCCCTCCTCTCTAACCTCTCATTTCCCCCCTCTCATCTGATGAACCGGGTTCTCACTGGTTCTTTAGCTAGTACTGCTCACAGTTCGTTTCCGTCTTCGTCGTTGCCTTATTCTTGTAGAAGATTTAACCGGCATCTTTTCTGAGACACTCATAAAGCCCACGCACTCTCCTTCTCTCCACTCTCTCTCCTAGGTTTTCCTTCTCTCTCTTTTTCTTCCCTTAAAATATGTGAATTTACGATTTGCTAATTTTGTTTTTACTTAATTGATTTTTATTATTTTCTAGGGTTTATCAGTTCGAGCATCAATGGCGCCTCCTGCTAAAGGTATTCCTCCATTAAATTTCCATTTTTGTACTTCTTTTTTTCAATCTAATTTGATTTTGTTTTTCTTTTACTTGATTATAGTTTAATTGGAAGGTTTTTATTGTCATTACAGTATATGGTTGTGTTGAAACTGAAATTATATGATACAATCATGTTTAAATGCTCGAAGTGATCTAAAATATGTTTTGATTTTCTAGGGTTTTGAGTATGTGGCTTGATTAGGTTTCGTTTGGTTGGACAGAAACATATTTAATGGATGATGATTTTCCATGAAAAATAATTGACTTAATTGAGTGTGAGGTTGAGTATTGCTAATAAGAATTTTAGTCGCTTAATTCTGGTATTGCAATGTGTAAATTCTACATCATGTATGTGATACTTGCTACAGCTATATGCTTAGAGTTAGATGTAGACTGGATCATGCAGGGAATGGTGATGTTGCGCCAATTTGATTTATGTTAATAAGAATGGGATAGTCGGAATCTGTACAAGTGCCATTGATGTACTTGCTGCTTTGCTCTATTCGAATCATTTTATGGTTGCTCGGAATATATTTGCTTGTAATTGTTAGGAGTAGGATTTGTTTCTGACGGTGCTAGAAATGTGATATAAGATATTGGTGGTAGAAATGGAGAATTGCGAGGTACTAGAGCAGATTGGAAAGGGCGCCTTTGGTTCAGCCCTTCTTGTGCGGCACAAACTTCAGAAAAAGAAGTGAGTTCATCTCTTACCTGTCTAACATTTTGAGTTTCTAATGATGCCAACATTTAGGCATATTCTTGTGTGGTTTTGTTGTGATGTTGATATTCTATTTAGGTATGTTCCTCTTAAGAGCCTCAATTTGTATGCCCTGTCTAGGTAAAAGGTGATCTCATATCTGACTACCATTTGAAAGGTTGCTATTCATGAAGCCATGGAGCAGCAGACTATAAGTATCACAAAAGCAGGAATACAGGCTACTCTGAATGCAAGAACGTCGATTTTAGCTCCCGCCAATCCTACTGGTGGCCGTTATGACAAAACAAAACCATTGAAGGTGAGGAATTTCACCTTTCAAATTTAGTACAATCTCTTGGATTGATCTTATTTGCTTTTCACCAGAGTTTAGTAGACCTTTACTTAGTTTTGAGTTGGATCTTTCAGAAATCACACTGACTTGTGCTCTTCTTTTAATAGTATAATGTGGCTCTACCTCCAGCTATCCTTTCAAGATTCGATTTGGTATATGTTATGATAGATGATCCAGATGATCAAATTGATTACCACATTCCTAACCATATTGTTAGAGTGCACCAAAGACGTGAAGATGCATTATCACCCACCTTTACTACTGCACAGCTTAAACGTTACATCGCTTATGCAAAAACATTGAAACCAAAGGTCCTTCAGTTTTCTTCTGCATGACTTTGACTAGAAAGCTTCATATCAATTTGCGCTCTCAACTTTAAAATTTTCTTCTGAATTTGAACAGCTAAGTTTTGAAGCAAGGAAAATGTTAGTTGACTCGTATGTCACTCTTCGAAGAGGTGATGCTGCTCCAGGCAGTAGAGTCGCTTACAGAATGACTGTAAGACAACTGGAGGCATTGATCCGGCTATCAGAAGCCATTGCAAGAAGTTACTTGGAATTAGAGGTTGCAGTTCGACTGGTGAAGACATCAGTTATTAGGCAAGAAACACAATCTACATCTCTTTCTTTTTCATGGCCCTTTTTACTTTTTTGTTTTTTCTGTCTCCATATGATCATTTGAACCTTTGTGAGCTAAACCATATTGGTCTTCTATAATGCAGCGTGGAATCAAGTGAAATTGACCTGTCCGAGTTTAATGATGAAGTTAATGATAGTGGAGTAGGTGGTGGGGGAGATGCTCAGCCTAGTCCTGCAGCAGGTGAACCAGCTTCAGCTAATACAGGTTAGATAGCACACTTAATTAATGCCTACTTGTATGATCAAAGTAGCCATCATATGATGGCGGTTGATGGGTAGAGAGTACAAAGTGATAACACTATATAAATGAAATTTGTTTATTCCCCTTTTTTCTTGTTTTTGTTGAATATTTGCTTTTAGTTTAGAATTCAGGCATTGATGGGTAGCTAATTTAAACTTGCAGGAGATGATGGTGATTCTAAATTGGTGAATATAATCGTCACTTGTATCCTCAAGTTCTCCCGTGTAAGATGTATTTGTTGCATATCCCTGTTGGCGGTTGGGATTGATTTACTACCATTAAGGTCTCAAATTTTATAGGATTACATTTTCTTGTATGTCATAGTTGTATATGTTAATATTTTTATGTATTTAATTATTTATGCTTCAATTGGGCATAATATGTTGAATAAAATGAGTTTTTATATATATTATTGATTTTGTATTGATTAATAATGAAAAAATGCAAAAAAAAAAAATTTTTTTTTTGGTTTTTAGGTGGGTTATCTGATCCGGTTTTTAGTGAAAACCGGATCACTTAACCTAGTTAACTGATCCGGTTTTCACTAAAAACCGGATCAGATAACCTAGTTAATCGATCCTAAGTTTCATCCAAAACCGGATCGGTAAATATTTTGGATCTTCGTTAGAGCCCATCTGATGCGGACCAAAACCAGATCAGTAAGCCCGATTTTGACCGCATCGGATGGGCTTTTTTCCACTAGTGATATAAACTTAACATAATTATTTATTTCCTTAACTCTAAGAAAATAATAATTATCCTAATTTAATATTTCTATACTTGGCACATAATATATCACCTAGTTCAAGTATATTACATTTTGCATATAGTAACTAAAACTTAGGAATATGAACTTGGACTTCGATCTTGATTCTTCATTTCTTCAAAGTCTTCATTGAGTTATTCCTTTCTCAACCATCTCGAATAAACTTTCATACTTATAACATATTATATTATTTTTCACCATCAAAACTTAACACGCATACGCACAACAAATTCCCTTTTGATGATGACAAATATTCAATATAATATTATTCAGTAATCACTTTTCCCCCTCAAAATATGCACCATTAATCTCATTAGGGAAAGTAACATAGCATCATTCACAAACATCCACAATAAACATCCACAATATCAAAGCACCATAATCCAATAGCCAACATACCAAAGTACATACCCAAACGATAAGTTCATTAAACTACATACGAGATTAGAGATTATAATTTCCTTCCTAAAGCGAAGCATTATAGCTATCTTCCCCCTTTTGACATTATCAAAAAGGAGTGATAGCCAGGCAGCTACACTGAGTGAGAAAGAGTTAGCAAAAAAAATACAGTAGCTCCAACACGGAAGCTAGTGATGCTGGTGCTACAAGTTCTACCAATTCACAATCTTCCAAAAAAAATCACAAGAGTCAACCACAAAGCATCACCAAAAACAGTTGAAATGTAGTTAGGTATCCAAAAACCAGAACCCCTAGAAAAATCAGGAAGCAGCAATTGAAAATCAAGGAGCGGGAGGATTGAGGAGTAAGTTGAAGTTGGACATGATTTGACGATGCTGCTGGCCCACCAACCGGTCCCAAGCACGATCACGAGCAAGAAGTTGTTGAAGATACTTTTCGACATTAGAAACCCGCTCTTGCATCTTAAGACACCCAGCACACGCCTCTTTGGGCTGGAATCCCAAGAAATCCTTTTTCAGTAGCTCTCCACTCAGTAAACACAAATCCATTTTGCTTAACACACCATCACTCATAATATCCCTACTACTAACCCCTTTGGAGGTGACATCCACAACATCATAAGCCCGAAACAACTTTGTTAGCCACAAACCATATGGTAAATAAGAGGGTGAAGAGGGTAAATGTTTCATGTGATGGATCATAAGGTGAGGAAGGCTAATGGGGTGCCCCTGATTAAGCAACCACAGCAAGATTTGGTCCATGATCAAGCAGTCCCCGCGATTTTCAACGCGAGGAAGAAGTGTTTTAGTAACAATGCTGCGGGCTAGCTTAAATTTGGCAGAGAGTAGGGAAGCAGGGAAGGTTTGAGCATGGGGAAAGGGTTGAGCAGAGAGTGTGCGGGAAATAGTGGCATTGTCAACCCCCGCTATGAAGGGCCAAGTTTTTGTGTTATAATCAGTAAAACCTGCATATGGAACCCTTAAGGCATAGGCGAGGGTATGAACATTAACAGAAATCTCAATACCATTGACAGTGGAAGTAAAACCAAAATCATCATCAAAGACCAAATTCTTGTAAAATTCTTGCACTTCACATTCATAGAGGGAATTCCAATAGGGAATTCCAGTCTTGAGTAGTAATGGAATCAGATAAAAAGTGAAATTCGGGGCGGCACAACCAAGAAGCCGGAAAAATTCGGCCTTGAAGAATTTTCACCCCGTGAGATGGGGCGGAAATTTTCGACCTCTTGGTGTTCTTTGAGGTAGATGGACGAGATTTGGCTTTACCTGAGGGGGAAGAAGCCAATTTGCGCTTCTTCGTAAGTGGCGGCGATGTTGCAGGCGAACCAGACGGCGTTTCTTGCGAACCGACGGAGCAACAGGTGGTAGGAGACGCAGCAGCAGGTGTGGGTTGTGCGGGTGGGTTAGAAGGCTGAGTTTCGGTGGTGGGGTTGTTTCATGGAGGAGGAATGGGGTTTGCATGAGAGGGAGAATGCGGTGGTGAAGAGGAAGGTGGTGGGGAAGGGTTTTATGATTTCTTGGGGGGTTTTTTCTTTCGCTAGGTGTTTTAGGTTTCGCCGGCGGTGGTCGAGTGGGTTTCTTGGTCGGTGGTTTGCGGGTGGTCTTCACTTTCACCATGGTTAGGAAGTCTTGAGAATGTGAGAGGGTTGTAGTTTGAAAAAAAAAATCTGAAGAGGAGAGAGAAAGTTTGAGAAGGGGGGCGACGGGTTGTGGGGTAATAGGGGGCTGGGTTTGAGGAAAGGATGGGCTTCAGTGCTTAAGGAGTTGGGCTAGTTGAGTGTATTTGAGTGGGGTTAGAAGAGGGAAGCTGCATACTGACATTAGAGGGGGACCTGAACTTTCGAAATATTTTTAAGAAAAACAATTTTTCAAAAACATTTTTATTTCAAATCAATGTTAATTTTAAAAAAAAAAACTAGTGATGTATGTGGATTTTCAAGGAAATTAATGAAGCAACTTAGGTTGAAGTTATCAGGACAGCATCAATAGCTCTTGTGTGAGTCCTTAGAATTTCACAGAGACTAGTTCTCACCCAGTTTGACAAAACCACAGACTTGGACTCCAATTGACATATTTAAGGAAGACAACAGGCATAATACTCAACTAGGCTCCAGAAATTAATCCCAAAGCCACTCTAAGTATTTCAAAACGTTCACGAGCAAGTGGTTTGGTGAAAATATCGGCTATTTGATCATCAGTGCAAATAAATTCAAGTGCAATATTACCTTTTTCTACATTATCACGCAAAAAATGATATCTTATTTCAATGTGCTTGGTGCGTGAGTGTTGAACAGGATTTTTTGAGATGTTAATCGCACTAGTATTATCACACATAATTGGCACATTATCAATCATAAATCCGAAATCTTGTAGTTGTTGTCTTACCCATAATACCTGTGCACAACATGAGGCAGCTGCAACATATTCAGCTTCGGCGGTGGAGAGAGCAACTGAATTTTGTTTCTTGGAGGCCTATGATATTAAGCATGGACCTAAGAAGGTGGCTGTTCCAGATGTGATCTTTCTGTCTACCAAAAACCCGGCATAATATGCATCAGATTAACCAATCAAGTCAAAATTTCCTTCTTTAGGATACCATAAATACAGATTATTGGTCCCTTTTAGGTATCAAAGAATTCGTTTCACAGCCTTAAAATGCGATTCTTTTGGGCAGGATTGAAATCTGGCACAGAGGCACACACTGTGCAGAATATCCGGTCTACTAGAGGTTAAATAGAGAAGTGATCCAATCATACCTCTGTAAATCGTCTCATCTACTTTCTTACCATTTTCATCAAGATCTAGCTTGGTAGCAGTAGGTATAGGGGTAGAATGAGTCTTGGAATCTTCCATACCATATTTTTTCAAGAGCTCCTTCACGTATTTCTGTTGATGTATCATTATTCCTGTCTCAAGACCCCTTGGCAATATCAGTAAGAATTAGGTCAGTAGGGTGCGAACTCTGATGTTTCCACTTCTTTGGAGTGAAGGGCACGTTCTGTAGCACAGTGCCATGCTCTGAGCTGTTGCTATCATGTTCTATTCTTGGAGTACGACAGTCAGCTGAGGATTCTTCTTGTGGTCTCTCTTCATCTACCACTGCTATTTCTTCCAGTGTTTCACTAAGATCCCGTTCATTTGAATTTTCATTTGTTCTCCGGGATGTGCCACGACTGTGTTGCGAAGGTGTTTCCAACCGTTTTTCAAGCATAACGGTCCTCTAGTGCATCGAGATGTTTCTCTAATCAAGATGCGGTTCATTCTTTCTACCACTCCATTTTGTTGTGGAGTTCTTGGAGCGGAGAAGTTATGATCAATTCCATTTTCATTGCAAAACATTTCAAAATCAGTGTTTTCAAACTCAGTGCCATGATCAGTTCTAACAGACAACAATTTGCAATTAGTTTGATTTTGGACTTTACGAATATGGACTAGAAATACTTCAAAAGTTTCATCTTTTCCACCAATAAATAGAGTCCATACAAATCTAGAGAAATCATCAACAAGTACTAGTACATATTTGCTACCACCTCTACTCCTTACTCGCATAGGACCACAAAGGTCCATATGAATTAACTCCAAAGGTTTAGAGGTGCTAACAAATTTCTTTGACTTAAAAGAGGATCGAACTTGTTTACATCTAGCACATGCTTTACAAATTGTTTCCCAATCAAAATTTATGGAAGGTAAACAATCAACTAAATCCATTTTTCTCAACTTGTTAAGCAATCTTGAGCTTACATGTCCAAGTCTTTTATGCCAAAGTAAAGGATTATCTTGCAGCACACTCATGCATGAAATAGTATTGTTAGGTAAGTTGTTTAAACATGTTAAGTAGACATTATTTACCCTCTTCCCTTCCAATATTAATTCACGAGAATCCTTGGTAATGATTTTGCAAATATCAGCATGAAATTCAACAACATTACCTCGGTCACACAATTGTGAGATACTTAACAAATTGTGTTTCAAACCATTTACCAGCATTACATTCTGGAGTGTGTTAGGGATTTGCCGACGTTTCCAATACCGATTATCTCTCCCTTTTGTTGTCGCCAAATGTTACACACCCTCCATGGTGGGCTACTAGTGAGAGGAATTGAGATTTATCACCAGTCATATGTCTTGAGCAGCCACTGTCGAGATACCATAGGCTACTTCCTCTCACATTCACCTCGCTGTCTTCCGTTTCGTCTTGGGAATTCGAGCTTTTTGCCATTAAACACAAGTGTGAATCGTCCTGGCACTGTGCCCTTCTCTGTGATGTCTGTACAGCATTCAGACATAGTTTTGCTTCATGGCACTGTGCCTCTGACTATTCTTCATTAGAATCCGAATCTCCCCAAACGGCAGCTATCATGGCCTTTTTGAACTCTTTCTTGGATTGTTCCCTTCTTTCTTTGGGCTTCTCATCATCCCATAAGGGACATTCCTTAATCCCGTGATTGAACTCTACTACACTTGAAACAACCTGGAGTTAGTAGCACTTTTCTTAGAATTAGAGGTAGTGCTTTTTCCTTTGAAATTTCCACTTTTCCTAGGATTATTAAATTTGTTCTTTTTGAGAAAATTTTGAAATCTCCTAGTGAGAAGTGCAACATCATCATCACTATCACTATCTTCAGTTTTCAATTCAGTTCTCAAGGCTAGACCTTTATTTTTTGGTTCATTAGTTTTGGAATCTAAGACAAGTTCGTGAGTCATTAATGATCCAATTAGTTGTTCTAGTGAGAGTTTAGTTAAATCTTTTGCTTCTTGAATGGCAGTTATTTTAGGAAGCCATCGATTTGTTAAACTTCTTAGCACCTTTCTCACTAAATCTTCAGAAGTATATGTTTTGCCTAGAGAACGTAATTCATTAGTGATTAGTGTAAATCTAGTTAACATCTCTTTAATAGATTCGTCCTTATTCATAGTAAACAGTTCATATTGTTGGACTAGCAAATCTATTCTAGATTGTTTTACCTCATTCGTACCTTCGTGGGGCAATTCCAGCGTGTCCCATATTTCTTTTGCTGTAGTGCAAGCGGAAATCCTTGAGTACTCATCAGGTCCAATTCCATATTTGAGAATACTCATTGCTTTGTAGTTCTTTTCGGCTTTTGCATAGTCGACCGAATCGTAGTCATCTTCATCCTTGTCGATCATCTTTCCTTCAGCGTCTTTTCCTTGGATAAGGATTGGTCCTTTTCTAATAACTTTCCAGCATTCATAATCCGATCCTTGGATGTAGATCCTCATCCTAGCTTTCCACCATCCGTAGTCTTTTCCGTTGAAGATCGGGCACTTGGTGTGTCTATCTCGAGAGTCATCTTGCATATTCATGATTTCTATTCTCTAGGGATGAGCCTTTCGAGAATATCCTGCTCTGATACCACTTGTTGGAACACAAGGTGACACTCAAGAAGGGGAGTTGAATTGAGTGACTAAATCTAATCGATTTTCGCAAAAACACCTTTATAGCACAGTGCTGTGCACTGTGTTATTCACTCGTAAAATCTCCGATTAACGTTTTTGCTCAAACGAAACTTAATCAAACACTAAAACAATTATATCAAATAATAAAACACAGAAATTTAACGTGGTTCAATCTCACATCTGAGATCTACGTCCACACAAACTACTCTTTTATTACTTGAATCGTAAAATATCAAACTCTCGATACAATTCGATTCCTCCACTACTAACTCTAGTAGTGCTCCCCAAAACTTAACCCTAAGTGTTTCTACTCTCTATAATATCAGAAATTACAGAAAGAATAATCCCTCAAAAGCGTGCTTCTTATTCAAGCAAATTAGAGGACAATTACAAACGTTGTTTAGTTTCCTAATCTGATTAGAACTCTGTGATATACTCTGTGCCTTAGGAAATCGTTTTCAGCTCTTAATAAACTTAAACTCTATATTCTGAAAAACGTGGATTATAAAACTGAGTTGCAACCCCTTTTATGCTTATTGACTGATCGAAAACCCTTCTAAAAAATATGTTTATCTTTTACTCCTTAGATTAAGGGATAAAGCTTTTTCCTTATTAAAAACAAGTTTTATCTTTTACAAAATCTGATTTCTCAAATTCTTATAGGATAAGGATTTCTCCATATCTTATATTAACTAGATCAACTCTTTAAATCAGATCTCTTATCAAACAAACTTGATCACATCGCTTTTATGATATATTTCGAAAATTCTTTTTCCCAAAACTATATTCGAAAATCTGATTTTTACCACAAACTTGTTTTACTCGGTTTTTTTAACAAAACACGTTTTAACAATTCTTTCTCAAACCTTTTTTATTAAAACTTGTTTTTCGAAAATCTTTTTCCTTTTATATAGATATATAAACTTAACATAATTATTTATTTCCTTAACTCTAAGAAAATAATAATTATCCTAATTTAATATTTCTATACTTGGCACATAATATATCACCTAGTTGAAGTATATTACATTTTGCATATAGTAACTAAACTTAGGAATATGAACTTAGACTTCGATCTTGATTCTTCATTTCTTCAAAGTCTTCATTGAGTTATTCCTTTCTCAACCATCTGTAACAAACTTTCATACTATAACATATTATATTATTTTTCATCATCAAAACTTAACATGCACATGCACAATAGTTTTGCAACACATCCATGGAAATTCTGGTAAGTATAGAGTAGATGTTCTGAAATCTTGTGAGACGGCACACTAGAATAGTCGTTTCATGCATATACATTAGTTTCAAAATGTTATCATCAAAATTGCGTGAAAGAACTGACTACGGTCTCCAACAATATTACTCCTTATCGAAACATGATGTAGAATGAGATAGGTTTGAATATCGCCATCGACTAATGACTACTATTCATTTTTCTAGTAAATGAAATCTATATACGTCTAGCTCGTTGACTGCCTCGCTAATATTGCCTGCAACATCTGCATAATAACTAGTATGTAGCCTGGGTACTTATAGTTTTCATTATTAATAAATTACTTTAAAATGATATCCCAAATATCATTTAGTTTAGTGGTTAAGAATTTAGTATATAAACTTGAAAGTCATGGGATCCTATACAATGCATTTACTATTTCTTTTTGTTGTATATGGATCATGTGTACTAAAACCTTTTAATTATATTAGTATAGATAGATAGATTAGCTAATGAACACCAACAATATCTAAATTGGTTGTGTCTATTATATAGTATCCTATATCAATCTATATAAATTGCTCTTTGATGGTTTTTTTTTTGAGGAAACTGATGGTTTATTTAATATAGTCGAAATATTGTTAAAAAAATATTTGTTCATAGATCATTAATAAATAAAAATACTAATTAATCGTTTGAAAATTGTATATTCAAAAGATAATATTTCCGTAAAATATTTCCACAAAGTATAATAATAACATAAATTTGATTGTTACGAAATTAAAGATATTTGTTACTAGTAAACGGAAATAAGAAGGTTTGATATGAACTTTCTATCATAAACGTATACTGACAAGAAAAGATAATAAGTTCGTGGAATAAGGTGAAGAGAACAAAGCCTAAAAATAGAGAGATGGTGGGCCAAGATACAATATAAAGAAAAAAATCAAATTAAATGTCCCTATATATAAAAAAAGAACACTTCCAAATGACAAAATGCCTCAATTAATTAAAAAAAAATGAAGGAACTAATATTTTTGAAATTTACACTGTGTTCTCTTTTGTGCTTCGTCCTTGAAATCCTTTTAGGAGACAAGAACACTCAAAGTAGGAAGAAGAAAATAGAATGTATATATGTAAGAAATGGTTTTTATTCCCCTAAATGATATATTTAGAAACCAACCTTATATCTATAAATATATTACAAATCATAGATGTATTATTGATATGGTAAAAAAACTATTTCTAATTTTTTGAAATCAAAATAATAAGAAATCTTTGACTTCGTAGAGATCATTGGCAATAATTACTACTTTTATACTTCCTCCTCTCCAAAATTAATGCAACAATTGCCTTTTGGCATGGAGATTTAGGAGGGAGCTGAAAGTGGAGTACTACATTACTATTTATGTTAAAATAAGGAGAGAGGAAAGTTGTTAGTGTGAGCGGTCATATGTGTGTTGAGATCCTCTAGAGTTTCAAAATAACTCTACACAGTAGAGTTCGTTAAATATCAGTCGTTGATTAAGAAATCAAAGGCTTGTATTTTCTTTCCCAAAAATCCCCCTATTTTCCCCACGAATATCCTCGCCCATATCTTTTCCTTTCCCATTAATCATGAGCCCTTGATTTTATAATGTATGGTTAGGATTCAACTCTACTTTGTAGAGTTTTCATATAACTCTAGAGGATCTGGACCCGTCATATGTGGGGTGCATCTTTTTTTTTTTCATATATAGAAGTATTGCACTAATTAAAGAACTAATTATTAAGGCAAGTAATTCAAAAATGTTGGATTCGAGGATGTACATTAGAAAATAGTAACTTTTTTTTTCAAAAAGTACCTTATTTAAATCAACTTTTTGTGAGCTAGCAACTTAATTTATCAAAGTTACTAGTTACTACCATGTAGTACTAGCCTCATATGCACGCGATACGTACAACGACGTGCTAACATCAATACTAACATTAAAAAGCGCTAGAGGCACTAACATTATTTTATTGTAGTTTAATTTGATCATTAGCAACTTTTTTTCCAATGTGATAAACGAACATGTATTATAATGTACTATAGGTTAATATTATTGGATGATATATGCTAATCTCTTTAATATATGTGTAATTTATTATTTAACATTACATTGAGAATTTCGATGGTATAAGCTTATTTCTTTAATATATTTAAATTACGAACATATTTTTAAATAATATATCTAATAATCATGACATATTTTCTACATAAAAATAAAATGATGAGATGGATTATTCCAACTGACACAAACGACTACTATGAACCTTTAAATAAGGAAAATGTTAAATTATCCTAATCGACACATACGACAATTATAAAAGCCAAAAAATAAAAAGATGAGACTATCCTCTTATTTTTCTTTGTATGTTTATGGATAGTTAATGTATGTTCTTTGAAATTGTAATTGCAATTGGAAGTTTTGTAGAAAGAAACTTTGTAAGTTCTTAGTTCTTACTTTGTAATTGTTTGGAATTGCTTTAGTTATATCAGTTTAATTTTCAATTGAATTTTTTTCTTTTTAAGCGTATTATATTTTTTTGGAAAAGGTTTTATACATACATTACATCTTACTATAAGTTAGGCAATCCTAACTTTCCTTATTACACATAATTGTTGATCAACAAGAAATTGATGAAAATTTTAAAATAAACGTTTTTGATAAGTGAAGGATAGGGAACACCATAGCTCCCCTATAATATAGGAGATCACCGTAGCAGCCGACAATGCATAGAGGAGTACTCACCCATGAAGAACACGACTTAACATTTCAGTATGAAGGCTTTTTGCTGGAAGGTTGTGCTTAATAGGATCACCCATGTATATAATATAAATCTACACAAATAAAATAAATTAAAAAATTATATTTAGCGATGGGATCAGAAAAGCTATGAGAGTGGAGAAAGAAGTATTTGAGTCAGAAATATTCTTTCAGAGAGAGTATGTATAGGAGTGAAGCAGAAAGATATACTATCAAAAACATAATAATTTTTTTTTTTTATTGATGAAAATAAACTACTTGTTTTGTGCCTTTTCTTTTATGAATTTACTGATTTTAACAGATCCAAGTTGATCAGTTATGCTGTTCGCAACTGATTTTACCAATTATAGTAGTAAGACTAGTTTTGTTAGTCCAAACTTATTATTATCGAAATATTTTTCTTTTTAAATGAAAGAAAATTGGTGATAGTAATCTAACCATGCAAGCTTGAATTTTGAACTTTAATTAATATTCAAAGAGAAAATACAATATATATGATATAAGTTAGAGATACCTTTTTGATTTGATTAGAAATGTGATTAATATAGAATATAGTTATTGTGTGTCTTTGGGCACACATTTGACATTTTTATTTTATAAATAACTACATATATGCAACAATTTTTAGAGTAAGAAATATAAACTCTACGTGATAAAGGAAATAGAAGATGCATGCCTTTCTTTGATGTTGCTCCGCTTGGATAAGCGACGCAAGAAGCCATGAACAGATAAGCAAGCTGAGATATAAAACATATACTGAAGGGCGAGGAAGCAATTTGGAAGACATAATCTTCTTTGAAAAGCTCTTGCTACGTGCTAATACAAAGTAGTAAGTTATTACAGAGCACGCAGGAGCTTATCTTATGTAGCCATTCCATGACATTCCACAAGAGAAGTTCTTTGTAAACTTAATTCTACATTTGAAAAGTTTGTCGATATTAGAATATACTCATATATTGTAAAGTATCTTTGTGTATATTTGATTGTATACTTTGATTTAGTTACCTAATATGTAGGAGAAAATTAAGGAAAGGCATAGAGATTGTAGACTATATATGCCAGTGTTGTATTACGTTTATATTCATGATTGAATAACTAAGTCTTCTTCCTCATAACATGTCTTCACTGATTTAGATTTTCACATGGTACCAGAGCCATTAGTGAATATAAACAAAACACAAAAACGTCAGATCCATCATGGCAGGAGATGACGAAAAATCAAAAAGCGGTGGGGACGGTCAAAAGACCATTCCTTTGACGTCGCCTCTGTATTTACACCCTTCAGAACTTACGAGTCTAAAACTCACAAACATCACTTTTGATGGCCATAATTACGATATGTGGTCGGATGCGGTACGAAATGGGTTAGATGCCAAAAACAAATTGGATTTCATTGAGGGCAAGGTTAAACAGCCCGAGAGAAACGGAGATGAAGAAACCATCGAGACGGTGGCTTGGAGACAATGCAATGCCATGTTAAGGGCTTGGCTTCGGAATGTGATCGATCCGAAGTTGCATCCAAGTATCACTTTTTCACAGCCAATTGCGGATATTTGGGAAGAATTACGCGGAAGATATTCAGCAGGTAATGCCCCTAGGGTACACCAGTTGAAACATGAGTTAAATGAATGTAAACAAGGAGGGGACTCTGTTGTTGATTATTATACGAGACTTAAAACGATCTGGGATGAATTTGGAAAATATAGCAAAATAAAGGATTGCACTTGTGGAGCGGCTGTATCAATTAAGCAAGAACGCGAAGAAGAAAAAGTGCACCAATTTCTTATGGGTTTGGATTCGAAATTGTACAACAATATTCGATCCACTTTATTAGGGTTATTTGTGGGGAAGGACAAAATAAAAGGAAAAATGGCCCGTAATACTCCCACCTTTTACCCGTCCGCTCAAAATGGTCCCAACTTTCATTTATTATATAATAGACCATACTTTGGGGGGTATTAGCTATTGGTGGACCATAACCTGCTATTAACCTGCTGCTGTAGGTCAGCCATTTTAACGGTTACTTTTTCCATTTTTCCAAATTTTTTCCCTTTATTTTCCAGCTTCATTCCATTTATTTAAACCAATTTCCTCCCCAATTCAGAACCCTTACTCATGTTCTTCCCTATCATCTCCCATTGATTCTTCCATAATTACCAATTTTCATGATTGAATTCATCAATAAATGGCTATTTCATCTTCCAATTCGGTTCTGCATCAAGTGGAAGGGTATGGCCTGTATTGAGATGTTACCACAACGACATTTCGCCCCTGAGGACTGTGAAGCACAAGGGCCCTAACTTGGGGAGGAAATTCTATGGCTGCATTCGCTTCCCAGTAAGTTATGTTGATGGAAAAATCAAATTTTACATTTTGTCGTGATTTTTATGAATTTAATTCAATTTTTTTATTTTTTAAATAATAACTAGGAACACTGTGTGGGTTCTTCATGTGGGAGGATGATGTACGTCGTGGTTGCACAGCGAGATGGAGGAGATGAATTACGGAGTTATTGGAGAAGGACACAACCATTTCGAGCTTGAGCATCAAAATATGGAGTTGAAGGAAACAGTTTAAGAGGTTGAAGGCAATAATTGAGGTCCAACCCAATTCAAGCAAAGATCAGACCTTTGTTACTTTTGTAATTGCTTGTTGCGTTACATTTGTGGTTGTGTATCTATTGAAATGAATTGAAGGTGGTTTGTGCTGGTTGTGTAAGTTAGTTTCATGTAGTAGGGTTTAGGGTTTAAATAGTTAATTAAGGATGATGTTAGGTTAATGTATGCATTGAGGATAAAGTGTACCTCGGTTTTTGTAATAGTGTGACAAGATTTGAAGTAATATATATGATATTAATTTCATAAGAATGTCTAACATTAGTCCTTACATTATAATGAAGTCTAATACTCATCCATTACACAGCATGAAATGCCCCAAAAAAAGTTGTTTGCAATGGTGAATAACCAAGTCAATCAACTGATCATGCCCCATAATATTACAGTTAGTTGAATCCTAATACCAACATGAACTTGACAAAAAAGGGCTTCACATGGACTTGCACCAGTGGGCTTCACATGGACTTGCAAAAAGGGCTTCACATGGACTTGCACCAGTGGGCTTCACATGGACTTGCAAAAAAGGGCTTAAAATGAACTTCTAATGGGGAGCATTTACTGATGCCTGAGTTGAAGGTGGGTTATTTGATGCTGCAAATGAAGGAACCACCACAGGGGTAGGCCTTGCCCTTTGCCTAGGAACCTGTCACCAAGCAGATATTAGACACTAAGCACACACACATTTTCATTGAACTGCATAATAAACTATTTCCCTAATCACTTACATTAGTGAAAGCAGTTCCATCACAACCAACTAATACACCAAATCCAGTAGGAACCTGAAATGAGCATTACATTAGCAAAGATTCAACATGAACTTAGAAAATCCAAATCATTCAAGGAAAAATACAACTCACCCTGCCTCTGCCTCTGGCTCTTCCCCTTCCCCTACCTCTGCCTTGAGCACCAGTGTCTCCAGTAGACCCATCACCCCTTCCACCACTTCCACCTGCTGAACCACCACCCCTTCCACTTGCAGAACCACCACCCCTTCCACCACTTCCACCTGCTGAACCACCACCCCTTCCACCTGCAGAACCACCACCCCTTCCACTTGCAGAACCATCTCCTCTGCCACCTCTTGACCCTCTGCCTCCCCTTATAACCCTGCCACCTCTTCCTGTTCTTGAGGGCTCTGCTGTTATGGTTTGGCCTGTGTTTGAGGGTTGTGCTGTGATTGTTGATCTAGTGTCATCCCTAGGCCTACCCACTGGCCTCTTAATTGGTGGCTCTTGCTGAACAGGTATGTCTCTGTTAGGACACCTCTTCTTGTTGTGTCCCTTCTCCTTGCAAATTGAACATGTCATTTCTAACCCATGCCTAGTCAATTTCCCAGGTTTCTTAGGGTTTTCATATGGATCTTTTCTCCTATTCAGTCTAGGTCTACCAGGCCCAATCTTTATTGGAGGTAGGGTAAGTGGACAGTCCATTACAGGCCAATGCCTTTCACCTGTGCATGGTGGGATGGACCATGCATATGCTCTTAGGTACATCTCCCTCTTATGGTGGTCAGCAACATAGTCCTCTGCCTCCTTATTGCAGAAGTAAATGCAGGACACAGCATGACAGCATGGTATGCCAGTCATGTCCCACTTTCTACATGTGCAAGTTCTCTTCTCTATGTCAACAATAAAGCTATCTATAAACTGGTTAACTTGGAACAAAGTTGCAGAAGAAGGACATGGGAGGCAATTTGCTGCCAATTCTTTCTCTTTCTCAAGTTTAACTTGAACCCTAGGACAAATTTTTGCAGTAGACTTCTCCCTTTCACTTTTTTTCACAACTAGTCTCTGCATTAAGGCAACCCTAATATCCTCTAGCATATATATCAAATGTTTCACCCTAGCATTTATAATGTATCCATTGAAAGTTTCTGCAAGGTTATTCACTATGACATCTACTTTCATAGTATCTTTCAAGTGTGCCCTACAAAATACCTTTGGATTGTAGCTTTTGAACCCAACAACAGCATCTGGATTTACCTTCTCCATATTTGCCAGTGCTTCATTCATGTCAGAGATGTTATATGATTTGGCAGCTCTCCAAAAAAGTTCCTTCATTTCATCGCCTTTGAATGTCCTGTGCCACAAAGCAAAGATGTGCCGGGCACAATGCCTGTGCTCTGCTTTTGGCAACAACCTTGCAACTGTACTCAGTATAGCCTATACATTCAGACAAAGGATTAATTCAGATAAGTGTAATAAATTAGTGAAATATTTGCAATTGTAAATGGACTTGTAACTGTAAATGGCAAGAAACTGACCTGATTTTCATCACTTAATATGGCTAATCCATCACCATCTTGCAACTGTAAATGGACTTGTAGCTCTGTAATGAACCATTCCCATGAACTTGTGTTCTCTCCCTCTACAACTGCCCAAGCTATGGGGTACATTTGGTCATTACCATCCCTACCCACAGCTGCCATGAGTTGGCCCCCCAAAAAGGTTTTCAGAAAACATGCATCAATGCATATAACCCTTTTGCATCCTTCTATCCACCCTTTCTTTAGTCCATCAAAACCAATGAACAATCTCTTGAATACTGTTGGTTTTTCCTCATCACTACTGTCAGTCAGAAGAACAAAATGTGACTCTGGACTTGCTACTCTCAATGCTTCAATGTACCTCCCTAGCTTGTTATAATGATCTACCATTGACCCATGCAACAGTTTGTGGGCTTCCCTCTTAGTTTTGTAGGCAAAATCTTTAGACACAACAACCCTGTAAGCCCTCCTAATGGTCTCTTTTATCTCAGCTGCTGGCCAGTGAGGTCTAGATTTGAAGACCTCAAGCAACTGCTGTGCTGCCCAAGTGCTTTTCAGCTGTATATTTTTGCTCATGTTCCTGCAACATGTATGCTCATTGTGTACAGTCTTCACAACAAAACATGCCCTTCTACTGTCCCAAGATGAATACAGTTTGAAAGGGCATCCAGCAATGCAACAAGCACCTAATCTCTGCCCTCTTTTCTTGTTACTAATATTAAACCTCAAGTTTCTACCTTGCATAATTGCAAAACTTGCAACAGCTTGTTTGAAAGACTCTCTATTTGGGAACCTTTGCCCCACCTTCCACTGAAAGGTCCTAAAGTCCACACTTCCAGTATCAACAGCCAAAGACCTTCTGCTTCTCCTATGAATTACTTCCCCTTCTCCATCACTTCCCTCTGGTGTGTGTATTTCATCCTCAGAGTTCTCATACTCACTCATATAACCACCCTCCTCTGCCTGTCCATCATCAGATCTAGACCCCTCTTTGCTCTTAGAAGCAATAAAACCTTCATCTGCCTGCTTTCTTAGTTCCTCCACAACCTCTAACAACTTGTTCTTGCAAACTTTCACCCTATTCTTTGCAGTTATATACTCTTCATCACTAGTGTATACTTCATCATCATCAAGCTCTTCAGGCTGCTCAAACTCAACCTCAAACTCATCCTCAAACTCACCCTCAAACTCATCACCCCTTTCTTCAGTCTGCTCTAACTCATCCTCACACTCACCCTCACCCTCCTCATCACCTTCAGGCTCATACAATGGATCAGTGTCAGTACTAGAGCTTAAATGATCACCATACAGTTCTTGCCAACCAAGGGGCTATCGGTGCGGGATCGGTCCAGTACTCATCGGTATATTGTGATTGGCGATTGAGGTTTTACGTGTTAAAAAAACGGTTTCGGCGAGGTTCGGATGTGTGAGGATGGGAGATATTGTGATTGGCGATTGAGGTTTACGTGTTAAAAACGGTTTCGACGGGTTCAAATGTGTGAGGATGGGAGATATTGTGATTGGCTTCCTTTGAGTGTGTATGGTGTTTACGTGGAGTGGCTTCTTGTTTGTATCAATATGCACATTGCTAGGGTTATCATGTGCATTAAGAATGGGTTGTTGGTGGGTGGAATCAATATGCACATCTGCTTTTTGGGTATTATTTTTAGATAAGAATCTTGGACTGCTCCTAGTTGGAGAAAAGTTGGCTGACTGTGTCTTTTGTGGGGTCACTTTTTGGGGGTTAGGTTCTTCATGTGGGGTACCTTTGGTTTGGCTAGGAGACTTTACTGGTCCCCTTCTTGGGGTGAGTTTTTGGGGTCTGCTCTGGGTTGGTTGTGGCAGGGCTAACACATCATCAACAACTTCGGTTCATCTATTCCATGCAAGACAAACAGATCAATTGACCTTGATTTTTCAACAATGTTAGTCATAATCCTCACCTCTGCATCATCATACACCCTCTTCAAACCATCATCCATTGAACAACCAGGTCTCAAGTAGTAAATCATTTCAATTTTCCTATAACCACCACACTCCTTTGCCATCTTTTCTAAGAAAAACCAGCTTAATTCATCAGGATCAACTGGGTATGTTTTACCTTCCCTCCCACATACAAGGTCCCATTTTTACTTGACTTGAACAACCCACCATGCCAAAACCGCAAACAAACCCACTCCATATCCAGTTAACCTACCCACAAATTCAAGAATTCAACAACAATATAGGGCAACCAACAATAAGAAGCTAATTTCCACAAATGTATAAAAAATTCAAATCCGAATTTCAAAAGTAAAATGAGGAAATACCTGCAATCGTCTTTAATGGAGGTTAACTTATTTCGAATCCAGCTAATTTCTAAAAAATGTGCTCCCAATCCAGCTCAACAAGTAGCTAATTTGAACGGAAATTAAAAGAAGAAAGTAGAAGACGAAGAGATGAAGAGGGGAAGAGAGGAAGGGAAGAGAGTCATTAATGGAGGTTAGAGAAGAAGGAGAGAGAGAAGTCAGTAATGTCAGTTAGATTGGGGTTTTGGGAGGGAATTAAAACGCACGTGAGTTTCACGTGGTTCAGGTTAACCTGTTTCTCAGGTTGCCCATGGGTATGGTCCACCAATAGCTAATACCCCCCAAAGTATGGTCTATTATATAATAAATGAAAGTTGGGACCATTTTGAGCGGACGGGTAAAAGGTGGGAGTATTACGGGCCATTTTTCCATAGGTTTTTTGTGGGGAAACACCACTTAAAATTTTTTTTGGCGGGAAGGACCAATTAAAATACTTCCGTTGGCAACTTAACACCACATTACGATTTCCGGCCAAATTGTCAACTTTCCGGCGTTGACAATTTCTTTCCCTCCAAAACCTCGGTTTTTTTTGTTTCTCCTCCTCCCCCACCCCTACGCCATACCCACCGGAAACCCCCCTTAGTCCCCTACCCCGAAATCTTCTCACTCTCCTTCTCTCTCATTTTCCTAGCTTCATCCTTCTTCTTCACCTCCCAATCCCAAATCCTCCAACCCCTTTTGCGCTGGTTGTCCCTCTCTCTCTCTCCCCTCGTGGGTCCCTGCTCTCGTGGTTCACCTATCGTAGGACGTAGGGGAGGAGGAAGAAGGTTGGGATTTCCAGTGGGTAGGGCGTAGGACGTAGGGGTGGGGGAGGAGGATTCCGGTGGGGTTTCGTGTGGGTAGGGCGTAGGGGTGGGGGAGGAGGATTCCGGTGGGGTTTTGTATGGGTAGGGTGTAGGGCGTAGGGGTGGGGGAGGAGGATTCCGGTGGGGTTTCCGGTGGGTAGGGCGTAGGGGTGGGGGAGGAGGATTCCGGTGGGTAGGCCATAGGTGTGGGGGAGGGGGAGAAACAAAAAAAAATCGATGTTTTGGACGGAAAAAAAGTCAAGTCGCGCTGGAAAGTTGACAATTTGGCCGGAAAATCGTAATGTGGTGTTAAGTTGCCAACGGAAGTATTTTAATTGGTCCTTCCCGCCAAAAAAAATTTTAAGTGGTGTTTCCCCACAAAAAACCTATTTTAATTGGTCTTTCCCCACAAATAACCCTTTTATTAATGGAGGATCCCATTGCTCCGTTGAACCGTATTTATGGACTCATCCTAAGGGAGGAGCGTCATGCCTCAATCACTAGAGTGAAGGAGGAACCGGTGGAAACAGCCATGGCTGTAAGACAATACGGCACAAGCAAGGAGCGAGGAGGATATTCTAAGGCGGCGGCCCGATGAGGAGAATTCTCCACCACGGTGTACGCATTGTGGTAAGTATTATCACACCGAGGAAAATTGTTATGCAAAACATGGATACGAGGAGGTACAATCCCGTGAGAAAGGGCGTGGAAAACGTGGTGGCTAAAACAATAGAGGAACAGTCGGTCGCGGGAGAGGCAGAGGACGCTTCCAAGGTCATTATCAAGCTAATGCTGTTGGGAATACTACGACCAGCAGACCCACGGACTCAACACACCAGAACATACCATTTACAAATGCTGAAATCGAGAAGCTGCGTACTTTGCTCAACGGAAGTGCTGAGGGTAATGATAAATTAAAAGGTATGACACTAACTATTGATATAGAATGGATGCTAGACAGTGGCGCCTCTCATCACATGACCAGGGAGACCGGAATTCTTGGAGAATACTTGGACAGAGGATATTTCAATGGTGAGCCTCCCTGACGGACGCAAAGTGGAAGCCAAGGTCCATGGGACCGTTCGACTAAGTGCAGATTTCGTTCTAAAGGACGTCTTATTTGTGCCAACTCTTACTTGCAATCTTATTTCCGTTCAGCAGTTGATTCGTGAAAATAATTGTGTAATAACTTTTTATTCGGACCATTGTGATATGCAGGACCCGACTACGAGGATGACGATTGGACGGGGTGAGCATCGACATGGGGTGTATTACTATCAATCGAAAAAAGAGGACCGTGTAGCTAGAACCATGGTTACAAAGGAAGCTCGTTTGTGGCACAAACGTCTTGGGCACCCTTCCAAGAGTGTATTTCCTAATTTTTCTAGTTTGGTTAATTGTCATTTGCATTGGTTTCCCGATACAGTTTGCGATTCTTGTTGTAGGGCTAAACAAACTCGTGCCCCTTTTAAATTAAATGATAAGCGGTGTGCTATTTTGTTTGGATTAATTCATTGTGACATTTGGGGACCCTATAAAGTGGCGAGTTTAACGCGAGCTCATTATTTCTTAACTATCGTTGATGATCACAGTCGGGGTGTGTGGGTGTATCTTATGAAAGACAAAAGCGAAGCGGGTGATTTTCTCAAAATTTTTTACCAAATGATTAAGACCCAATTTGACAAGTGTGTTAAAAAAATTCAAAGTGACAATGGGACGGAATTGTTGGCTGGTCATATGCAACGTTATTATGAGGAAAACGGGATTCTATTTCAAACTAGCAATGTTGACACACCCCAACAAAATGGACGCGTGGAGAGAAAACATCGTCACATCTTAGAGAAAGCGAGAGCATTGCGTTTTCAGGCCGGACTACCTTTGCATTTTTGGGGTGAATGTGTTTTGACGGCAGCCTATTTGATTAATCGCACACCTACTCCTTTACTTCATGGAAAGACTCCATTTGAAATCATGTATCACAAGAAACCCACATTTGATCATGTCCGCGTGCTAGGTTGCTTATGTTATGCTCACAATAAAGATCGTACTCGAGACAAGTTTGGAGAACGGGGGACACGTTGTATTTTCATCGGATTTCCACATAGTAAAAAAGGGTGGAAAGTCTTCGATTTGAAAGAGAAGCGGGTTTTTGTATCACGTGATGTCATTTTTTACGAGCATATATATCCATATTTGCTACCTGACAGTGAAACAAGTGCTGACCAAAGCGGTAGCAGTAGTGCAGATCATGACATACCTGTCATAACTCATTGCGATTCGAGGCGGGGATACTACTCTTGAACAACGACCCTTACTATTATTGACCGGCCTACTACTATTGACCGAGCTACTGATCATGTTGATGATGGGGGGGACCCGCCCGGAGAACATGCGAGTGAGGACGACGAGTAGCACACGTCTTGGGCATGCCGACTCTCCCGAACATACCGAGGGACGAATGGGAAGAGGAGCACGAGAAAAGTTCACTCCAACATGGAAGAAAGATTACTACTGCAAGTCCGTCCAAGTAATTACCCCCGTCGAATGCTCATCACGCACAAGCTACATCTTCGTTGTCAGGTACACGCTATCCCTTGGCCGACTATGTTATTACTAATTGCTTTTCCGCCTCGCACAAAGCTTTCTTAGCCCAGGTTGATGCACACCGAGAGCCTAGTACCTACCACGAGGCAGCCAAGCATGAGCAGTGGAGAGAAGCTATGAGAAAATAGATTGACGCCTTAGAAACAAACGGAACTTGGAAGGTTGTCACTTTACCACCACGCAAGCGACCCATAGGTTGTCGTTGGATATACAAGATCAAGACTCACGCCAATGGCACCATTGAACGTTACAAAGCGAGACTTGTGGCCCAAGGATTCACGCAGATTGAAGGCGTAGATTTTCATGAAACTTATGCCCCGGTCGCTAAAATGACGAGCGTACGTTGTATGTTGGCCGTAGCTGTCAAAAAGAATTGGATTATCGAACAATTAGATGTCAATAACACTTTCTTACATGGTGATCTCGAAGAGGAGGTTTACATGCGGATTCCACAGGGATTTGAACGCAAGGACGGGCAGCAAGTTTGTAAGTTGATGAAGTCGCTTTATGGCCTAAAACAAGCATCTCGCAACTGGTTTGCAAAGCTGACCGTGTCCATGAAACACTATGGATTTATGCAATCATTAGCGGATTATTCCTTGTTTACATTCAATCGAGATGGGATCTTTATTGGGGTGCTCGTATATGTTGATGACATGGTTGTAGTGAGTAATGATCATGCGGCTTGCACTCGTTTTAAATCCTTCTTGGATCGCAGGTTCGGGATTAAGGATCTCGGGTGTCTTAAGTATTTCTTGGGCATTGAGGTAGCTCATGGCTCGGCTGGATTATTCCTCAATCAAAGGAAGTATGCTCTCAGCATCATAGAAGAAAGCGGCATGGCAGGCGCCAAACCTGTCTATACTCCTATCCAGCCTCGCCATAATTTGGCTCTTGCACGGGGATATGTCCTCAAAGATGTTATGAAGTATCGTCGCCTTATTGGGCGCTTAGTGTACTTGACAATCACTCGGCCCGATTTGGTATATGCAGTCCATATTTTGTCCCAATTCGTCCATGAACCCAGAAAGGAACATTGGGACGCAGCGTTGAGGGTCGTACGTTATCTCAAACGGAACCCAAGTAAAGGTGTTACATTGACTAGGCACCCCGATTACCAGCTCCGAGGGTATTGTGATTCGGATTATGCGAGCTGTCCCCTCACTCGGCGATCCTTGAGTGGTTATTATGTTTCCCTCGGGGGATCACCCATTTCGTGGCGTACGAAAAAGCAAGTCACTGTCGCTAAGTCCACTGCGGAGGCCGAATATAGGGCGATGGGGCCAGCTACTAGTGAGCTCATTTGGCTCAAGTCTTTTCTCGGTTCTCTTGGTGTTTTTCACACGGAACCCATTAATCTTTTTTGTGATAATCAAGCCGCGCTTCATATTGCTAAGAATCCAGTCTTTCATGACCGCACTAAACACATCGAGATAGACTGCCATTTTGTTCGGCAACATTTGATTTCCAAAGGTATTTGTGCGTCTCATGTTCGGAGCAAAGAACAAATTGCCGATCTATTTACCAAGGCGCTTGGTGGTGAATCATTCGATCATTTGCAGTTCAAGTTGGGACTTGGTTTACCCCGTACTCCAACTTGAGGGGGGAGTATTAGAATATACTCATATACTGTAAAGTATCTTTGTGTATATTTGATTGTATACTTTGATTTAGTTACCTAATATGTAGGAGAAAATTAAGGAAAGGCATAGAGATTGTAGACTATATATGCTAGTGTTGTATTACGTTTATATTCATGATTGAATAACTAAGTCTTCTTCCTCATAACATGTCTTCACTGATTTAGATTTTCACAGTCGATTACTACGTTTTGAATACGTTCTTTTGTAACTATCAACCATTCAGAATAAGTATGAACTGGTACCTTTCAATACATCACATTCTGTTCCGGTTGTAGAACGGTTGGCGGTCTTGTGAAGAGTCCGCCAAAGATTGGAGTTAGCGTCCGCTGGTGAATAACTGCACAGGAAGCAAACGTGAACTACCCTCGGGGGGGATGTGAGGAAACCCCCTCCGACGCTCAAGTCAGCACGTGTCCAAATAGGATTTAGAGAGAGAGAGAGAGTAGAGACAGAGAGATAAGAGTTCTGAGTGTGAGAGAATAGTATCATTTGGCTATTTGTAGAAGTACTATTCATCTGACAGGGTGTGTAATCCTTTTACACGTGTACGGTCGTAATGCGTTTGACAGTTGGGAAGATTCCCTTATTTTGTCTTGTTGGGCGACCGCCAACGTTGTCGGACCACGTTGATGTACTGACTTGCTAGGGCTGTCGGCGACATTTGCAATGTTCGCGTCCATACTGATGTTCGTGGACTCCTCCCGGGGATCCGCTAGCAGACTTGGGTTATACCCATACAACTAGCCCCCCAGCATCATTTGGGGTCTTGACCGCTAAGGATGTTGTCGGTGGACGCGAGTCATTGTTGCCGTGTTCAATTTTTTGGAGAAGTTAATTTGTTGGATGCCACGTGTCGCTGCAGGAAGTTGAAGAATTTCGAAAAGTTACTGATTACTTTTTCGAAAATCTCGCCCAATACTTTATTAGGTTTAACTACGTCCTGACACTTGGCAGAAATCTAGAGAGGAGTTGGAGGGTTCTTTTAATCCCAGCCGTTCGTTCACTTTATATATGGACAACAGTTGTCCTTTTTCCGGATTTCTCTACCACATTCTCTCTCTTCTTCAGTTTTCTCTGTCAAAAACTCCATAGCCAAAACTTTACCTTGCTTAAACACTGAACCTCTTGCACTCGAATTGCTCCGAAAAGTTTCTAAGAATCTTGGCCTTCACTTTCCGGTTCCGGTGCACTAAAAATTTTCGTCTTTTATGACCGAAAGTGACCCTTCTTCTCCCCTGGCCGATAGCAAGCCTTCTTCCCCCTTGGCCGATAGTGAACCTGCTTCTCCCTTGGCCGATAGCGAACCTGCTTCCGGCTCGAGCCCTGTGGGGAGGACTAGGTTGTTAGCGGACATACCCCTTACTGCCGAGAGAGAAAAAGAATTGAGGTCAAAGTTTTTTAACGACACCGCTACCCCTGAGGAGCATAGCCTGACGAGGAGGTATCTATCCGCTAGTCAGAGTGGTGACAGGCAAACGCTTAGGGAACTTAGGCATCAAATTCTTGCTAGGCGTTCCGTTAGGCATTCTCCGGCCGATGCCGTTCCCGGCCTTGATGTAGCCCCTCTTAGAGAGCATGCCTGGTTGGATAGCTTGGCGGATGCTGGGGTGGAGGTAGCGGCCGACTTTTACGACCATTTACATCAATATGCGGCTCCTAACCCTCATATTATTGATTTAGGTGACGACACGACTCCATTGCTACCGTTATGGTTCGTTAGGAGACCGTTTACCATCGTCGCAACGCTCCCGCGAGTCCTGTTGTTCGTGTTACTGAGGACGTAAGCGATCTACGCGCCGCGAACATTGACGCCTCTGTGCCTTTGTCGGCACATGTGTTTGGGGAAAGTTCCCGTGCTACCGAACTGAGGGTCGACAGCTCCAATAAGATGGAGGAAGAGATCGAAGCCAGACCGGGTTCGGATGCTCTATGGTTGTCTGCTGACTTTAGTGCCGGTCGTCTCAGTGTAGAGATTGATGGACTGTGGCGTCAAGACGCCCTTGATCTTGCCTACCCCAGAGTTGCTCGGGATTTATACCATTTTCCCGCGGGTTATCGGCTGGTAGTTCCACTAGAGGGGGCTATTGTGACGGAGTGTCCTCCCGGTCACGTGGCCGTGTATACTCATCACTTCGTGTTTGGCCTCCGCCTTCTTCTGAATTCTTTTTTGGTAAAGATCTTGGACGCATTTAACGTGTGCTTGGCTCAACAGACCCCTTTGGCGGTCCGAAATTTGATCGCGTACATCTGGGTTGTGCGCTTTTTGGATTTTCCGGAAACGTTCAACTTGTTCCGCCACATCCAATGGCTAAAGAAGAATGGATCTTCTAGGCAGGCAGGTTGGTGGTCGCTAACTACGGCCGACAAGAAGATGACTGTTCAGCCCAAAATGAGTGGTTTAAAAGGTTGGCAGGATGCCTTGTTTTGGTCGCAAGTTCCCGAGGATTATGCCGTGCGTCGTCATTTCACCGAGCCTCGTCCTCACATGGAGCATTTACCCTCTGTTCCGTTAACTGGGGAAGAGTTAACGACCTTTGAATATTTTGACACGGAAGACTATTTGGTCACCTATGAGGACGGGAAGAAGGTTAGGGTTAAGGAGCCCAAGTGTTGGATTCCTCATTCCAAGTACATCCTGGGGAACGAACCCTTGTCGGCCATGCTGCTCTGTCCTACCCATGAAAATGGTAAGTGTTGTTGTCAGACTGGTCCGTCTGATGATAATAGTAACTTTTTTTTTGAATGTTTCTTGCTTGTTTGCAGGTTTCGACAATCTTGATTTCGACGCACTTGGTGTTGACGAGAACCTCCAGCCGCTAACCCAATTGCCGCCAGCTCATTCTTACGAGTACGAGACCATGCACGACAACACCAACGGCCGTCAGGGAGGGAACAGTAATGGCCCCCAAAACATCCACCGAGGTCGCGGTGGGGTGAGTGTGGCTCGCGTCCCTGTTCAGGGTGTTACTGCTGCTGTTGCCGGTACTAGCGGCGCCCCATCTCTCGCCGTCCCCATCAGGTCTTCTACCTCCCGGCCTGTTGCCAGTGGTGGGAACAGGAGGCGACCTCGTGAGCAGGTTGCGGCAGATGCATCTGCCAACAAGAGGCAGGCTTTAGCGGATCCTGCGACTTCTGCCCCCACCAACGAGATTGTTTAGGTGGACGATTTGAACGTGGATGCTCCTCCAGAGGGGCAGGATCATGCTGAGGTCGCGACCACCGGGCTCGGTCTTCACAATGGGCAACTTGTTTGTCGAGATCTTACTCCTCCATCCGTGAAAAGATCCGGGAGCTTATCACTATGCCCAGCTTTCTATCCAACCTGTCTCCCAGCATCTTTTCTCGGTATCATAGTGGATCGAGAAAAAAGAGGTGCCGTTAAGTGACGCAGTGTCGGCCTCCTTTGCTCGCCGGCCTATCATTTCCGGCAAGATTTATCAAGCTGACTGGGACGTCAGGGAGGATGAGTCACTATATGCCGACATCCCCGAGAACGGTGGCATTCTGGTGTACCGTATTTTGAAGGGCATGCAGCAGCCGTTGGACAGGCCGGTAGGGTCCTTGGTAACTCCTGCTGCAAGGCTGGCTCACGACCAACTTGTGGTACGTTTTCGTACTTGTTTTATTATTTTGTCACTTGTTTTTTGTATGCCTTTTGACGTTTTCCTTTCCTCTTTGTAGGCCAACAATGCTGCCATTGAACTGATTGAGCAGTATATTGAGTACCAGAAGCTGGCGGACAACTATAAGCAGTCGCTGGAAACTTACCGGGACTCCGCCAAGGATACGGAGGAGAAGCTGGCAGCCAAGACTGAAGCCCAGAAGCCTCTAGAGGATGAGCTGGTGACATTGAGGACACGAGCAGCTCTTCTAGAGGAGACTAAGGCTAACGTCCAGATGTTAACCAAGGCTCTGGACACGGCCCAAAATGAGAAGGACATTGCTGTCCTGGATGCTGTCGCTGAAGCTGAGGCTAGGGGGGCCGCCAAGGCTATTGCCGAGTTTCAGAAGTCTGACGAGTATGTGGCGGCTCTCCACAAGAGGTATGATGGCAGATGGGCGGCCACCATGAGATGCGTGTGCAAAACCATTCCAGGATTTGACTGGAATGTGATTGAAGATGCTCATGCTGCCGGCCAACATCTCACGCCATTCGAGGGGGATCCGAAGTTTGCTGATGAGGACGCCATAGTTGATGCGGACCCTCGGGATCTGGCGGAGCAGACCAACCAGGATGCCCCCCCTCTTGAAGTTTTTGGCGGCCTTCTCTCAGCTCTTCTTGCTCTTCCAATAGCTTATAGTTTGTAATCTTTTGAATATTTTGACTACCACTTGATTCGGCCCATGTTGGCGTTTGTAATTGAATTTATGTTTTGATTTGAAAGTACTTGATTCCAACTGAAAGCCTTTTATTTGGCCGCCATCTTTTTCATCTGTAGTTGGTCGCCAAGCCAGTAGCTTTTACTTTATGGAAAAGTACTTTTGTTAAATATTGTGTTGCTGATAAGTCCATATTTCATATACTTATTATGTCCCTCTATTACGATTTTATGATATAATTTGGTGTGTTTTAAATGAGTTTTTGTGCTTTATTGTTAAATTATAAATTCTTCAATACAAGTGAATAAAATAAAATAAAATAAATAATAATAATATAAAAAGAAAGTTGTTAATCATATTTATTGTGTCATTATTTGTTTTCAGTGATGGTTTGCCACTTTGCTTTATTGGAATTTTTTTTTACTTTGTCATTTGTGAAGGTGTACCTTGAAGTAGCAGCACCAAGCCCATATGTCGCATCAAAGAGGAAGGAGAAATAAACTTATGCTAGGCCGAAGACAAATGAACGGCAGCACACAAAATTAAAAGGGAAGAAAATAAAAACCTAGGGGGGATACAAAAAGGGAGTCTAACGCAGAGCAGACGAGGAGAACAGAAGCAACGATCGGAGGCTCGAAGACGCACACCAGATAGAGGAGATTGGACGCGAGACACCGGCGCGGGAGCAAGGGCGTTTCATCCGATTCTTCATCTGAATCTGGAGTTTCTTTCTCTCTTCTCTTAGTTTATGTTATTTAATTTTGTTATTATTATGCTCAATTTCATATTTTCGTTTTTAATTAGTTGTTTAATTTCAGATTATATGTCTAGCTAAATTTCTTTGTTCTAGGACTAGATGTAGTCTTTTATTTTCTGTCAATGATTTAAATTTGTTGTTTGGATTTGATTATTATAATTGCAATTTGATAATCTTGGATTGTTTTCATATAATTGATTTGGCCAGTTGATTATATGTTTAAGATATTGGATTATTAGCGGAAGTGAAAGTTCAATATTAGTTCGTGGGATTATTAAACGTTAAGTAGTATAATTTTAGGAATAGTTATACACTTGGGGTGGTCTTTTACATGAATTTCTTGTTTGTAATGGGTTTATATTAATTGTTATGACCACGGAAGTAGGCGTAAGATTAGTATAAATACACGTTTTCTACCTTGGAAGAGCAGATAATATATCACAGGAAATTCGATCATTGCAATACAATAGTTTTTAATCCGACAACTAGTTTAATTTCATTGTAGAAAGTAATTGGCGAAATCTAAGTCCTAGAACTATTTCTCATATTTGATTCTTACCTATTATCCGACTTTTTAGTGTTATAATTAGTAGTTCATATTATTTTATTTTAGTTAGCTATTATCACTATTCACATTACCCGAATCATCTAAATAATATTAGATTCTCTTAATTTGGTAGTTGATCATACCTCCTTGTGGGAAACGATATCTTGCTTACCCTATATTTACTTTAATTGACCCGTACACTTGCGGTATTTTAAGGTACTTTTAGGACCGACCAGTTGCTATTGCTTCAACTTTCGTCTAATTGTTGCATGGCCGCTAACATTTTTATTCGTTAACGCTAATTATCATCCGGTCCCGTTATGTGACCGTTATCTCACTTTGAGCCTCGTTATATGGCTTTTGTTTTGTGCGAGGTCCGTCATATGACCGTTAATGCACTTTGAGCCTTGTCATATGGCTTTTGTTTTGTGCGAGGTCTCGTCATATGACCGTTAATGCACTTTGAGCCCGTCATATGGCTTTTGTTTTGTGCAAGGTCTACGTCATATGACCGTTAATGCACTTTAAGCCTGTCATATGGCTTTTATTTTGTGCGAGGTCTGTCATTTGACCGTTAATGCCCTTTGAGCATGTCATATGGCTTTTGTATTTAATTTGTTGACCTGTCATATGGTCAATTAATATGCATGAAAATAATACGACGATTGATGAATTGCTAGCGGAGGCTTGTATTATTTACGTAATAAAAAGTGGCTCTCGGCATGTTACATTCTATGAATCAAACATAGTATTTCTTTAGGACGCTAGCATTCCAACAATTCCTAAGCTCCTTGTCATCCATGCCTTTTAGAATGAAAGAACCGGGAGAAATCTTCTTGGCTATGATGTAAGGACCTTCCCAACTAGCGGTCGGCTTCCCCTTCGAGATGCGCCTTGCCGGTGGGCGCCGTTGTTCGAAGGGACTAGGTCGCCAACATCTAACGACCTCTCTAGGACCTTCTTATTGTAAACTTTGCTGATTCCATCTTTGTAAGCGGCTGCTCTCAGTTCTGCCATGAGCCTCATTTCTAGCAAGAAGTCCAGGTTCTCCCTGAGTGCTTGGTCATTTCTCTGAAGTTCTTGGTGTTTGATCCGGTAAGAGGGTAACCCTACTTCTACCGGCAACACCGCTTCTGCGCCAAAGGCTAGCTTGAATGGGCTTTCTCCCGTCGCTTCCTTCTCTGTTGTTCTATTTGACCATAACACTGCCGGCACTATATCAGCCCATCCTCCTTTGAATTGATCTAGCTTTTTCTTTAAGGCATTCAAGATTTATTTGTTCGCGGCCTCTGCTTGTCCGTTGCTCTGAGCAAACGGCTGAGTATGCAAACTTCACACGAAACTCTGTTAGAAAAGCTTGTATGTGCCGGTAATCAAATTGGACGCCATGGTCGAAGACGATAGCAGTGGGAATCCCAAATCTTGTCATAATGTTCTGCCAGATGAATTTCTTGACCTGATTTCCCTTGATCTTTGCTGTTCGCTCTGCCTCTATCCACTTTGTAAAGTAATCAATGCCCACTTTTAGGAATGTCCTCCCTCCAAGTGCTGTGGTGAACGGTCCCAGGATGTCCATTCCCCACTGAGCGAACGGAATTGGGCATAGGATAGGCTGCAATTCATTAGCTGGCCTGTTAATGACAGGAGCATATCTCTGGCATTTATCGCACTTCTTGACGTAGCCCTGAGCATCCGCCAGCATACTCGGCCAGTAGAACCCAGCCTTCAATGCCTTAAGTGCTAAAGCTTTTCCGCCAATATGGTTACCGTAAATGCCCTCGTGTATCTCTTCAAGGATTTTCAGAGACTCCCATGCAGTTGCGCACTTAAGCAGAGGTAGACTGAATGATTTCTTGTACAACTCATTTTGATATATGACGTACCAGCTTGCTTGTCGCTTCAGTTTCTTAGCGGACGAAGGATCATTGGGAAGCGTCCCAGTTAGCTTATACGCCACTAGCTCACTAAACCACTCCCCTTACTGGTTTATGCTGTTGACGGTCACAATTTTCTCCGTGATGCTATTTTACTTCAAGATGTCCACCGTGACGGTTTTCTCGATACTAAATGAGTCAGAACTTGCCAATTTGGACAATACGTCCGCCCTCGTGTTCTCGGCCCTAGGTATTGCTTAAATCTCAAAATGATTCAATTGAGCTATTAACTCCTTTGCCTTTTCCACGTACTTCAGCATGTTGGCCTCTCTGACCTCAAATTCTCGTCTTAGCTGGCCGCTAACCAACTGTGAGTCTGTCTTCAAGAGTACTTTCTTAGCGCCCGCCGCCAAACACATTCTCAAGCCCGCAATTGTTGCTTCATATTCTGCTTCATTGTTTGACGCCGGGAAAGCAAACTTGATGGCGTATTGGTATGAATTTCCCTCAGGGCTGATCATCACTATACCAGCCCCGGATCCGCTAACAGCGGACAATCCGTCAACTTCCAATAGCCAGACTTCCTTTTGCTCCACTTCTTCCTCCTCATACGAGGCTTCCACAATAAAATCTGCCAGGGCCTGGGCTTATACTGTATATCATACTCTGATAGCTCAACAGCCCATCTTTTGCAACGCCTTTTCTAGCGGCTTATTGGTTAGAACTTGAATGGGATGACAGTCAAAGTATGGCCTGAGCTTCCTGGCGGCAATTATCACGGCTAAAGCCATTGTCTCAATCAGCTGATAACGGCTCTCTCGCCCGTTAAGGATGTGGCTGACGAAGTATATTGGCTGCTGCCTCTTCTTTTTTTCCAACAACAACACGGCCGCGACTGTTTTCGGCGAGGCCGAGATATACAATTGCAATACGTCCCCAGTCTCGGGCCTTGTAATGGTGGGTAAGCTTTTCAAGTGCTCTTTTACCGCCATGAATACTTTGCTTTGCTCCTCTCCCCACTCGAACTTCTTATTTCCCCTTAGCAGTGTAAAGAAAGGCAAAGCCTTGTTTGCTGATTTAAAATAAATCGAGTGAGGGCCGCCTTTCTTCCCCGTCGCCCTCGAATATCCTTTACGCTTTTTGGCTCAGGTAGATCGACGATGGCTTGAACTTTGTCTGGGTTAGCGTCAATCCCTCTCTTGCTCACCAAAAAGCCTAAAAACTTCCCTGCTCTCACCCCAAAGACACATTTCTTTGGGTTGAGCTTTATCTTATACTTCCTCAACGTGCTGAAAGTGTTTTCCAGGTTATCCAAGTGTTCGCGGTCAGTTTTGCTTTTGACGATGGAGTCGTCAACATATGCTTCGATGTTCCTCCCCCTCTGAGCCGCGAATACGTTATCGACCAGCTTTTGGTAGGTTGCTCCTGCATTACGGAGCCCAAACGGCATTGCCTTATAGTTGTACACGCCACAATCCGTGATGAATGCTGCCTTCTTTCTATCGGCCTCGAGCAAATTAATCTGGTGATTGCCCGAGAACGCATCCATAAATCTGGGTAGTGCATGATCGCTACTAGAGTCTACTAGCTGATCTATTCTTGGTAACGGATAGCAGTCCTTTGGGCAGGCTCTATTGAGGTATGTGAAGTTTACGCACATCCTCCATTGACCGTTAGCTTTTTTCACCATGACCACATTGGCCAACCATTTTGGGTAATCACATGGCTCAATGAAGTCGGCCGCCAGCAGCTTATCAACTTCCTCTTTGATGGCCTTGTTCTTTTCGGCCGAAAATTTTCGTTTCTTTTACTTGATAGGGAGGACAGTGCTGTCAATATTTAGACGATGTACCATCACGGCCGGGTCTATTCCCGGCATCTCATCCGCTGAGAATGCGAAGACATCCGCGTTTTCTCTTAGGAGAGTCACCAGGTTGACCCTGACCTTTGGGTCCATGTCTCGGCTGACAAGAATCGTCCTTCTTAGGATCTTCGCGGCATTTCTCGCTTTGTTTCTCCGTCCGGCTTGGACCTTGGCGTATCATCGGGCCTGGATTCCAATTCTTCCATTGAAACTTCCATCATCTCCTCATCCCCTTTCTCGGATTCTTCCTCATTTACCAGAGCTCTCCTCTGAGCTCGTCTTTGCTTCCTAGTTGGCAGATTCAGATCTTCTACCGGAATTCTCCTTGTCTGCTGCTTTAATGCTGTTAGATAGCATGATTTCGCCATCTCCTGATTCCCTCTCAACTTCGCTGTCGTCCCAAGATTGGAAACGTACAGCATGGTAAGATGGTAAGTTGTCACAACCCCTTGGACGTCATGGATGAAAGGGCGCCCGATAATTCCGTTGTAAGCTCCTGGTACGTCAACTACCAAAAATTCCGCCATTACATCCCTGGCGTTCTCATCTTCTCCTACTCTGACTGGTAGGGTTATCAAACCTTCTGGAATCACTGACGCCCCCGTGAAACCTATCACCGGGTTACGAACAGACTTCAGATGCTATGGAAATTTGTGAAATACAGTATATTTGCGGAACTTCCTCCATCTACCAGAATTCTATGGATCAGACAGTTTGATACTTTCAACGTGACCACTAGAGGGTCATCATGGGGATAGACGACGTGCTTCGCGTCCTCTACAGTGAAAGACATGGCATGCATCACTGGCGGCCTTCTCCATTGCATACTTTCGTTGAAATTGACCTGGTGCCTGAATTCTTTTAGGCCGGCCTTTGCTCCGTTCACGCTACCGCCATGGATCGGACCGCCACTTATAACGTGAATTTTCGAGATCCGCGATTGCACTTTCTGGTTATTTGGCTTTATCACGTCTCCCTCCTTTGACTGAGCCTTGTACTGAGTGAAGTAACCTCGAGATTATCCTTCAAATGCCTACAGTTCTCAGTAGTATGACCGTGATCCCCATGAAAGTCGCACCACTTGCTCTTATCACGGTTTTTGTGAAACATTTACTTTGGACGCTGCCATTTGTCATTCTCATTGTCCGTGTTCATCTGGTATATCTGAGTTCTTGAGGTCGTGAGCTGTGTATATGCATCGAACTTATCTTTATACTTGAACCTTTCGCGGTCGTTCTTCTCGCGGTCATTTCCTTTCTTGACCACATTTGACTCTTGTTTTCTTTCATCTTGGCCGCGATCATTTTCGCGACCTTTTTCTTTCTTCTGCTTATCATCCTTCTTCTTTTCAGGCTCGCGACTTTGGCTGCTCGCGGCCTTGTCAAATTCTTCAGCCCTGATAAAATCGTTTACCTTCCTCAAGACTGGCTCTAAGGACGTGAAGGTTTTACGGCCTAGGTAGCTCCTGAATGCGGATCCCTCTCTCAGCCCAGTCATTAGGGCTAAGATGGCCACATCCTGCTGAAGGCGGGGAATGTTGACCGCCTCAGCATTAAAACGGCCAATGAAATCTCGCAGGCTCTCATTTTCCCGCTGCTTGATAGATAACAACTCGCCAGTTGTGCGCTCACGGCGCCTATTGCTCACGAAGTGAGTGCTGAACATAGACGAAAGCTGGGAAAAACTAGAAACATTACCAGCCTTGATGCTCTTAAACCATGTCTGGGCAATCCCAGCCAGAGTGGATGGGAAGACCTTACACCAGATAGCGTCCACCTGGGTGTATAAATACATGTGCCCCTCATAAGCGGCCACATGGTCATCTGGGTCTGAGGTGCCGTCATACTTGCAGGACGGCATCTTGATCCGCGGCATGGGGTGGTTCAAGATTTCTGGAATGAAGGGGGACAGCTTAGGCTTGATCAATAAGTAGGGCTGTGCATTATCGGATATCAGATCCGATCCGATCCGAAATTTTGGATATCTGAATTTTCGGATCACCAAAAACTCGATCCGAATCCGATCCGAAAATTTCGGGTATCCGGAGTTTTCGGATCGGATCGGATCCGATATCCGATCCGGATATCCGAAAGCAATTGAAGTTGAATTGATCTTGTCATTTATCCTCCAAGCCGCCTCATGTTCTTTCAATGATATTGACGACAACAAAATACATTCGATTGATGGAGTCTAGTAACTAAATTCAAACAACTATAGATGGAGTATTAGACTTGTATTCAGTTGATGGAGTCATGTTTTTTTTTTAATTTGTGGAGCCTTATAAGTTGTACTGGGCACTGGCAGCTAAATACCCATACAACTAAACATCCAACCAGCAATTAACAACCCGTAAATTCCTCTCGTCTCTCATCATCACCGGGCGACGATCGAACGTCGATAATGGGTATGCCCCTCTTTCTCTTCGGCAAGTGCGCGATTCTCTTTATATTTCTCTCTCTTCAGATTGCGGTGGCAGCGTTGGTGGTTAAGTTTGAAGACTGAAGTGAACTCCAGCGTGAAGTGGAATATGGCGTGAAGCGAACTCCATGAAAAGTCTGCCTCTGAGGAGTAAAGTGAAGAGAGAGACTAAGAGAGTAAGAGTGCGTTCTCTTCACCTTAAGAAATTAAGTTTCAGGTCCAATCAGTTCAGTTCAGTTCAGATAAGTTCAGTTCAGTTCAGATAAGTTTCAATCAGGTCCAATCAGGGCAATAAGTTCCAATCAGGTCCAATAAGTTCCAATCAGGTGCAATAAGTTCCAATCATGTCCAATTAGGTCTAATCAGGTCCAATAAGTTCCAATAAGGTCCAAATAGTCAATGATCAATAAATTTGAATTAGAATATTAATTAAAGTACCATTATGATTATTATATAGTATTATATTTGTAATATTGTCTAATGTCTATTATTTTATTATTCATATTACAATTAACTGATATTTTATTATTAAAAAAAATTAATTAAAGTACCTCTATGATTATATAGTATTATATTTGCATTATTATCTATTATTTTATTACTCATATTACTCATATTACTATTAGCTGATTATGTTCTTATTAAAAAATATTATAATCATGGTCAAATAAGGTTAATAATAATAATCTTCATACTCATAATATTTTGCAATTCGTCTTTAAATAACTAGATATAACATGTTTTCGTTACTAATAACAATGAAAGATATAAATGTTATAAATGTTATTAATAACACTATTAGATATATTAGTGGTGAAAGTTGTGTATAGGCAAGCATATAAATAATATTTTTTTTTGTTAAAATGTTAATCATATGAGATAACTAATAATTACTATTTTTTTGAAGGATAAATTTTAATGATTATTATGTTATAATAATTTTTGAGGGATAGTATTTATGTTAGAGGTAATATTTATGTTATTACTCATCAACTATTTTGTTAAATAAGGTCAAATAAGTTCCAATCAGGTCAATAAGGTCTAATAAGTTCCAATCAGGTCTAATAAGTTCTAATCAGGTCAATAAGTTTCAATCAGGTCCAATAAGTTCCAATCAGGTCCAATAAGTTGAATCATGTCTAATAAGTTCAGTTCAGTTCAGGTCCAATAAGTTCGGTTCGTATAAGTTCGGTCGGTTCGGGTCCAATAAGTTGAAGAGAACGCACCCTAAGAGGAAGGAGTCTGAGAGGAATAAGTCAGTGAGATGTGAGCTTTAGGGTTTCTAAGCTAAAGGTTTAAAGCCCATTTGCATATCTTAAAAAAAAAAAGGGGTTTTCGGATTATCCGAAAATAAAAAATCCGATCCGTATCCGATTCGAAGATCCGATATTTTTTTCGGATATCTGATCCGAAATATCCGAAAATAAAAAATCGGATCGGATATCCGAAATTTCGGATCGGATCGGCGGATAACCGGGTCGGATCTTTCGGATTAGATCTTTTTGCACACCCCTATCAATAAGTGTCCGCCAGCAGAATAATTGCTTGCACCACTGGTGCTGTGTTCTCGGTGAGAACGACTTTGATTCTCATCTTCAGAATTATTGAAATCCTCAGTCTCTAGGATTGCTTCTTCATACTCTGGGTCCTCAATTTGCCTTTCCATCTGGCGTCCCTCTTGAGAGAAGGTCCACATTCTCCTTATCGGTGTACCATCGGCGTTGCGACTGTGCATGGTCGGCATCCGCCTACGAACTTGGCCAATCCTTGGATTAGGAGTGGGGGTGTTGTTAGGCGGAGGAGTACTCGTTTGTAACATTTGGATGAAGGACGCTACAGTTTGTAGCTGCTCAGGAGAAAACTGACTGAACTGAGCCAAGTTCAGTGGTCCGCCACCATTGTTGACCTAAGATACATTATTCTCAGGAGTTTGTTGCTCGTTAACATTCTCGGCCTCTCTAGTGCCGAAATGAGGTGCGCCGAGTGGTCCGGTAATAATGGGCTGCGTAGACCCCTAACCGACTTCGAACCCTAGTGGACCATGTCCGTCGTTGTTTGCTCTATCCATGATAGCGTTCACAAAGATGGGAGGCCGCTCCTTCTAGCGCCAAATTGTTCCGGTTGTAGAACGGTTGGCGGTCTTGTGAAGAGTCCGCCAGAGATTGGAGTTAGTGTCCGCCGGTGAATAACTGCACAGGAAGCAAACGTGAACTACCCTCGGGGGGGATGCGAGGAAACCCCCTCCGACGCTCAAGTCAGCACGTGTCCAAATAGGATTTAGAGAGAGAGAGATAGAGAGAGAGAGTAGAGGGAGAGATAAGAGTTCTGAGTGTGAGAGAATGTACCTGCAGAATAGTACCATTTGACTATTTATAGAAGTACTATTCATCTGACAGGGTGTGTAATCCTTTTACACGTGTACTGGGTCGTAATGCGTTTGACAAGAGGGAAGATTCCCTTATTTTGTCTTGTTGGGCGACCGCCAACGTTGTTGGACTACGTTGATGTACTGACTTGCTAGGGCTGTAGGCGACATTTGCAATGTTCGCGTCCATACTGATGTTCGCGGACTCCTCCCGGGGATCTGCTAACATACTTGGGTTATACCCATACACATTCCATATTTTTGGTAGCTCTTGATTAACAAATCCGCGGACTATTTTTGCGCAAAATGATAAGTTAGTGTGTATTATTAATTTGTAATGTCACACCTATGATTTTGGGTCTAAGTTGTGGTATTGGCTCAAAAAAGATCAATTGAAAATCAACGAGATGTAGTATTAATAAATGTAAACGATTTAAAAAGATAGTAATTCTTTTGAATCAATAAAAAAAAAGTAATTTACAAAGGCTCTAAGATACCTTGTATGACAAGCGCTTTTTTTTAAAGAGAAAAAATAATGTTGTTCGTAACTATAAAAAAGAATTTACTACACCGTCACGTAAGAGATTGTTAGCATAACCTACCACTATAGGCATTGCGTCACAAATTAATATCCCTACACTAAGAGAATGAATTATTGCCTGGTTCCTTTACTTTAGAAATGAAGATTGTCCAACTGGTACTAGATTGGCAACCTTCATTGCTATCCTATGGGGCATCTGAAGTAAAAGGAATGACCATATCTTTAGGGATCAAGAAGGCAATCCGGAAGAAGTTCGACAACATGTCGTTAAAGGGTTACAACAACACGTGACTTGCAACTCCGACATCTCTAAAGCCTTTCATCGCCAGTAGAAGATCCGTAATTCCCACCAGGCTTTATTGTTGCAAATATTGGACAACATTCATAGGGCATTAATCCAGAGGTATATATCCAAATTGATGGTTCATGGGATAAACATACCAAAACGGGAAGTGTTGTCTAGATTGTAGAACACACTTCTCAACAACGGCAGATTGGTGAGGACAGTGTTAGCTGCAAATTTAGCCTTCATATATAATGAAAGTTAATGCATGTCTACGAGCCATTTGTTGGGATAAACAACAATGTTACACACGCATCGCATCAAGTCGACCCCCAAGCTTCTTGTCGGAACCTAGGCTCCTCCGGGAACCCAAGACATTACGACTAATTGGACTATACAAGCTATTATCGCAACTTCTCTATACCGGTGTTAGGTAACAAAAGTGTCGATGACCAAGTCAAGCATGCACACGACAACGTAACCATGCACATATCCTAAAAATCATATTCCTTTTATTACTATATAAAATTTGTGTACTATTTCTCGATGTCAAAAAAAGATTTAGAAGAGGTCAATTTTATTTATAAGCTAGTTAGCTCTAATCCTACATGCGCTATACATGTGGACATCATTATTGAGTTTAATATAATTATTCTTATTAAAAGTGAAGGCGGTATTGCTCAAGTTAGACTTCCACAAGGCCTTCAATAGCGTATATCGGAGTATTTCCGATTGGCTTCTATCTAAAACGGGGTTCCTTGCTATATGGCGTGAATGGATTGGCTCCTATGTTCCAACGGCATCGGCTTAAATACTCAATAATGGATCTCCTACTTCCCTCTTCAAGCTCCAAAGGAGTCTTCGACAAAGAGACTTGCTCTCCCCTTTTTTATTTGATCTCATGGTGGAACCACTTAACCTTCTAATTCAAAAGGCTTCGTTTATGGGTCTTTGGAAGGCGTGGAGGTTTGTCTGATGGTCCGGTAATTTTTGCATCTCTAGTGTGCTTATAATACTATCATGTTTTCTCCTCCCCGACTTGACTACCTGCTAAACATCAAGAAGATGCTTATACTATTCCAACTTGCCTCAGGTCTTCATGTTAACTTTCATTAAAATAGCATTCTTGACATCAAATTGGAGGACTTTTGCAAAATATGGTAAACACCTTATTGTGCAAAGTAGGTAGTTTCCCCTTCACATATCTTGACTTCCCTATTGGAGGATCAACCGTCCGCCACTCTTCTTGGGAGCATAATATTGGATCGTATGGAAAAAAAGTTCGCATCTTGGAAAGGAAAATTGCTCCTAATTGCTAGGCGATTGACCCTCATTAAAGCCTCCCTTTCGAATCTACCTTTGTATTATATGTCTCTTTTTCCCATTCCAAAAGTGATTATAGACAAAACACGAAGGATTCAAAGACATTTTTTATGGACTCGGTGTCAAGATCATAGAACTCTTCCTCTTGCTTGTTGGGAAGTAGTTGAACTTCCCAAAGCCTTGGGTGGGCTAAGTGTTGGCAATCTCCTGCATCATAACATAGCTCTACTCTTTAAATGGCTATTGTGTTTCCTCAATGAAACCCCCTGTTTATAGAAGCAATTAATTCAAGCCAAATACAATTATCCTCCCACATAATCAATCATCGCATCGACATCACAATACCAAACTACAAGGGTCCTTGGCGTGGTGTTTGTACGGCAAATGCTAGGCCTGGTGAGAATAAAATAAATAAACTTCCCAATAAGTTGTTGATAAACTGAAGCATCGGGTAGAGGATCTCCCAAGTCTCGCAAGTAAGTTTGACATGAGAGTTCATAGGAATTTTATTGAGAGGTTTGCAGTGAGCCATATTGTACTGCTTGAGAACATTTGTGAGACATTTCTTCTGAGAGAGAAAGAAACCCTCCTTTATTCTGTCAACTTCAATGCCTAGGAAGTATCTCAACTCCCCTAGGTCTTTCATATGAAACTGATTGTAGAACGAAATTGCTTAGCTGCCTGTATAAAATGCATATGAGAGCCAGCTACCAAAAGATCATCAACATATAGTAAGATAGCAGTGAAAGAGTCCCCTTCTAGCTTAGTAAATAGAGAGTATTCTGATTTTGATTGATGAAATTGAAAGCTTTTAAGAGCTTCACTCTTTTGCAAACCACTGCCTAGGGGCTTGTTTCAAGCCATAGAGAAATTTGTTCAATTTGCAAACTTTGTTGGACTTTGGTTCATTGTGAAACTCCCCCTCAGATTTAACTACAATTCTATGACCTAGGCCATGATACCCAGGTGGTAGGGTCATATACACAGTTTCATGTAATTCACCATGCAAAAAAGAATTCTTGACATCCATTTGATGCACAAACCAGTCTTGAATAGTAGCAACAGCTAGGAAAGATCTCACTGTTGCTAGCTTAGCTACAGAGGAAAATGTCTCTTCATAATCTATACCATACTTCTGTCTATATCCAAGGACCACCAACCTAGCCTTGTATATTTTTATATACTCCCATCTAGATGATACTTAATCTTATATAGCCACTTACACCCCATAGGTTTCTTCTTGGGTGGAAGGTTAATGACTTCCCATGTCTGATTAAGTTCAAGGGCGCCCGGCTCCTCATTCATGGCACACACCTATTGAGATTGTTAGACATCATATTTGAAGTTTCTAGGCTCAGTACTACTCTCACTGATAATTTAAGACATGAAGCAAGGAAACTGAGGTGTTGTGTGAGTTTCAGTGCATGACTGTATTTGTGATGGTTTTTCATTCATCACAGCATTGTTTGTGTAGTAGTCATTCAACTAGCCTGGTGATTTATGATACCTAGTTGACTGTCTAACAGCAGGAACAACATGCACAGTGTTCGTGACAGGTTCAGTAGGCACTTGATCTTCAGTGTGTTATGTTCTCTCTAAGTGGTGGTGAGTATCCAGATTCAGATCATCATTTCCTTCTGTAATCTCTATTCAATCATCATACCTACTGCTAGTACTTACAAATAATGGAGTACTTTGATCACTAGTAGGTTTGAATACATGATATGGGTAAATAGGCTCATAAAACTTAACATTTCTACTTACAAAAGTTTGATTTGTAAGTAAGTTTAACAACTTGTATCCTCTTTTCTTTACAGGATAACCAAAAAATACACAAGGCACACCTCTTGGTTGAAATTTATCATGTTTTAATGCAGGGTTTATAGCAATACTAAGACAACCAAAACATCTCAAATAAGAGTAGTCAGGCTTAGTGTTATTCAATACCTCATATGGAGTTAGGTTGTTCAACACATGAGTAGGAAGCCTATTTGTTATGTGTACAGCAGTCATGATGCATTCTCCCCAGAATTGTAGATGTAGACCACATTGGAACCTTAGAGCTCTTCCCATCTCCAAAAGATTCAAGTGCTTCCTTTTTGCTCTGCCATTTTCCACAGGTCTATTAACACATGTTGTATCATGTTTGATACATAACTGCTCAAACATGGGCTAATTGCACTATTTGTCTTCAAACTCCAGTGCATTATCTGATCTAATCTTCTTCACTGACTTGTCATATTGAGTTGTTGCCATATGCACAAATTCCACAATTGATCTATATGCATCACTCTTGGCTTTTAGCAATTGCACCCATGTAACGCTGCTGTAGTCATCCACAAGAGTAAAGAAATACTTGTGCTCTTGCTTTGTGCTCACCTTGTAGGGACCCCTGTGTGTCCATGTGAATAAGCTCAAATGCTTCATTTGCCTAGCTTCGTGCTTTGCTTGAATGGTAGCTTGGTAAACTTGGCTACAGGACATGTAAGACATTCCTCGCCTTTCTTCATATCAAACCCCTCTAACTCAGATATCCTTTGTATCCTCTATAAGGGTGCATGATCCAATCTGTGATGCCACACAGTGGTTAAATTCATTTTTGTTTCTTTGTTTTCACTGTTGTTGGCACCTGTAGTTCATTGTTTTTGCTGCCAAGCCTTCCTTTTCTATTGCTCTCAGGTTAGTATTTTCTTCTTTTCTCTTATTAGCAAGCTCACTGACTTACTGTAACACTTCTTGAATAGGTGAGTTAATGATAATAGTAAATCCCATTCACAGCTCTTCCAACGCCTCTCACATGAGAACTTGTAATGTCTTGTATAATGCAAAAATTAGGGTGAAACACCACTTTGCATCCTTCTTGAGTGGTGAGTTTCTCAGACCGACGTAAGGTTGTGCTCGAAACTAGGTACATACATCACTCTTTTCAACACCCGATTACTTGCAAGTTTTACACTCCCACAAGGGAGACACCACGTAGCTCTCTCCCCGTTGGTAGGTTGATTGTTGGATGATGTGGCGTTTTCTCTACATTACACAAGTGATCAAGCCTCCCTATCATATGATGAGTGGCTCCATAATCTACAATCCACTCCTTGGAATCTAATTGAGCAAAATTACACTTCATCATTTCAGCATAGTTTACTTCCATTTCTTCTCCAGAATCATCCTCTCCTCCTTTTGATGGCAGAGGTAACATTCTTAAAAGTTGCTCCAACTGATGTGCAGTGATTCCACCACCCAATGAGCCTCCTTTAGTTTGGCTACATGCATTTGCAACCATCTTTCCCTTTCCTTCTTGTCTTCCTTTACTCCACTTTGGATAAGGTCAGTTGTTGTCTCTAAAGTTATGACTTCTATTCATGACTTATTTTCCTTTACCTTTCACATCTCTTGATGTTTTTTGCAGTTTACTAGGATAGCCTATTACAATCCAGCATTCATCATATGTGTGTCCAATCTTCCCACATGCCTTGCATGCCCAACACCTCTATGTTGTATGGCCAACTTTCCCACAATTTCCACATGTCTTCTCTCCTCTTTTACTAAACATAGCAAACACATCACCTTCTTCCTTTACATCCCTATCTAAGAGCTTCTTTCTGAGACTCTTCTTGTTGCACAATACTACATGCTAGATCCACACTTGGCAATGGTGTTATCATTAGGATATGACTCCTCTGTGGTGGATACACATCATTCAGCCCATTAAGGAACTAGAATAATATTTGTTCCCCTTCTTCTCTTCTTACAGCCTTTATGTATCCTGCAATTTTAGTTGTAACATTTGAAATGGGAGGAAAATCACTCCATGCTTCCAGCTTCTTCCCACTTACACTTCATTTCAAGTGTAATAATCGCTACTAGTCTTCCCCGTTGCTTTGTTTCATACAAACCTTTATCCAGTTTATATTTCCTAGCCCCATTTGACACAGAGTATCTTAACTCTAACTGCTTTCAGATTTCTGCTGCACTTTGAACAACTATCACAAAATTCTTTATGGGATGTGAAACTGATGCCAAGATCCATGAAATCACCATGCTATTACATGTATCCCAAGCTTCACTTTTGACAGAATCACTGTCATTTCTTTTCTCTCCCCCTGTCACAAAGCGTAGTTTTCTTTTTGAGGCAATGCTGATCTCAAAAGACCTTTTCCATGCCCTATAATTTGAAGAGAGCCTTCTAGTTTAACACTGATTGTATTGGTGCCCTCTGAGGGCTGAAGGTACAATGGACTCGATATTTGTATCTTTGTATTACTCATTAGACTACTCAAATTGTTGTACAGATCAACTAAATTTGAAAAAGACTCAATTTTTGTTTCGATTTTAACTCACAAAACTTTACTTCCTTCACGGACACAAAGTGAGAAATAAAGACTTCAACTTTCTACCAAGATTTCCACTAACAGTGCATACAACACATAGCAAGAACAATTTACTAATTACAAGAAAAGATTAGAGTTTTCGAACCTCGCTCTGATACCATGATGACTTTTGTCATTGTGAGCTATTTGTGTGAAGGATTGAACAGTGCCATGCATATTTGTTTAAGTTGTAGGTCAGCATTCATTCATTCATTCTCCATATTGCTGCGCAAGCACAAAGGCTGCCTTTATATAGGACAACTTAAAAAAACCTAGGGAATCACCCTTAGAATATTCCTATGGTCACATGACCCAATAAGAAAAAGCACATGATCCCAAAAAGATAATTAAGTAGTAAAGTAATTACATGAATGCCATTAAAATAAATTTTTCTGCTCATCTCAACATATCGTATAGATAATTAAAAATACTATTACTATAAAATTGATGGTAATAAGCTTTGAAGCTTTTTCCTAACATCTTTCGAACAAGCAAGACAAATTATAATGGTAATGCATATGGCTTCTTTAGACCATGTTTGTCAAAAGTAGTTGTTAACTATTATAGTAGATTTTTCGTTGTGGCATTAAGTTAAGAAATTGATGTTTGGTAATTAGATGTTGGATCAATGAAAAAACTATAAGGGAACTACATTATACCTTAGCTTCAGCATTACTCCAAAAGCTAAGCTCAAAAGCTAATATTATTAATTAATTTTTCCAAGACACTACCATAAGTTATCAACTACTTCCTCTATTTCAAAATACTTAACACACTTTTCCGGGAATGCTTGCCAACAATTAACTTTAACAATTAATATCTCTAATTCTTTACATGCAAAAATTATGAAAAAATGATATTCTAAAAGTATATATTGAAACGAATCTAACAAGATTCCACATGATTATATTTTCCTTACATAAAAATCACAAAACACGATCAAAGGAGGGTGTGTGAATAGTGGAAAAGTCAAACCATTTCATCTATTTTGAAATGGAGAAAGTATATATTAAAATACTATCATAAAAACGGTACATAACTTCATATCACAGCTTTTCACTTTTAACCAGTATTTTGGCCCGGGCGATGCCCCGAGTTAGTTACAATTATCATATATCTTATTAATCACAAACTTCATAATTGATTTTATTAGCTTTTAGTAATATTATGTCTAGTGTGAAAGTGGAAAATGGACGTTATGGCATAATAAATTGTTATTAAAAAAACTTTTAAGGAATTGGGGATAGAAACAACAATTTCAATGGAATTGAGGTAAGAGAATGTTATTACTTAATAAAAGTGTATGTTAGAGATCAAAAACTTATCTATGGTTTTATAATTACATATAATTATAAGACTTTATTATGTTTAACTTCGAAATATTAAGCATTGAAATTGTAGTGGATTGGTGGTTAAACTCTCACATTTCTTTTCAAATGTCATGTGTTCGATTCCTAGTAGCTACACATTGTTAATATTTTTAAATGAGATTATAAGCATGTGTATTAGAAGCTTGAGAAGAGTGTCACATTGCACATTCAATGAAGAGTGTCACGTGCCACCGTTCTTTTGATAGGAACGCCTTTTAATATATTTGTATACATAGATATAAGTTTTAATGTGGTCAAGACTCTAAAATAAAGCTTATTGAAAAATTGTTACCGGACAAAGCCTACGTTACGTAGCAAACTTTTATATTTAGAATAAAGCAAGCTAAAAATTTGAAAATAGACAACAGTAATAATGGACTAAAGTTAATGCATAATGTACTAAACAAGAGGCAAATAATTCACAATGGAAGAAGAAAAAGTAGAGGTGATCTTGGGTCGACCGTACCCGCCTTTGGCCGAAAAAAAGTGACGCGTTTCAGGTAGAATTTTTTGTTCCAAAGCCCAGCTAATTCCGGGTCGGACCAAGCGGCAATTTCAAATCCATAGTGAAATTTAGCCTAAATTTCCGAATTTAGGTTGCCCATTGCCCGACTTTTTTTATCAAAATCGGGCCGAAAAAATGTTGCCCAAAGCCCTCTAATGTTAGGGTCGGGCGGGCCCAAGTTTATCACTTCAAAAAAGACACACTTGCAAATATTATAAAGTTCAAGCTACTAGCTTGACCAAGGGAGAATAAATTTACTTGTTGCTTTGGAAAGCCAATTGGCTTTGTAGAGCTAGTAGCATGAAAATTTAGTTTACCTACAAATTTTATTTTTTTGCATTATCACATAATTTTCTAGAGGAGAGTTTATACAAGTGGGTTCCACTTAAGCTATCAGATTTTGTTGCTTACAATTGCTGAGTGAAGCAACTTCGTAAAGTTGTTGCCTGAAAAACTGAGTTGGTAAATAAAGCAAGAAGTGGTGTAGGTTATGGTTGTAGTTGATTTGGAATTAGCGTTGCTAGTAATTTAATATGCAACATATATGCATGGGCATAAGCCAAGTATGTTAGCGGATCTCTATGATGAGTCCACGAACACCATAACGGACGCGAAGATTGTAAATATCACCTACAACTCTAACAAGTCAGTACATCAACGCGTTCCGACAACATTGACGGTCGCCCAACAAGACAAAATAAGGGAATCTTCCCAACTGTCAAACGCACCACAACCGTACACGTGTAAAAGGATTACGCATCCTGTCAGGTGAATAGTACTTCTATAAATAGCCAAATGGTACTATTCTGCAGGTACATTCTCTCACACTCACAATTCTTATCTCTCTCTCTATACTTTCTCTCACTAAATCCTAGTTGGACACTGACTGACTTGAGCGTCGGAGGGGGTTTCCTCGCATCCCCCCCGAGGGTAGTTCACGTTTGCTCCTTGCGCAGCTATTCACCAGAGGACGTTAACCACAATCTTTGGCGGACTTCCCTCATGACCGCCAACCGTTTCAACACCGAAACAACTTGGCGCTAGAAGGAGGGGGCCTCCCATCTTTGTGAACGCTATCATGGATAGAGCAAACAATGACGGACGTGGTCCACTAGGGTTTGAAACCGGTCAAGGGTCTACCCATCCCATTATTACCAGACCACTCGGTGCACTTCAGTTCCCAAATAGAGGGACCGAGAACGGCAACGAACAACAAACTCCTGAGAACAATGTATCTCAGGTCAACACTGGTGGCGGACCAATCAACCTGACTCAACTCAGCCAGTTCTCTCCTGAGCAGCTACAAACTGTAGCATCTTTCATCCAAATGTTATAAGCGGACATCTATTGATCAAGCCTAAGCTATCCCCCTTCATCCCATAAATCCTGAACCATCCTATGCCACGAATCAAGATGTCGTCCTGCAAATATGACGGCACCTCAGATCCAAATGACCATGTTGCTGCTTATGAGGGGCATATGTATTTATACACCCAGGTGGACGCCATCTGGTGTAAAGTTTTTCCATCCACTCTGATCGGGATTGCCCAAACGTGGTTTAAGAGCATCAAGACTGGTAATGTTTCAAGTTTTTCTCAGCTTTCATCTATGTTCAGCACTTACTTCGTGAGCAATAGGCACCGCGAACTGGCGAATTGTTATCTATCAAGCAGCGTAAGAATGAGAGCCTGCGAGATTTCGTTGGCCATTTTAATGCCGAGGCGGTCACTATTCCTTGCCTTCAACAGGATGTGGCCGTCCTAGCTTTGATGACTGGGTTGAGAGAGGGATCCGCATTCAGGAGCTACCTGGGCCATAAAACCTTCACGTCCCTAGAACCAGTCTTGAGGAAGGCAAATGACTTCATCAGAGGTGAAGAATTTGACAAGGCCGCGAGCAGCCAAAGCTGCGAGCCTGAAAAGAAGAAGGATGATAAGCAGAAGAAGGAAAAGGGTCGCAAAATGATCGCGACCGAGATGAAAGAAAGCAAGAATCAAATGTGGTCAAAAAAGGAAATGACCGCGAGAAGAATGACCGCGAAAAGTTCGAATACAAAGATAAGTTTGATACGTATACGCAGCTCACGACCTCCAGGGCTTAGACATACCTGATGAACAAGGACAGTGATAAATGGCAGCGTCCAAGGCAAATGTTTCATAAAAACCGTGATAAAAACAAGTGGTGTGACTTTCATGGGGATCACGACCATACTACTGAGAACTGTAGGCATTTGAAGGATAACCTGGAGGACCTGATAAGACGAGGTTACTTCACTGAGTATAAAGCTCAGTCAAAGGAGGGAGACGTGGTAAAGCCAAATAATCAGAATGTACAATCGCGGATCTCGTAAATTCATGTTATAAGTGGCGGTCCGATTCACGGCGGCAGCGTAAACGGGGCCAAGGCAAGCCTGAAAGAGTTCAGGCACCAAGTCAACTTTAACGAAAGTATGCAATGGAGAGGCCGCCGCAATGCCCGCCATGTCTTTTACGGTAGAGGACGCGAAGCACGTTGTTTACCCCCATGACGACCCTCTGGTGGTCACACTGAAGGTATCAAACTGTATGATCCATATATTTCTTGTAGATGGAGGAAGTTCCGCAAACATATTGTATTTCTCAACTTTTGAGAAACTGATGATTGGTCGGGAGCATTTGAAGCCTGTTCGCTACCCGGTGATAGATTTTACGGGGGCATCGCAATTCCCGAAGGCTTGATAACCCTACCGGTCAGGGTAGGAGAAGATGAAGACGCCAGGCATGTAATGGCAGAATTTTTGGTAGTTGACGTACCAGGAGCTTACAACGCAATTATTGGACGTCCCTTCATTCATGACGTCCAAGGGGTTGTGTCAACTTATCATCTGACCATGTTGTACGTTTACAACCTTGGGACGACAACGAAGTTAAGAGGAAATCAAGAGATGGCAAAATCATGCTATCTAACAGCTTTGAAGCAGCCAGCAAGGAGAATTCCGGTAGAAGACCTGAATTTACCAACTCGGAAGCAAAGGCGAGCTCAGAGGAAAGCTCTGGCAAATGAGGTAGAATCCAAGAAAGGGGATGAGGAGATGATGGAAGTTTTAATGGAGGAGCTGGAGACAAGGTCTGACGATAAGCCAAGGCCCAAGCCGGATGGAGAAACAAAGCAGGAGATGCTGGCAGAGGATCCGACAAGGACTGTTGCTGTCGGAACAGACATGGACCCAAAGGTCAGGGTCAACCTGGTGACTCTCCTAAGAGAAAACGCTGATGTCTTCGCGTTCATAATTGATGAGATGCCGGGAATAGATCCGGTCGTGATGGTACATCGTCTAAATGTTGACAGCACTGTCCGCTCTATCAAGCAAAAGATGCGAAATTTTTCGATCGAAAAGAACAAGGCCATCAAGGAGGAAGTTGATAAGCTGTTGGCGGCCGATTTCATTGAACCATGCGACTACCCAGAATGGTTGGCTAATGTGGTCATGGTGAAAAAAGCTAACGGCCAATGGAGGATGTGCGTAGACTTCACGGACCTCAATAGAGCCTGCCCAAAGGACTGCTATCCGTTACCAAGAATAGACCAACTAGTAGACTCTACTAGTGGTCATGCACTGCTAAGCTTTATGGATGCGTTCTCGGGCTATCATCAGATTAGCTTGCTCGAGGTCGATAGAAAGAAGGCAGCGTTCATCACAGATTGTGGTGTGTACAACTATAAGGCAATCCCGTTGGGGCTCCGTAATGCAGGAGCGACCTACCAAAAGCTGGTCGACAAAGTATTCGCGGATCAGAAGGGGAGGAACATCGAAGCGTATGTTGACGACTCTATCGTAAAAAGCAAAACTGACCGCGAACACTTGGACGACCTAGAAGAGACATTCAAAACATTGAGTAAATATAAGATGAAGCTCAACACAAAGAAATGTGTCTTTGGGGTGAAAGCAGGGAAGTTTTTGGGCTTTTTGGTAAGCAAGAGAGGGATTGATGCAAACCCAGAAAAAGTTCAAGCTATTGTCGACCTACCTGAGCCAAAAAGCGTCAAGGATATTCAAAGGCTGATAGGAAGAATGGCGGCCCTCACTCGATTCGTCTCAAAATCAGCAGACAAGGCTTTGCCTTTCTTTGCACTGCTAAGGGGAAATAAGAAATAAGAAATTCGAGTGGGCAGAGGAGCAATGCAAAGCATTCCTGGCGGTAAAAGAGCATTTGAAGAGTTTACCCACCATCACAAGGCCTGAGACTGGAGACGTATTACAACTATATATCTCAGCCTCGCCCAAAACGGTCGTGGCTGTGCTGTTGGTGGAAAAAGAGAAGAGGCATCAGCCAATATATTTCATTAGCCACATCCTTGACGGTCCAGAGAGCCGTTATCAGCTGGTAGAGAAAATGGCTTTGGCTGTGGTAATTGCCGCCAGGAAGCTCAGGCCATACTTTGACTGTTATCCCATCCAAGTTTTAATCAATCAGCCGCTAGAAAAAGCGTTGCGTAAGATGGACAGTTCGGTCGCTATCGAAATGGGTCGTTGAATTATCGGAGTACGTATACAGTATAAGCCCAAGACCGCTATCAAAGCACAGGCCCTGGCAGATTTTATTGTGGAAGCCTCATATGAGGAGGAAGAAGTGGAGCAAGAGGAAACCTGGATACTGGAAGTTGACGGATCTTTTGCTGTTAGCGGATCCGGAGCCGGGTATAGTGATGACCACCCGAAGGAAATTCATATCGCACGCCCATCAAGTTTGCATTTTCGGCGTCAAACAACGAGGCGTAATATGAAGCAAAGAATTGCCGCCTTGAAAATGTGTTTGGCGGCGGGTGCCAAGAATGTACTCTTGAATACAGACTCACCGTTGGTTAGCGGCCAATTAAGAGGAGAATTCGAAGTCAGAGAAACCAACATGATGAAGTATGTGGAAAAGGCCAAGGAGTTGATTGCTCAATTGAATCACTTTGAGATTCAAGCAATACCTAGGATCGACAACACTAAAGCAGATGCATTGTCCAAATTGTCAAGTTCTGACTCATTCAGCATTGAGAAGACCGTCACGGTGGACATCCTGAAGGAAAAAAGCATCACAGAAAAGATTGTGACCGTCAACAAAGATAAACCAAACAGGGAGAATGGTTTAGTGAGCTGGTGGCGTATAAGCTGATGGGGACACTTCCTAACAATCCCTCATCCGTCAAAAAGTTGAAGCGACAAGCAAGCTGGTATGTCATTTACCAAGATGAAGAAATCATTCAGTCTGCCTCTACTTAAGTGCGCAACCGCATGGGAGTCCATGAAAATTCTTGAAGAAATACATGAAGGCATTTGCGGTAATCATATTGGCGGCAAAGCTCTAGCGCTGAAAGCTTTGAGAGCTGGGTTTTACTGGCCAAGTATGCTGGCGGATGCCCAGAATTATGTTAAGAAATGTGACAAATGCCAGAGGTATCCTCCCGTCATCAACAGGCCCGCCAATGATCTGCAGCCTATCCTATGCCCAATTCCGTTCGCTTAGTGGGGGATGGACATTCTGGGACCCTTCACCACAGCAACAGGAGGGAGGAGATTCTTGATAGTGGGAATTGATTATTTTACAAAATGGATAGAGGCAGAGCCGACAACAAAGATAAAAGCAAATCAGGCCAAAATGTTCATCTGGCAGAACATCATGACGAGGTTTGGGATCCCAGTGGCTATTGTATTTGACCATGGCGTCCAATTTGATTGTCGTCCCATACAAGCTTTCTTAACGGATTTTCATGTAAAGTTCACGTACTCGGTCGTTTGCCACCCTCAGAGCAACGGACAAGCCGAGGCCGCAAACAAACAGATTTTGAACGCCACCCTCAGATGAATTCATGGTACCAGCCGTACTCTGGGCAAACAGAACAACAGAAAAAGAAGCAACAGGTGAAAGCCCTTTCAAATTGGCCTTTGGGGCGGAAGCAGTATTGCCGGTAGAGATGGGTTTGCCCTCTTATCGTATCAAGCACCAGGACCTTGAAATGAATGATCAGGCACTCAGGGAAAATCTAGACTTCTTGCTAGAAATAAGGTTGATAGCAGAATTGAAGGCGGCTGCCTATAAAGATAGAATCAGCAAAGCATATAACAAGAAAGTCTTAGAGAGGCCATTGGACGTTGGCGACCTAGTCCTTCGCAGAACAGCAGCCATTGGTAAGGCGCATGTTGAATGAAAGCTGACTGCTAATTGGGAAGGGCCCTATGTCATCGCTAAGAAGCTTGCTCCTGGTTCCTTCATTCTCAAGGACATGGATGACAAGGAACTTAAGAATTGCTGGAATGTCAGTATTTTAAAGAAGTATTATGTTTGATGTGAAAAATGTAATAGGCCAAGAGCCACTTTTTATTGCTTGAATAATATAAGCTTCTGCTAGCGTTCCACAAGCTGTCTTATTATTTGTATATCAACGAATTGCATAACAAGTCGATATGTTAATCACTAACGACCATATAATAGGCAAAAATGTCGAAGCCATATGACAGGCAAAGTGCGTTAACGGTCATATAACAGACCAAGCACATAATAAAAAGCCAAATGACAGTAAAGTGCCTTAACGGTCATATAACGTACCAAGCACATAATAAAAAGCCATATGACAGTAAAGTGCGTTAACGGTCATATAATGGACCAAGCACGTAACAAAGGCCACATGACAAAGCTTAAGTACATTTGCGATTATATAACGAGATCGGACGATAGTCAAGACATGTTAATAGATTAAAGATGCAAACGGCCATACATGGATTAAAGCATTAGCAAAATAAAGGATAACCAAAATGCAAAAGTACTTTTCCATAAAATAAAATCTACCGGCTGCGGCCAACTACGATGAAAAAGATGGCGGCCAATAAAAAAGGCTTTCAATTGGAATCGTACTCGCATAATTAAAACATAAATTCGATTTACAAACGCCAACAAGGGCCGAATCAAGTGTTAATCAAAATATTCAAAAGATTACAAGCTATAAGCTATTGGAAGAGCAGAAGAGCCGAGAGAAAGCCGCCAAAAACTTCAAGAGGTAGGAACATCCGGATTTGCCCGATCCGCAAGGTCCCGAGGATCCGCACGGCTATGGCGTCCTCGTCGCCAGAAACTTCGGATCCCCTCGAAGGGCGTGAGATGTTGGCCACAAAGATGAGCATCTTCAATCACATTCCGGCCAAGTCCTCGGGAATGGTCTTGCACACGCATCTCATGGCGGCCGCCCATCCTCCATCATATCTCTTGTGGAGAGCCGCCACATACTCATCGATACATCGAAACTCAAGAATCGCTTTGGCGGCTCCCCTAGCCTCGCCTCCGGCAGGCAAGATCCAAGACAAAGAATGTCCTTCTTATTTGGGTTGTGTCAAGAGCCTTGGTTAACGTCTCGACGTCGCCTTCGCCTCCTCTAGAAAAGCAACACGGCCCTAAATATCGCCACCATCCTCCGGAGGTTTCGGGCTTCTTCCTTGGCCGCCGCCTTCTCCTCTTCTCGTTTCCTTTAGCAGGTCCCGGCAAGTCTCCGCCGATCGCTATATAGCTATCCGCCAGTACTCAACGTACCGCTCAATCGGGCCACGAGCGCATTATTGGCTCGCAAAGAAGAAAGGAGAACGTCAATGAAAATGTAAAAACAAATGACATAATAATGATATACAAAGAAGTGAGAAAACGTACCACAAGCCGGGTCGTGAGCTAGCCTCGTAATAGGAGTCACCAAAGACCCCGTCGCCTGTCCAATGGCAACTGCATGCCCTTCAGAATACGGTAAGCAAGAATGCCACCGTTCTCGGGGATGTCGGCATATAGCGACTCATCTTCCCTAACGTCCCAGTCAGACTGATAAATCTTGCCGGAGATAACCGGCCGGCCAGTAAAGGAGGCCGCCACAGCATCACTTAGCGGTACCTCTTTCTTCTCGATCCATTCATGGTACCTGGAAAAGATACTGGGAGATAAGTTGGACAGGAAGCTGGGCATTGTAATCAACTCCCGAATCTTCTCGTGAATAGACGAGTAAGAACCTGACAGCCAAGAGGCGCCGCTAACGTGACCAGGGCCAGGGGTCGTGACCTCAGCATGCTCCCGGTCCTCTGGAGGAGCATCCACGTTTAAGTCTTCCACCTGAACGATCTCATTGGTAGGTACAGAAGTAGCAGGATCCAACGAAGCCTGCCTTTTGTTGGTAGACGTATCCGCCACAACTTGCTCTCGGGGCCGCCTCCTATTCCCACCACCTCTGCAACAGGCCGGGAAGTGGAAGACCTAATAGGGACGGCAGGTGATGACTTGCCGCCAGAGCCAACAACGGCAGCAGCACCCTGGATGGGGGTGCGACCCACAGCCACTCCACCACGGCCACGGCGAATGTTCTGGGGGCCGTTACGATTTCCCCCCCGGCGACCGTTGGTATTACCATGCATGGTTTCGTACTCGTAAGTAGGAGTAGGCGGTAAAATGAGTTTGCGGGCCGGAGGTTCTCGTCAACGCAAAGTGCGTCGAGATCGAGATTATCAAAGCCTCGTAAACAAAGAAAAACAGCTTAAAAATAAAAAAGCAATTTATCATCCGATGGAACACTTACCGTCTGCGTGGGTGGGATAGAGCAGCATGGCCGACAACGGCTCATTGCCAAGGATGTACTTGGAATGAGGAATCCAATATTTGGGCTCCTTAACCTTAACCTTTTTCCCGTCCTCATAAGTGACTAAGTAGTCTTCAGTATCAAAATAATCAAAGGTCGTTAGTTCCTTCCCAGTTAACGGAACTAAGGGCAAATGTTCCATGTGAGGACGGGGCTCGGTGAAATGACGGCGCACAGGATAATCCTCAGGGACTTGTAACCAAAAGAAGGCGTCCTGCCAACCTTTTAAACCAGTCATCTTAGGCTGAACGGTCATCTTGTTGTCGGCCGTAGTCAACTACCACCAACCTGCCTGCCTAGAAGACCCATTCTTCTTCAGCCGGTGGATATGGCGGAACAAGTTTAACGTTTGCGGAAAATCCAAAAAGCGCACAACCCAGATGTACGCGATCAAATTTCGGACCGCTAAAGGAGTTAGTTGAGCCAAGCACACATTGAAAGCATTTAAAATCTTCACCAAAAAAGAGTCCAGAGGAAAGCGGAGACCAAACTCAAAGTGATGAGTATACACGGCCACATAGCCGGGAGGACACTCCGTCACAATAGCCCCCTCTGGCGGAACTACCAACCGATAACCAGCAAGAAAGCAATATAAACCCCGAGCAACTCTTGGGTATGCAAGGTCAATAGCATCTTGTCGCCACGACCCATCAATCTCCACACTAATAGGACCAGCACTAAAGTCCGCAGGTAACCATAAAGCGTCGAACACGGCCCTCTAGAATCTCTTCCTCCATCTCGGTTGGAGTTGTCGACCCTCATTTCAAAGAATACATGGGAGCTCTCCCGAATCACATGCGCCGACAAAGGCACACTAGTGTTAGTAGATCGGCGCCGGTAAACGGTCTCCTAACAAACCACAACGGTAGCAATGGAATCGCTGTCGTCACCTAAATCAATAATATGGGGTTTAGGAGCCGCGGATTGCTGTAAACGGTCATAAAATTTCGACCGCTACCTCAACCCCAACATGTGCCAAGCTATCCAACCAGGCATGCTCTCTAAGAGGGGCTACATCGAGGCCGGGAACGACATCGACTGGAGGATGCCTAACGGAACGTCAAGCAAGAATTTGATGCCTAAGTTCCCTAAGCGTCTGCCTATCACCACTCTGACTAGCGGCCAGGTACTTCCTAGTCAAATTGTGCTCCTCAGGAGTAGTAGGGTCATTAAGAAACTTGAACCTCAATTCTTTTTCTCTCTCGACCGTTAAGGGTATGTCCGACAATAACCTAGTCCTCCCCACGTGGCTAGAGTCCGAAGAAGGGTTTGCTATCGGCCGTGGGGGAAGAAGGTTCACTCTCAGTCATAAACAAATCACTAGGGGCGTTCTAGCTATCAGACTGGTCCGACATGATGAGTACGCAAAGAAACTTACAGAAAAAGCGAAGGAGAAAAATCGAAGAAATACCTGGAAGCGAAAAGTTGCCGGAAAAAGGCAAGAAGATAAAGGACAGCTTGCTTAAAAAAGTAAGAGGGCGAGAGGTTGGTCGCCGAAACGAACGATAAAGCTCCCAAAGGCGAGAAAACGCAAGAAAGCTCCGAACTTCACCCGAAAAACACCGAAAAAAACACGAACCTTCAAATGAAGAAAAAACCTTAAAAATGTTCGTCAAGAAAAGACGAAATTTTCAAAGCACAATAGAACCGAAAAGTGAAAACTAGAAGATTGGGCAACTTTTTGGGAGTGATTCGAGCACAAAAAGGCAGCTTGTGAGCGATATAAACTTCTGCTATGGAGGTTTTGTTAGAGAGAAAATGAAGAAGGAAAGATAAGATTTTTTAGCGTATGATAAAAACTTCAGAAAAAACAACTGTTGCCATATATATGCGGTGAACGAACGGCTGGGATTAAAAGAACTCCTCAACTTCTCTCCAGATCTCTGCCAAGTGTCGAAACGTAGGTAAACCCTAATAAAGTAATGGGCGGGATTTTCGGAAAATAATCATTAACTTTTCAAAAAATTTCAACTCCCTGCAACGACATGTGGCACCCAACGAATTAACTTCTCCAAAAAATTGAGCACGGCAACAATGACCCGCGACCTCCGACAACATCCTTAGCGGTCAAGACCCAAAAAGATGCTGGGGGGACTAGTTGTATGGGTATAACCCAAGTATGTTAGCGGATTTCTATCATGAGTCCGCGAACACCATAACGGACGCGAAGATTGTAAATATCGCCTGCAACTCTAGCAAGTCAGTACATCAACGCAGCCCGACAACGTTGACGGTCGCCCAACAAGACAAAAATAAGGGAATCTTCCCAACCGTCAAAGGCACCACAACCGTACACGTGTAAAAGGATTACGCATCCCTCGTCGGTGAATAGTACTTCTATAAATAGCCAAATGGTACTATTCTGCAGGTACATTCTCTCACACTCACAATTTTTATCTCTCTCTCTCTACTTTCTATCTCTAAATCCTAGTTGGATACGTACTGACTTGAGCGTCGGAGGGGGTTTCCTCGCATCCCCCCTGAGGGTAGTTCACGTTTGCTCCTTCGCAGCTATTCACCAGAGAACGTTAACCCCAATCTTTGGCGGACTTCACTAAGACCGCCAACCGTTTCAACACCGAAACAATATGCTTTAAATTTTCTTATGTCATTATGATATATGTTTTCTTTAAAATCTAAGTAGAATTTTACGTTGTGCAGTGTATGATTAATTTTTAAAAAACATGAGTATAACTAACTACTCTCTCCGGTCTTTATTAGTTTACCTGTTTCTTTTGCACAGAGTTTTAGGAGAAATAACGTTGTGGGACATAGAAAGATAAAGAAAATATTAATTTATATTAAAGTTGGATGTATGTGTCATGGAAAGTTTATAGGCCAATTCCAAAAATAGAAACAAAATAATTGGGTAAACTAATAAGGGACATTCCAAAAACAATACGGGTAAACTAATAAAAACCGAAGGAAGATATTCTATGAAGCACAAAAATCCTTAGAATCTGAAGTTTCGTATTTCCCAAAAGTTTCCTAATATGAAATTGAAGCTATCTCTACGGAATGCGCTAACAATGCTGAAAAATATTTGAAACATAAGGTTTTCCATTATAAAAGTGTTTATGCTTTCAAAATCCAGGCCATTTTAGGCTATATATATTATCTTTGATCTAATATCTCTTTTTTCGGAAAGGTACCTTTCGGCTTCCATAATCAAGCGATAAAACATACTCCATCCGTCCCATAATATAGTGCTTACATTCCATTTTGGGTGTCCCAAAATATTATGCCTACTTCATTTTATATTAATTTGTTTTGACTAAATTATCCTCAATTTTTACACAAATTTTCCAAAATATTCCTACCTTTCTTTCAAAATGTGTGCTCCTATTTATTATTTTGCATCATTCCAAGGAAAATTTATTGCTTTTTGATTTTTTTTTGAAGGAAAAAGAAAATAAAGGGAGTAGTTCCAAGATAAAAGTACATCATTAAATTTTTTTTTTTTTGGAATCCTACTACTCCCTCCAATCTCCTCAATTCCCGTGAAAAAAAAAAAAGAAGTAAGCACTTATTATGAGACAGAGAGAGTACTAGGGATTTATAATTAAAGACCGCGTACATCCGTTCCAGTAATCGTAGGCTAAGACTTGTAGAATGTAGACTAATATCTTAAGAAATTAAAATAATTTTTTTTAAAAAAAAGGAAGAAGAAAATACTTGGTAGGCTAAGTATTTTACACCTGTTTCGATTTTTGACTATTCGTATTTGCTAGTAGACTAGTTTTGGAAGTGAAGCACAATCAGACAGCAGTCGCAACACTTCTTTGACTAAACAACTCTAAAAGCACGTCATTGAATAGTATTAGTACTTATTATCAAATTCATACAGAAGACTTGAAAACATCATGCTCAAAAATGATATAAAATCGACATCTTAAAGCTGAAAATTTTCGAAAACAAAAATTATTAGAATAGGCAATCTAATCTATCTATCTATACTAATATATTAAAAGATGTTCTTAAGACAGTTTGTGTGCCACTAGGCGCTCTCCTCTAAAGTTCTAATGCAAATGCTTAATTTCCAATTCAAACCCTCAATTAAAAAAATAACGTTGTGTGGTTACAAGGTATCAAACACTTAACCTTTCAAATGAAAAGTGAAAGTTTAATCATTAATCCAACATAACACCATTGTTTAGTATTTCAAAATAAAATTTGATAAGGTCTTATAATTATATCTCATTAAAAGATTTGCACAAGTAGTTAAGCTTTTTATAATAATAACAAGAGACTATTATATACATAAACTCTTACTCCAATTCCTTGCACAAAGTTAAGCTATTGCTTTCATCCCCAAACTTTTAAAGGTTTATTTTTCAAAAATCATGCAATTACTTATCATGTCATTACGTTATTTTTCCTCGACAAAAAGTTATGAAAAGTAACAACTCGGGGCATCGCCCAGGACACTCACTAGTTTTAACATAAAACTAGACAAATTCAAGCCTGTGTTCTCCTAATTAACAAGCTTATTCCATTTTAATCACCCAACACTATCCCTAGACAATTGCACCAATTTAGTCGTCCCTTCTCTTCTCCTTCCTTTGTTTCCTTTTAAATCTCGAACTACAATTTTAAAAAATAACGCGACAGTTTTACCAAATGGATCAAACTAGTCACGAAGTGGATCAAAGAATGTGATTACTAGATGGATTAAACTGGTCACTAAATAAATTAAATTAGTGCTATGTATGTAATGGTGGTCCATTCTCATTCAATATCGGACGTGGACCGTCGCTAATTTTAAATTAAAAGTTGGCACTCTCTTATAAGACTAACGCGACCGCAAAATGCAAACGAAAAGTCGCCTATCTATGTCTAATATATGATGATGCTCATAGTATATGGCTCTCAATATCTTGTTGTGTTACGTAAAACTTTCATTATTGGACAACATCTCTTGTGAAATAACTAGTTTTTAGGCTCGGGATTTCCCCGGATAAGAAAATTTTATTTAATATTATATTTTATTTTGAAATGTTAACATCAAATATCATTTGGTTTAGTGGTTAAGACTTTATTATATAAGATTGAAGTCACGGTATCAAATCTCACACAATGCAATTTTTTATTTTTTTTAATTGTATGTGGATTACATGGATCGGAGTAAAACATCCTGACAGAGAGCGCCATCTGGGATCTTTCCTTGTTTAGAAACGTCTTCTAACATAGTAGTATAGATATTCGAAAAGCAAAGGAATCCACAACCACAATTTTGGCAATTTTATTTTTGTTATTATTAGAAGACTACTGCATCAACCTTCCAAAACATATATATCAAGTAGGGCACTCAAATTTGACTAATTGTTCGTTTAGTAATATTTTCACACACTAAAAATATATAAACAAGAATCTTGTTCATTTGATATTAGAGCTGGTAATTTGGTCGTGTCATTTCAAATTTGTGTTGGGTCCATTGGTATACGGGTTGAACACCCTCAACCCTAATCCCACCTGTTTATTAAACGGGTCAAAAACACTCAACCCTAAACCGACCTATTTATTAAATGGGTTACCCGACCCATTTATAAACCCATTTATCAAGCCCGCATATATACATAAACTATACAAATTAAATGTACATCATATGTTTCTTAACCCACGTCTCATAGACTTATCTTACCTAAATAAACTAAATCGAACAACCAAAGAATAAATCTTATATATATTTACGAAAATATTCAAATTATTTCAAGCATAACCAATACTATTAAAATTTTGAATGCATTAGGTATACAAAAAGAAAGCCTCCGCAAATATATGGCATGCATTGACAAAAGAATCATAGAAAAAGAACTATACCCACTATTAAAAACCAAGAAATCTTGATAAAAATGAGAGCATTATTCAGTTGAAATGATGGTGAAGATAGATAGAAGGGATAACCCAAAAAAATGTTGAAAAAGAAAGATTGATTCAGAGTATAAAATTACTATCAGTCCATTCAAATATTGGCCCTTAAAGAAACTGGGTTTCTCCATTTTTGTTATTTTCTTGTGGAATTTCTTCTTTCTTAAGAGGTTCTTGCAGAGAGAAGAAACGAGTTGCAAGGAAATGATAAACTCAAGATCAAATATTGGCCATTAAAGAAACTGGGTTTCTCCATATCCAAGATAGTACAAGCCAACACTCCATCTTCGCTCAAGATCAGCGTGATCCAAAAAGAAACTCGTTGGACCCCTCTACACCACCGGGTTTTCATATTGCGCATATTGGCCAACAGGTTAAGGGGGAATCATCTCTTACTATTCAATTAGATGGCTCGTGAGATAAAACAACCAACATGGGTGGGGTAGCTTGGGTTGCTTATATGAACTCCACTCACACGATCATCAAACAAGGCCACTTTTGTTATGCTCCATCCGCCATCTTCACGGAAGCAGCAGCTTGTCTTCGGGCACTCATATGGGCAAGGAATGAAGGTCATTCTCATCTCCATCTTTTAACTGATTCCCAGGTTCTTGTGCAGATTTTGCACTCAGACAAGGACATGGATATAAACAGCAAATGGACTATTGCTCGAATTCGCTGCCTGGCATCCGAGTTTTCGTTGTGTCGAGTTGCGAAGGTAATGCGGAATCAAGTAGAGTCGGCTCATAATCTAGCTCGGTGGTGTAGAACACACCGTATAGATTTCTCGAGTCTTTTTAGTTTATTTGTCTGTTGCCTTGGTTTATTTTTTGTTGTATGTTTTCTCGATGTCAAAAAAAAAAAAACTCTCGGGCGTTTGGTTCATATAATGGTATGAGTTTGGAATCGAAATGAAACCAAGATATAGGTTTGGAACTTGATACCTAATACCATGTGTTTGGTTTTATTTGGGAATGAAATTTTTTTCTTCTATTTGATGGCTTGAGGTATTGGTATGAGCCATACCCACCTCCCCCCTTGGGTTTCTGAAGGAATTCAATTCCGTGAGCCTTTCATTCCATGAAATCAACGTTATATACAAATATTCTAAAGATCAGTTAGGCTACAAATCAGCCAACTAATATGCTATAACTATGGTAACTAACTATATTATAACTAAATAAGAGATATACAATATATGCAAGATATATATTCTAACACACCCCCGCAGTCGAAGCGGGAGGATCTCGTATGCTGAGACTGTCCCTGAAATCATCAAATAAAACGCGCGGAAGCCCTTTAGTAAAAATATCTGCAATTTGGTAACGGGACGGGACATGAAGCACACGCACTTCGCCACGAGCTACTTTTTCACCGGGACGAAGTGAATATCCACTCAATGTGTTTAGTGCGTTGATGTTTAACTGGATTGCCGGATAAATAAATAGCACTCACATTGTCACAATAAACTAGAGTAGCCTTTTGAATGGGACAATGCAACTCTAGAAGCAAATTTCGGAGCCAGCAAGTATCGGAAACAACATTAGCAACACCTCTGTATTCGGCCTCAGCACTACTACGGGAAAGTGTAGGTTGCCGTTTTGAAGACCAAGATATCAAATTATCGCCGAGGAAAACACAATAACCAGAGGTAGACCGACGAGTGTCAGGACAACCTCCCCAATCTGCATCTGTATAGGAGATGATATGATCAAGTTTGGACTTGTACAAATGTAGAACCAAGGAAAGGGTGCCCTGAATATAGCGTATGATACGCTTAAGAGCACGCATATGCTCATTTGTTGGAGCATGCATATGAAGGCAGATTTGTTGCACGGCATAGGAAATGTCTGGCCGAGTAAATGTGAGATATTGAAGAGCACCTGCAAGACTACGATACATAGTCGGATCATCATAAGGAGTATCGGCGGTGGCACTAAGTTTAGACTTAGTGTCAACATGAGTAGGACATGGACTACGCTTAGTCATGCCAAGCACGTTCAATAATTTGAGCAAAGATATTGTTTTTGAGATAAGAAAAGACTATATATGAGCATGATGAGTGACAAAGAATGCCCAAAAAAGAAACTCGAGGCCCCAGATCTTTCATAGCAAATTCCGAAGCCAAGAGAGTCATAATATGCGTACGCGGCACTACGAAGAAGCTGTAAGGATAATGTCATCCACATATAACGGAATATAAGCAATATCAGAACCATTCTTGTAGATGAATAAAGAATGATTTGACTTACCGTGAGAGAACCCAATGGTACCAACAAAATCAGCAAATCTTTGGTACCAAGCTCAAGGAGCCTGTTTCAAGCCGTACAAAGATTTCTTCAAAAGACAAACATGATCGGGAGAAGTTTTGTCACGAAAACCCATGGGTTGATGCATATAGATCTGTTTCATTGAGATGACCATGCAAGAAAGCATTCTTGACGTCCATTTGATGAATGGGCCAAGATTTGGAAAGAGCAATGCTAAGAAACATCTCTAATGGTGGCTTGTTTGACCACGGGGCTAAAAGTTTCATCACAATCAATGCCCTGCTGTTGAGCTTTTCCATCACCTACAAGACGAGCTTTATAACGCTCAAAAGAACCGTCAGATTTGTGTTTATGACGAAAAATCCACATAGACCGAATAACATTCACATTAGGAGGCCGAGGCACTAATTCCCAAGTCTTATTGTCAATTAAAGCATTAAATTCATCTAACATTGCAGTCTTCCAATTTTGATCACGGATAGCACTAATAGGATTTTTCGGGATAGGAGAAAGATCCGTAGTGGTAGAGACATGAAGATTGGAGGAATATTTGGGATTGGGTTTGTAAATGCCATTGACTGCACGAGTGGTCATGCGACGGGACACAGGATTGGCGGGCCTCTGTGGGTTGTGGGTGATGTGGGAGGGAGAGGGGTGAGGGTTGGCAGCATTTTACGGAGAGGAGAGAGGTGAAAGCTGGCCTGCATGGTGAACTGGGCTGGGGAAATGGGGAGAGTTCACGGGTGCAGTGGTAGGATTGGGCTGCATAGGAGACAGGCCCAAAGGAGAAGGGAGAGGGGAAGCGGAGGGAGCTGTAGCTGGAGAGGAACGCTCAACAGGAGCTGGGCCCGTGTAAGACTGCGGCCCAGTGTGAGAAGAATGCGGATGGGAGAGGGACGCGGTTTGAGGCTCAGTGACTGGGCTGGTGGGAGAGTTCGGCCCAGAAGGAGGAAGAGGGAGCGAACTGGGTTGAGACATGGGATTGGGCTCGACAGTGTGTGGAGTTTGGGCTGGAGAGATAAGAGGTAAGATGGAAGGATATAAATTATCACTCAAGCACTCATAATCTGTAGGATGTGTTTTCTGTAATTTAGAGAAGGGAAATTCATTTTGAACAAAACGAACATGGCGACAAATTATGATTTTAGCACTAGATAGCTCATAGCATTTTGAGCCACGATGATTGGGAGCCGGTCCAAGATATGCACAAGGAGTAGATCGCTCTCGTAATTTGTGAATGGTAGTAGAGGGGAATAAAGGGAAACATAGACATCCAAAAACCCGCAAATCCGAATATGAAGGATCACTTTGATAAAGGATTTGTGCGGGGGATAAGTAATTTAATACTTTGGATGGGAGAATATTGAGCAAATATGTGGCCATGGAGAGCGCATGGTGCCAAAAGGAGAGTGGCATAGATGCATGAGAGAGAATAGTGCGTATGATATTATTAATGGATTTGATGTGTCTTTCAGCCTTACCATTTTGAGGAGATGTATGAGGACAAGAAAGACTATAAAGCATGCCATGGTGATCAAAGAACTGTTCAAGAGTACCATTCACATATTCCGTGCCATTGTCACATTGAAACGATTTAATATTACGTTCAAATTGAGTTTGGACGAAAGCATGGAAAGACATGAATAACTGTTTGACCTGTGATTTCTTAGCAATAGGAAAAGTCCAAAGAAATTTGCTATAGTCATCAAGAAAAAGAACATAATAACGGTGCCCTGAAGAGCTAACAACAGGAGAAGTCCAAAGATCACTATGAATAATATCAAACTGCATGAAAGTGTAAGACAAAGAATCATAAAACGGAAGTTTGGTATGTTTACCAAGAGGAAAAGTTGAGCACAAAGATTTACAAGCCTTATTATAATCAATAAACTTATTACTACGCAGAGTATTGATGATAGCATCGCCAGGATGACCTAAACGATTGTGCCAAAGATCATGAGTAGCAAAAGCGGAATGATTGAATGAAGTGGCTTGAGAATTTGAGAAGAGTGGATATAAGTCCCCAACACTATCACATCTCATTATTCTGGTCCCCGTCTGTAAGTCATTAACAGAGAAACCAAAAGGGTCAAAAGAAAGAGAAACCATATTATCAGTGGTAAATTTTCGAACTGAGATCAGATTTTTAATAAGTTTAGGGGCATGTAACACATTTTTAAGGACAAGAGGAGGATGAGGTGGGGGTAAATTAGTGCTTCCATGACCAACAACAGGAATTAAATGACCATTACCAACAACAATGTTATGATTTTTAGTGCTTGAATTGAAATAAGAAGTGAGAATACCTGGATCCGCCGTCATGTGGGATGTTGCACCGGTGTCCATATAGTAGTTGCCGTCAGGTTGAGAGACCGAAAGAGCATGCATAGCGGCCTCAATGTCAGTCGGCATGTAGCTAGGAGTATAATGAGTGGATGAAGGATCCATAACATTAAAAGCTTGAGGTCTGGGCCCGAGTACACCAGGCCCAGCAGGAGGCCTTTTGGTCGAGTGAGTGGGCCGAGGCATCCAAGAGTAAGCAGGGAAGGGAGATGGGGGAATCGTCCACCCTCCCCAACTAGGTGACCATTGAGGCCATTGTGCTGCTGACGTGGAATGAGCCTGCTGATTAGGCGGCTGCCGCTGACTGGGCTGAACATGGGCCCCACCATGCTGACTGGACCCCTTCCACTTCCCTTTATTTTTATTATTATTATACCGCCCCCTGTGGTTATTGTTGTTGTTGCGTTTGGGAGCAGACGAAGAGGAGTCAGGAGAGACTGCCACCATGGCAGCACTAGTGCGGGTCCCGGATTCGCGAGCAGTACGAGCTTTGATGGTCCGCTCGGCCATTTTTAACCGTGAGCGGCTATTCAAAGGATGGAAGTGGTTCCCGGTTTTAGATAAAATCCACGGTACCACTAAAAGCTTCCGGAAGAGAGCTGTTGAGCCACAAAACCAATCTACTATTCGACACCGGGGCGTCGACGTCAGCAAGTCTGTCCGCAAGGGACTGAAGATGAGTGCAATAAGTGTCAATGGAATTAAAATCTTCGAAAGCGGCGTTGGTAAAATCATCTTCAAGATGAGTAGCACGAGAGGCCTTATTGTCCTGGAATAAAGCTTCAAGGCGTTTCCATGCCGCCTCGGCAGTGTCATCACACTTAAGAATAGCATGAAGAAGGTCACGAGAGATCGTACCGTAAATTCATTGAAGTACTGCAGCATCAGGGCGTTTCCACAACGCGGGGTCATCGGATTTGGCCTTGGCATGGGCAGCCTTGGCGGGCTCCTCTGTGGGTGGAACCAAGTGATCATAGAGATCATGAACCCTAGCAAGATTAGTGAATAAAGCAGCCCAAGAGTGGTACATGCTTTGTTCATTATCCAACGTGACAGGAACAAGGGACTTCACGTTGGTGATGGTGAGGGCTGGATGGAATTTTTGAGAGTCTGCCATGGAGATGAGAAAGGAAGAGGGAGAAGGAGAAAAGAGGCTAGGGTTGGAGAAGGATCAAACAAACTGATACCATGAAGGAATTCAATTCCGTGAGCCTTTCATTCCATGAAATCAACGTTATATACAAATATTCTAAAGATCAGTTAGGCTACAAATCAGTCAACTAATATGCTATAACTATGGTAACTAAATATATTATAACTAAATAAGAGATATACAATATATGCACGATATATTCTAACAGTTTCTAAACCCCATACCTTATTGCTTTGAGGTATTGGTTTTAAGTCTATTTATTTTGTAAACAAACACTAGGTATGGGTTTTGCTCATTCTAAACCCATACCTCATACCAGAATCATATGAACCAAACGCCCCCTCAATGTGTAGCGAACTCAATAAAGGTCTATTGAATATAATCTGGAAAATCAAGTAAAATACTATCTAAGAAAATCTTGTTAGAATTATCTAGAGAAATATAATAAGGAAAATTGTTTATGCAACCCGCTAGAATTATCTAGACTAGCAATTTATACCTCATTTTTTTAGAAGATAATTTAATTATGACTTTTTTGGGCATAAACAAAGGTAAAATTTGAACATTAGACATGTTTTTTGGGCTAGCTAATTTTATTGATTAAGCCTATATCACTTAACCAAATCCGTCTTTTATTATTTATTTTATTTATACTTTCTTTAAGATTTTTAAAATTAAAACTGATGAGCGATAAAAGAATGTTACGCAGATTTATTATGGATTTCTTATATTTTTATCAACAAAGTATTTTTTTTTAATTAAATCATTTCACTATGTTAATTGATTGTATTTTCCTTTTCGATTTACTACTTGATTGTGTATTGATTGATCAAATATTTGATTGATATAATTTTTTTTGTTAATTTTTTTATGCTATATTTGAGTTTGATTTTCTTTCATCTTTTATTGGTAGAGTAGTTGATTTACTAAGGGGTAATTAAGTAAATTTATTGGGGGACACCATAGCTCCCTCTTCCCTTAGCCCTTATATAATAGAGATAAGAAGGATCTAGCTAAGAAAGGAAGAGGTTGATTGTTATTTGTCCTAGAAACATCCAGTATAAGAAAAGAATTGAAGATATCCAGAAAATGTTTAGGCAAAGCTAACCGACATTAGAGCATTATAGATACAGGTTGTACTCTTTAGTCTTTATATGCCTTTGAATGAATGAAAAAGTATTATCCATTCATCAAATACTTCTCCTCCAAAGTATAGAATCTGCCAAGTTAAATAATAAACCAACAAATTAAACAATCATAATACCCACCAAGTTTTCGGCATATAAAACTAGCAGGGTCTACTGATCAAGATAGCCAAATAGGGATGCATATACTTCCTCGGTTCCTCCGTCCCATATTAATCGACATAATTAAATTGAAACAGAGTTTTAAAAGCTTTATTTAATTTCTTTACATTATTGTTGGTAGTTGAAGTCGTTGACTGTCTACAAGAAATCTACGACAGTGCAATTTTTATTGTCCGGACAATTCTCACATCGGTTGCCTCGACAATAATGGGGAGTTTTCGAAGGTGGTGTGCGCCACACAGCCACAATATTGATCTACACGAGTCACTACACAACAGTACAACACATGATCTTCATCTTGGCGACAAATATTGCTTTAGAAGCATGAGCCAGTGCACAACACATTGCCTTCAACTGCAAGATTGCGAATCTTTGCCCTTTTCTATCCCTAATTACATTTAAGATTTGTACATTGATTTTGAGATCTTTGAGTTACTTTGGGCCAATTAACCTAATCACTTAATTGGGCTTATTAGATGGGCTTGAAATGGATTTGAAGTATATTTTTGTAATACTCTATAGTCTATTAGTCAATTAATCGATCCAAGAGTTCCAGACAAGTGGTGTATACTCATTAATTGTTCCTCGAACTATAGGTTTCTTCACTTGTTTTGAGTTTTGGTTTCAATTCATAGTTAAACTGGGAAAATAATGGCCGACGTTAATTGAATTTTATGTGCTCAAATTTACTTTGGTGAACATTAGTTGCAAACTTGCCATGGAACCAAAAAATATCTATTGTATTGGCGAGAAATATATATATATCATAATAAATGGCTTCTAAAACCCCACGTGACAAACTCATTCCTACATCTAACATCGGGTTTTTTTACTGAAGTATAGTCATTCTTTTTGTTTTTTTATTCTCCGAAATTCAGACATGTCTCAAAATTTCCCCTATTTTTAATTTGTATGCACATATTTTTTATTTTTTTTTTGGTATGGGGAAACCTTGACAATTTGCAGGCACATGCATGTATAGATAGATTAGGCATATATAATATTACATAATTTACAATATCCGCATATATATTGTCAAAGAATATATAGAAAAACAAATTTAATTTTCGCATATATGAATTTACAAAGAACTAATTATTTGGTAATCAAAGTAACACTGTGACTTATATACCAACACCCCAATTTTCGTAGACAAATCTTTGTCTATGCTAAGACAAATTAAACACAACAATAGGGCTTCGAACTTGATGTTGACCATCATCCCACACCAAAGAAGCTGACATTAAAGCTCTCATACCAATAGTCCCATAAACTCTCACAGTGAATGACAATTTCTGTCCAACAGAGTTGAATGACAAAACAGATGGTTGCACTTTGATAGCCAATGCCTGCCCTTGTGGTGTAGTTACTATAGCCTTGTAAGTAGAATATGGTGAACCAACATTTGTGACTGTCCTAGTAAACACGGTATCAAAGGGGCCTAAGCTTGTAGGGAGCGCGATCGACGGGTAATTAAGATCCCAATTTGTGTTACTTTCTTTGCAACTGCTCCTTTCTCTTGTGATAAGTCTAATTGTAGTATCGTCGAAGCCTTGACTACACAAGAAATTTACGTAATCACCCACCTCAGCGTCGTATACAAGGCCAGGGTGTACAGCCTTCAATGGATTGATATGGCCTGAACCATATGCTAATTCAGCTTCTTCATTTGTAGCACTGCTCATTGGTAGGGCTGTTAAATTAAAAAAAATCCGTGTTAACACTAGTAGAAAAATGATAATTTGCGTCTCCCTATCTGCGTCGAACATAAGAATGGCTAACGCAAATGTGCAGGAACAAACGATTTGCGTCGGATGTTAGCAAAGGTCCGACGCAAATAACCACATCAAATGAGTAAAAAGAAGATTTACGTCGGATGTTCAGTAGCACGCGACGCAGATGGTTAAAACTATTTGCGTCGGACTGGCCTAGGGTGCGACGGAGATTATTGAGGTGGCAAATTCGCGAGCCAAAATATAGGAGCCTTGAAGTGAAGTGCGTCGGATGGGCTTTAGGAGCCGACGCATATCACTAAGCCCAGCCTGCTTTTCCCCGTTTTATATTTTTTGGACTTTGCTCTCAAACCTAATCTTTCATTCTCTCATTCTCTCATCAGCCGTCAACTCCTCTCTCTCTCCAACTCCTCTCTACCATGGATGACGATTTATTGGTGGCGTTATCGGTGGCGCACTCACTCTTCGGCGACGTACTCATCTCTCCACGTCAACTCCGAAGAAAGCGTGTCTCCCCAACGAATCGCCATTTTCAGTCTCTAAAGTCGTACGAATTTTGATTTAGAGTTTGACGCGAAACAAAGTGCGAGAAATTTGATAGAGGAATAGAAATTTATCGATCTTCAATCAAGTCGTCTCATCTTCGATTTCTTCTCTTTGAACGAGCTGCAACTGTTCTTCAGATCTCTGTGGAAGAGACAAAAACTCGTAAACATTTGATGTAGCTTCTCCAAATTCTCCAAATGAAGGCAGTAATTTAAATTTTCAGTTGAAGAAATTGATTCCAACCCTAACTCGAACTTCCCTTTTTTTTCCGGTGACTAAGGTTCGATTTTCGATCTTTTACTATTTTTCAGATCTGATTTGTTTGGCATTTATCCTAGTTTAGGGTTTCATTTTTTTTATTTTTTAGATCTGATTCTCGGATCTGAAAATGGCCTTTCGTTTTTTTATTTTTTATGTCTGCTTTTTTTTGTTTACTGTTTTGGCATTTATCCTAGGATTTTCGTTTTAATTTTACGTTACGAATTTTTTTATTCATTTTCAGATCTGGATTTGGTTCTTCTCTTCTCGACGTCTTCTTCCTCTAGCTCATCAAAAATCATCGCAGAATCATAGGCTGCTCACTTTTTTCCTTGATTGTTCTAGATTCAGTTTTAGATTTAAATTTTATTTACATACTTGCAATGTAATTTGTTTGGCGGTTTGTAATAAATTTTTGACATTGTCAACACCAGAAATGCGCACGAATAATTCTCTACAAATTTATGACTTTATATTTTTTTTAATAAAATAATACCCATTTGCGTCGGACTCTGGGTTATGTTCGACGCAGATGGCAACTCATCTGCGTCGCACATAGCGCAGAGTCCGACACAAATGGCAACGCATATGGCTGATGTATGGTGTTGGCTGGTGCTGGCGAGGCATCATGTGCGTCAGACGTAGAGTTATATCCGACGCAAATAGCTCAACATCTGCGTCGTATCCTCATGCGACGCAGATCCTGTCTCTCTCATTTGCGTCGAGGCTTGTTTCGTCGGACCCATGTCCGACGCAAATGGGCACCTCGCATCCGACGCAAATCGCCGATTCTGTACTAGTGTAAAATACAAAGAAACTATTAACTCTACGAACATATAATTAGTAATTATGAGCTGGTCTCTTGTCCGATTGTCTGACATAAGTATTTACTATTTAGTCACACTTTCTCTTAGTTTTAGACTTTTAGTTACACCAATAAGAACTAGAAGTTTTAATATATACCTCTACACTTTTTCCTTAACTTTAAATGTTATATTGCATAACTAATAGACAAAAATCTTAAACAAAAATCATATTTGCATACGTAAGATCATTGTCTAATCTAAGGGCTTTACTATGGAAATGGTAATTTGAAGGTAGTTCAAATAAAGATATATGTATACAGTATATATATTTACCGGTAGTCATGAGAGCAGATCTGATGGCAGCTTCAGACCATGCAGTGGCGGATCCAGGAATTTACGAATGGTGGGTCACTACCGACTAGGTTGCACAGAGACGGATACGGGTACGGGTACGGGTTCGGATACGCACATCCATACATGATAATCCATGAATTTAAAAAAAACACTTCAAATAAAATCATTTCATGACTAATAATAATTCATATTACAATAAAATAGTACCTAAAAATTATTACAATTGTTCTCGACGAGTTTTGTTCATTGGATTGTGAAGGGGGAGGATTTTGTTCATTGGATTGCGAAGGGGAAGGATTTTGTTCATTGGATTGCGAAGGGGGAGGATTTTGTATAGAAGGAGGATTTAGAGGACGTATTGGTGTGGTTTTTGTAAAAAAACTTGAGATATTCGGTTGCGTTTTCTTTCTTTTCATTCTGAAATTTAAATTATAATTTTTAATTAGATACAACCATTCAATTTGTCAAACATATCAATCAAATTCACTTAAACTATTCAAATTTAATCTCATATCAACACATTATGCATATATACCAAATAATTTCACATTAGAGGAAATCCTATCCATCTCCAACTAATTCCACCGAAGACATAAAACACATAAAACCAAAGGCTCATTCATGGCCTCTCCGAAACTTCACATGATAGGTCCAATTCTAAAAATCCTAAAACAAGAGTTTTAGTGTATTACCTGAACACAATCAATCAAACCTTCAAAGCTAATCCAAAGCTCAAAGCATCACATCCATCATTCACCAATTAGCCACTGTAACAAATAATATTAAATTAACAACAATACATATAACACAATCCATAAACCTAGCAAATACATTTATACATTATAGATCTAAGTTACTAACATTTTCTAGATCTAAGTGCAAACAAACTCAATCCATTCATTTAACTAAATAAGCATACATTTATCAAGCCTAGCCTAGTAGACAAAAGTGATATAATCAAGCCTAACTAATTTTCTACCGATATGATTAATAACTGAAATAAACCAAAATTAAGTAATAATTCGCCATAACATGAAGCTAGGTTCATATTAAGATCATAATGTAATGCATAATATGCATTACGCATATAATGACAGATTACTCCAAATCAATAATCAAAATCGATCATAAAATTATAGCCTATAGGAAGTAATGAAAAATCAATACTAATTTTCTACTGACATGATTAATAACTGAAATTAACCAAAATTAAGTAAGAATTCTCGCCATAACATGAAGCTAGGTTAAATAATGACGATTACTCCAAATTCGTAATAAAAATCGATCAAGAAACTCTAAAAATTCAGAACTCCAGTTAAATTACTTACATAATTGAACGAAGGCCTAAAGATTGAAGGAAAGGAAAGTTAGCACTTAGCAAGTTCGGATCTAATTCAAAACGCTATTCCTACACAAAATACTCGGATCTAATTCAAAAATACATGGTTAAATTGCACTTACAAGCGGCGAACCTGAGAAAATGAGTAGAGATTAAGCCACGGTGGTCGGCGTGACGGCAGAACTGAGAAAAGCTACGCACGGTCGACGGAGTGGGAGTGAGAGATGAAGTTGAGAGGATGAGAGGAAGAAAATGAGTGACCGAGTAGTGAGAAAACTAACCCTGACGCCCGACGGAGACGGGAGTGACGGTGACGGGGCCGGCGTCGACGTGACGGCGTGAGAAGAAGTTGAGACTTGAGAGTTGAGAGCTCGAGAGGCCGAGAGGATGAGAGGAAGAAAATGGGCGAAAGTGAAGACCGAAAGCGAGGAACGCTTTTCCTAAACCTAAAATTTTTTAAATTTTTTTTTTTTTTTTTTCTTGGGGAATGGTGGGTCACGTGACCCACCGGACAATGTGTAAATCCGCCACTGAGACCATGTAGGATAAAATGATTTAACATAAGCCGCTATCGCAGTGGCGTGTGGGCAGGCCATGGAAGTCCCTGACATCATCATAAATGGCACAGACCTTTGATCGCCTATAATTCCAGTAAGAGATGCAACCGGTGAATGCGCCGCCAGGACGTGTACTCCAGGTGCAGTCACATCTGGCTGAGAGATTACATTTTCAGTGCGCAGGTAAAATTTTCAGCTTAACTTTATACACAAAAGCCCTTAGCTTAGCTTTCTAACATAAATTTTAGTAGTGGAGAATGGAGATGAAAACTTCACAATGGTCAAGTACAATAGTAGATAGTAGTTCTTACTTTAAGGATTCCGGGAGAGAACGGATTAGGACCCCTTGATGAAAATGAGGCTACAAAAGGGTCTGATGTATCCTTCACTTGAACACTTTTTTGTATAGTTCCATACGGGGTACTACATACATCAGACATTTAACAAAAATGAAATTATTGAGATCATATATTAATTCTGTTTTTTTAGTTGCGAGACTTGCAAGCATTTGCTTTTTTCACGTATGCTAAACCTTCTTTTAATTTGAGCGTTAATATATCTAATTGCGTATAAGTAAAAATTATAAAAATTTGATATTAGGATTCTCGCTTTGAGACGATTTAACAAGGTCCTACTAACTATGTTTTTTCTTATATAATGGTGAGAGAAAGCTTGCAAAGTTGGTTTTTCTTGCATTATAATCATAGGACTAGTTTGGATTTGAGCCGAGTAAGGCTCAAAAGATCTCCCAACAAGTGCTATTGCACATCCAGAGCTCGAAGTTGAGAACTCTAGTTATGCTATAACAACCCTTTTAACCGTTGATACAAGCACTTATTGGTTATAGCAACTCACTTAACTGGTTTATAAATTGAGATCAAATATATATTAGTACCTTGATAAGTTTCGAGTGTAGGAAAGAACGCGAGTTGCATCGTCAACACGAAGATAAGATGCTGGTATAGGGAAATTATCTGCAACATCGTGGGGGTGCACATCCTGCATTATCATCCCAGCTGCACCAACAAGGAAGGGCTCCTCTCCATCTACCCAATTGTCACATAATACAATCTTGCCTTTCACCAATGTTTTATCTAACGAGTCAGACAAACAAAACCTGCAATCGTAACACAAATTCACTACTCCCTTAGTAATTTGTTTACCTAATGAACTATATTGATCAAGCACTAATAGCAAGACATTATTTGATCATTTACCGAGAACTTGACGAATTTGAGGACGCATCCGGGGCATCTCCTCCATAAATTAGGGGAAAAGTCTTATCTTCAAGATCAAATGTATTCAGTGAAATACCCTGCATCGAAGGTAGATGAAATGAGGTAGTATTGATAGATAGAGCTCAAAATGTGGAGATTGAAGTAAAGTAAATGAAATCCAAACAAACTAATTATATTCATGGAAAATTTGCCAAAAAAAAACCTTTTAAAAGTTCAATTTTGCGAAAAAAAACTTTTTAAAGCTAAGCATTCTTTTGAATTTTTTTTTTTTTTTGCAAGATGAAACCTATTCCTATTTTTTAGTGTGGTTTTTGAGATGCGTAGGGGTGTCTTTGCGCTTAATGAGAATAGGGGTTAAAGGAAGATAGAAGGGTCACCTCTATGCATGTCAAAAACCACACCGAAAAATGGGAATAGGTTTAATCTTGCAAAAAATAAAATTGAACTTTTAAAACTTTTTTTTTGACAAATTTTCCTAAATTCATATTATTTATCAATAGTTCCTTAATCTTGAGACACGTAGTTTGTACTTATTAAAAAAGTTAAAGTATCCGGTTTTACAAAAGTATGGGTTTTTTATGGTGTACCTTTGTATTCTTTTCACAACTCTATGTGGTTGTTTGGTTGATATGAGAAAGCATGGGAAATAAAAATTCCTATGAATTGAAAATTTGGTGAGTTGTTTGGTTGACAACAAAATAGCAAAAATAAAGGAATTAGAAATTGCTAATTCCTAGGATTTTTGAGCTCCCACAAAATGGAGGAAGTTACTTACCTAGGTCCCCTAGGTAAGTAGAAATTCCATGGGAATTTAATTCCCCATTGTCAACCAAACAATTTAACCAATTTTTCCATGAATTTGATTAAGTAATTTATTTCCTATGACCGCAATTTCATGGAATTTTGACTTCCCAAGTAAACCGGACCACAATATGTTTTACCCCTCTTTTTAGAGTAATATTATATATTTCCCGTCGAAACCCCTTCCAAATATCCATTTGTTACATGTTCTTTTTTTTTTTTTTTTTTTTGCATTTAACTAATAATGCCCCAGTCGTTAATTTATCGAAACCGGCTCCTCTTCATTTTCCTAAAAAGAAATTAATGTTGCAGTTTTCTAATCAATGGTTTTTTTTTTTTTTTTTACAGGTTTCTAATTGGAAATGCACGATTTCAACAGGATAAACATGGGTTGGATTTTTTTAATGTTTTGTGCTTGTAATGGTATATGTGTCACAAAACCAATATATGAAATGAAGGAAAAAGAAAACATGGAGAAAATTCCTACTTCTAAATGACTAACCTCAAAAACCATGCCATTACCAAGTTGCACCTTCGTGACAATCTTTCGATCTATGGTATGCGCTCCTACCGAGAGTAGCCACGGTGCAAAGTTTTCGAGAGTGTTGAGACTTGGACCACTATTTCCAGCGGAACTAGAAGTCAATATTCCCTTTCTCATTGCATGAAAAGCTCCTATAGCAACTGGATCCTCAAAGTATGGTGATGGTACATCACCTCCAAGTGAAACTGATATGATGTCCACTCCATCTAATATGGCTGCATCAAATGCTGCCAAAACATCGGCTAAATAGCAACCATGGGACCAGCACGGCTTGTACACCGCGATTCTAGAGGACGGTACACCCCCTCGCGCAGTTCCTAGGCCTAGGCCTAGGAAGCTCGCCATGTTCACCACTCCTCCAGCGGCTACTGAGGCACAATGTGTTCCATGGCCATCTGTGTCTCTGGGTGATGCTATATCATCCTCGGTAAATTCTCCATCTGCTCGAAAGTATCGTGCACCAATAATCTTGCTGCAAATAATAGTGTAAGACTGTCAAGTTTTAATGTTTCCTTCAAGCTTTAGAATTACTAATTCGGGGATGCCCTAGAAGTTGTACAAATTTGCTTCTAGTGATGACATTAGGTGGTAAATCATTATTATATTTAACGATAAAATATATGAATATTAATATAGATCGATCTCATCATGAGTATTATAGATGGTAGACTTCTCATATGTTTTTAATAATATGTTACGGGTGATAGTGAGTTGGGTAGAACTCAATGAGTTATATTTATATATTGAATTCAAAATTGTATTAGATGGTCGATTTTGGGCGAACCTACTATATAAATTAGTTAAATAACAAAGTATACAAGTTCCTTGTGAAAAATGTACAAATCATAATAGAAATACTTTAGATTATAAGGCTAGACCTGAGATCTTATAAGTCACAAAGTTATACAAATATATGAAAGTTAAGCAAAATATATAAAGTTAGTGATCTATCTGGAGAGCAATGGATTTAATTGTAATAAGTTTTTAATTAATTCAAGCTGATAATGTGCGTGCACAAATAATATACTACATTGGATGTCGAATTAAAAGTAGTGAAATCTTACTTATTGCAAGTGAAGTCGTCATCATGTGAAGTTTGACATTCCCCTTTCCATTTGGTAGGTGGTGGACCGAATCCATCATCTCGAAAACTCTCGGATTCAGGCCAAATTCCATAATCAATAACTCCAATGGTGACATTGCTCTCCATCTGGCTTCTCTCAACATCTAGAGGGAACCCCATGAAATCCCACGATCTTGTTGTACGACCGTACTTTTTTTGATTGGGAAATACCGATACCACACCTTTCTTACCTATCAATATCATTGGTAGTTCGTGTCAAAAAAATATATATATATACATACATATATATATATATATATATATATATATATATATATATATATATATATATATATATATATATATATATATATATATATATATATATATATATATATACGTGTATATGAGTTAACGTATAATAATGCATCCTTACATGAAATGAGAATGAATTTTACACGCTATAACTCTAATGAACAACGTGATGTAACTCTAATAAAAAAGTGATGTAACTCCAAAAACAAAAAATTTGAAAAAAAAAATTTTTTGGGGCTCAAAATTTTTTCGGGGTATAACTCTACATGAACAAGTGTTGTAACTCTAATCCAATCGTGTGGTTGAGATTCATTATCATTTCTCATGTAAGGAAGATTCTCATGTGATCCTCGCCCCTATATATATATATATATATATATATATATATATATATATATATATATATATATATATATATATATATATATATATATATATATATATATATATATATTATTGATAGTTAGTGTAATTGTATGTAAATGTGTAATGAGGTGAACAAAAAAAGCTTCATTGAAAATTATATATGGAGTAACTTGGGCAGATTATTAAAAGTTAAAAGTGTAAACATTATTAAGCAATAAGCAAGCATTAAAAACACTAATCAACGCGTGATTTTGTTAGATATCATTAAACAAATATCATCTTGGGAAATATATATTTAATTTTTTCATTAGCCCTAAGGTTGTTTTTATTTAAAACCGATTTTTGATCTACTAAGGTGTTATGGAGATATGAATTGCAGGAAAAAAAAAACCGTATAGAATCCTGCTTTTCCATAAAAGTGGTCGAGTTAAGTCCATTTTCATAGTCTATTTTGATTTTCACCGACATGGCCCAAGGATTTTTTTTTTTGAAGGAAACATGGCGCAAGGTTTGATTGACCATAGTACATATGGCTCATTATATTTAGACAAATGAACTAAAACTGTAAAAATTTAGCTATGATTAAGCGAGGCGGTAGTTATACTAAAGCCAGTGATCATATAGGCACGCATAATTGAGCAAGTGTGAGACGTACTAGATATTATCTTTGCCTCCTTCTCGGTTAGTTTTGCGACACATCCTTGGAAGCTCTCGTAAGTATAAAGTAGATACTCTGAAGGGTCGTGAGATGGATCACTGAAAGTAGTAGTTACCCGGTTAGTCATTAGACCAGTTCATATAATATGAAAATAGCATAAATAGAAAAAGAATATATGGCGGAAAGGGTTATAAGTGGTTGGATTTTCTTTATATAAAAATATAAAAAGCCAAATGTTATTATGCAAATGATGTTGAATTAATCTTAATGTATACCTATGTATACGAAAATTATGTTAGATAGAGAGTATACTAAGTACAGTATATATATATATATAGTGTGTCTTACCTTTCAAGAACATCGCTCAACATGTTTATATAGAGGTCTTTAGCAGAGACATTAGGATTTACCCGATCACCCATGTATATAATGTAAGTCTGCGCAAATTGTACAAATTTTAAAAAAAATACCAACGAACAAAAGACCCTTAAAATGTACTAATAAGCATGTGCATTTGTGTTTGGGAGAGAAGGAAGAAATGCTTACCTTTCTTTGATATTGGTCAGCTAGAATGGGTCGCGCATGAAACCATAAACTGATACTTATGAGGCAAAGGAAAACATATAACAATCGGAATGCCATTGCTTTTCGTGCTACAACAAATGGCGAGTTGCTGTTTTCGAGAAGGCCAATTTTCGAAACAAGTGAGGCAACCTTTTATAGTAGCCATTTCAGAAGAAATTTTCCAAGCATACAATTATAGTAGTTACAATTATTCCTTCTGACTTTTTGTTCCTTTGATCTAGTTGCTAGATTTGTTCAAAGAAGAACTAAATTAAATCTAACATTTTTCGCATTTTAGCAAACAAGTTGGATGTTTTATTAAACCTAGTGGGCATGTTTGCAACTTAGTTATAAATGTCTTTTTTTTTTTTTAGGTGAGTTATATATGTATTTGTGCAACAAAATCTTATAAAATGTAGAACTGGGTTTACCGGGCTCCAATCTTAAGCCAAGTCCTCACGTATTTGATAGCCACTAGTGGAAAATGGAAATGGTAATAGTCCGCCATACTATGAAAGTATCAACTACTTTTTTCAAAATTTCAGAAAATTGGTCTATAAAAATTAACGTTGAGTAACACTTTTGTATTAACTTTTCTATTTTAAAAAATTGCTAATAATTGTAATAAGAATGATTTATTTAGAATAATATTGTCTGGTATGTTCATATAAGGCAAAAAATAGTCATGTGCGATCTCATTAGATTGTCCCGGCTAGAGGTGGCAAAAAGCAACACAACCTGCTAACTCGACCAGAACTTGACACGAAATTATCGGGTTCGGGTCAAGATTTTCAACCCGTTTAAGTAAGCAGGTTGACCTGACACGACCCGTATATTAACCGAGTTGGGTTAGGATTGAACTTTCTAACCCGAAACCGACACGATAACCCGTTTAAGTACTATGCTACTTTTAATATTATCATTTTGGGTTGAAATAGTTTGAATATCTTTCTTAACTATATAAGATTTAGTCTTTGGTTGTTTGATTTAGTTCATTTCGGTAAAATATTAGTAAATTAGAAGTGGGTTAAAAAGATATGTTAGGTTGATTTGTTTGGTTTATGCATATGTTCACGCTTGATAAACGGGTTAATAAACGGGTCCGGTTAGGGTTGAGGTTTGTTGGTCCATTTAATAATTAGGTCGGGTTAGGGTTTGTTGACCCATTTAATAATTAGGTCGGGTTAGGGTTGAACCCGACACAAATTTGACACGACACAACCCGTTTACCCGCTCTATCTCGACATATACTTCCAAATTATCAACTTTTTTAAATTTTTACTAATAGATAATAGAGATCTCAATTTATTACTCGTGTTGCATGTAAATTGAAACGGAGGTAATATTAGCAAGATGGTGAGGGCAAAATAAAAACAAGCAAATAATATACTTTGAATTCCTTATTAGCTGTTGGAGAACCAAGCAAGCCTTAAAGCATCTACAATGGGTTGGTTTTACATGGTCTACGAAAATAAAGACTTATCTTTACTTTTACCATTGGGCAAACTAGCTCTTGAAATTGGTTGGTCCTATTCGCCAGACCAATTGTGCCTCGGATGGCGTGCATACAACAAGTTGTATGTTGTCACGTTTCCGTGGAAAGCTAGCCCATTTATTTATTTTTTTAATAAAATTTAGTGTCAAATAAACGACTCATGTACTGGTGAATAAATGGAAAAGGAAAGTGAAGCCCAGCGTTTTACTCTTGGCAACTGTAAACTTTGGTCTTGTGCACCAAACTCACACACCAATGGGTGATGTCCGTGTGGCCTGTCATGATGCAGGTTCTGTTTTTCAGTTTTAGGGGATTTTAACAACAGTGTTATTAACGTTACATATATTTGTAAAGTTAATAAAAAAAACTCTTATAATTTTTTGAAAAAAAATTACAAGAACGACTATAATTTTTTTTATCTATAAATAGAGCCCAAATTTGATATACGTTACCACACTTCTTCCCAACATACTTTTCTTTCTAATCATTAAAATGCATAAATAATGATTAATATATCACTAATTAAAATATGAATAATGTAGGCTTGATTTTATTTCGCCTACGTGGTGTGAGTGCGTATTTGACTACCTCTTTGTAAAGGTTTTATTGAAAACGTTTTTAAAGTCGCCAACAAGTCTTTAAAGGAAGACTCATACATCTAATTGGAAATTGGGAAATCAAAGGGAATGTAGATTTCCCAGTCATGACTCCATAGATGGTCAATGAACCATAGATTGAGTTCGGTGATAAGGGTACACCTTGAAAGCCTTCCGTAATAATGGGTTAGTGCTCCTATTAAATATTTTCTAAGGATGATTTTATCAATTAATATCAGGTCACCAGATTTATATTCATTAAAAAAATATCTCTATAAACTAACTCTTCATAGATTTGGTCTTATAAGAGACCGCCTACTTTTAATTAAAATTAGGCAACAGTCCAAGTTCAATATTAACAAGAGATCGAACTACTTTTTTTTTAATATAGTGACTAGTTTAATTTATTTAGTGACCAATTTAATTTATTTTAGTGACTAGTTGAATCCATTCAGTAATCACATTTTTTCATCCATTCAGTAATCACATTATTAATGCACTTATTGACTATTTAATCCATTTAATGGCCAGTTTAATCCATTTGGTCAGATTACCTTTTTTTTTAAAAAAAAAAATCATACATTGTATTTCAAGATTCAAATAAACAAAGGAAGGAGAAGAGAAGAAATGACTAGGTTGGTTCAAGATATCTAGGGATAGTGTTGGGTATTAGAGTGAGATGTGGTGGACTTGTATTAGACCACACACTAATAATCATCCTATTCGTAAATCGTAATTATATAAATGTTATGTCATTTCTAGCTTGCCAGCGGATGATTGTTGTCGTCCTTATCCCATTTTTGAGTTGGAGCAAAGATGAAAATTATGTATTACCTCTGTCTTTTAATATATGCAATTAATATTTTACTCTCACATATGTGAATGTATTACTTGAATTATTTATATCTATAGTAGTAATATTTATATAATATTCATTCTCTTAAAAATACATATGAGACTAATCCAACAATACATTACATGATAGCATTTGTATTTTCAAAGTTAGTGTCTGAATACTGCAAAATTTCAAATGTTGTATATATTGAGAAACAAGGAAGTATGTCTTTAGAGATTTAATCAAGTCAACATAAAACTAAAGACAAATGGGATTGTGCTTGTTAAAAATAGTGTTTTAAGTTAGTAGCTTTAAACGTTGAGGATGTTTTGAAAGCTAAATTAGCTTTTGGCAATACACTTTCATGGTCTTGACATTTGCTCGTTTTATCCCTTAACTATTTGGTCTTGGACTCGATCCTCAACCTTTGGAAAAAGAAAGATATTATCAGCTAGTCCTTTATAATTACCTTAAGTGAAGCACTCGGGATGAGGGGACTAGTAATTACTGTCGGCGGTTGATACCTTTGTTATTCAACAAAAAAACATTCTCAATGGTTATTTAACACGAAGAATTAGCTTTTGAAGTAGATTTACCTTCATGGGGTAGTTTTTGAAGTTAGGTGTTAGTTCATTACTAATCCATCATTAGTTTTTCCGGACATTTAAGTGTTTTAAAAATCTTTAGGTTTTTCTATAGGGTAGTGCATTGTGTTTTTAGAAATTCTACGTTGTACCCCTTATGTTTTTTTTATTCTGCATACTACCTTACAACTTTTTTGCTTTTTCTCTATGGTACCTATATTATTTCCTATTCATTACAGACGTTAACGTGAAAATGTAATGGTCCGCCAACTCCGTCATTATCTGAACCCCCGTGAACTTTTCCCCTCTAACACTATTTTAGATTTAAAGACGTAAGCAATGAATGATAAATGGAATGAATGGATCCCATTATACTCTTCTATTTTCTACAAATAAACATCTAGAAGGAGAAATAAATACTCATAATTAAACCAGATACACCCATAACAATAAGAACTAGGGGTGCTAATGAGCCAGGGTGGCTCGCAAACTATTCGAGTTTGGCTCGGTCAAAGCTCGGTCAAAGCTCGGCTCGCCGAGAGGCTCGACTCGAGTTCGGGATCGGCTCGAGACCTTAACGAGCCGAGCCTGAGCCTAGTGGAGTTCGGCTCGAAAGCTCGCAAACATGTTCGAAAAATTTTGAAGTACAATCTTTTATATATTGATTTTTAATCCAACTTGAATTTCTACTAAAGAAAACATAAGGCCCAGTTTCGAGCCCACTTCAAATATATAAACCAGATTAAAATTTTCAGCCCAATTAGAAAGTGCAAACCAAATTGAAAAGTAATGAGAATTACTTCTTAGTTCCGTTCCTAGTCGTTCAAGCCTTCAAGGGTTTCGAAAACCCTAACTCTCTAATTTCCAGCTGAAACTTCTCCAGCTTCGCACACTTGACAGTAATGCTGCTCTTCGGCGGCGATAGAGTGGTATTCCTTTGGCGGCGATAGCGAGGTCTTCCTTCCGCGGCGAGCATTTGTTTCCAGTTTTGCGTGATCCAAATTTACTTGTTTGGTGTTGATTCTTTTCTTTTCACTTGGTCTGACTTGTGATTTACATATACACATTACAGGTATGTTTGATGGAATTATAATAATTTTTTGTTGTGGCAATAGTCCTGAATTGCTAATTTCTTCATTGAAAAACATTTGTTACCCCGATTCACTGGAACTCTTAGTGATTTGTGCATTGTCTTGGCTGTCTTTCATCCAGAAATCATGTTATTTCTGTCAAAAGTGAACTTACTATTACGAGCTTTGGATAAATTTATGCTTTCAATTGATTTTTTTTTATTCAAATGAACTTTTATTGAGATCGCTAGACTGTAAATTTTTCTTAATATTGGAAAGATTTGAAAATGAAGGTGGTAGATTTAGGGTTTGATCTTTGGTAGGATTATTTTTTCTCGAGCTTTTTCGAGCCGAATAGTTTGCGAACCATCTCGAGCCGAGCCTCGAGCCGAGCCAAAGTTTTATTTTTTCGAGCTCGAGCCGATCCCGAATTTTCGAGCTCGCCGAGCTTCGAGCTCGAGCCGAGCTCGGACCTTCCCATTCTTGAGCCGAGCCGAGCCTGACCAGGTTCGATCTCGGCTCGGCTCGGCTCGTTAACACCCCTAATAAGAACCAATGAACTTCATATTATATCTTTCTACCGCTTACAACATATATAACCTGTTTAATATTGCTTCTACCCAATTTATAAAAGGAAAACTAGTGAATATCCCGAGCGATGTCCCGGGTTATTACTTTTCGTAATTTCTTTTATCTAGTGAGAAATAATTGATGTAATGATTACATGATATATTATTGCATAATATTTGAAAAATAAACTCTTAAAAGTTTGGAGATGAAAGCAATAGTTTGACTTTCTACAAAAAACATTGCAGAACTAATAGTGATGTCTACAATGGTCTCTTGTTATTACCATTAAGGGGGCGTTTGGTTAGGGGGTTACAGGAAAGGGAATTAGTTGATTCCATTCCCTTAAAACTTGTTTGGATTGGGGGTTTTGTTTCCCCTCTTTTCCCCTTCATTACCCCAAATCCCTCTATCTTGATTCCCCACTACCCCTTTACTTAGAAATGGGGGAATGGAAAACCCTTGACCATCAACTTTGACCATCCAACCCTATCAACAACCACCTCCACCACCCCACTTCTGTCACCCCACCCCACCTCTGTCAACCCAACCCTACCCCACCTCCACCACCGCACCCACCACAACCAATGCCACAACAACCACCAAACCACCTCCAACACCCAAAAAACCACCTCCAACACCCAAAAAACCACCTCCAACACCCAAAAAACCACCAACACCATAGCCCAAACCGACCCCAGACCGTCGATGTCCCACCCTAGCCACCACCTCCTAAAACCATCCACCAACCCCGAAAAACTAGCCACACCTCTGGAAACCATCCACAACCTCGAAAACCCATCCACCACCCACGAAAATTACTCTTCACCCTTGAAATACAACCCACCACCAGCGAAAAACAACCAAACCACCCACAAAACCCTAAAAATTCTTAAATAAGAAAAACAAGAGTGAGAATGGGGAAATAATTCTTCAATTCATCAATAATAGCTTTATATGGTCGAATTCGACCATATAAAACTTCAAACTGAATTTTTTATGGTCGAATTCGACCTTTAAAGCCTCGAATTCGACCAACAAATAGGCGGCTCATGTGGAGGAAATGGAAAGGCGAGGGTCGACGGCCAGGGAGGAAGTAGAAAGGCGGGGCGGCGGCGGCGTCGGTGGAAGAAGTGAAGGGGGCAGCAGCTGCACATCCAGAGTGAGGAATAGTGGTGGAGCAATAGTGAGAGGTGGAATTGCTATATACCAACCAAACAACCCTTTTCATCTAAGGGCACTCTACCCCTTTCTTGATTCCATTCCCTTTGGCCTTTACCCCCTTGATACCAAACGCCCCTTAAAGTGTTAGGGATTTAACTACTTGTATAAGTCTTTTAATAAGATGTAATTACAAGACATTATTGTATTTTATTTTGGAATATAATAGTAATCAATGATGTAATGTTGGATTCATGGTTAAGCTCTCACTTTTCATTTCAAGGGTCATGAGTTCGATGCCCTATATTAGTTGAGAGGTTTGACATTAAAATAGAGCATCTGCTTAAGCATCTTAGAGGAAGTGTCACGTGGCACATAGACTTTCGTAGGAACACCTTTTAATATATTAATATAGATTTGTCAAGAATAAGGCTCTGCTCTTTTGGACTGAATTAATGAAAATTCAGTTCAGTTCAGACAAATTCAATTCAGTTCAGTTTAGTCCAAAAGAACAGAGCCTAAGTCAACCTTTGACTCATCTACTCAAAATAAGCCAGACTTTGGATTAACTCAGAATTATCAAAGCTCATAAGGGTGTTCGCTTTAAATGGGTTTAATAAATAAATAACTTGTTATCATAAGTAACTCATCCACGTGTCTTTTTTTATTGATTTAATTTCCAATTATAATTTATTTTCATTCTAATATTAAGGCACTGTTCTTTTGAACTTATTTTATCTGAACTGAACTGAATTTATTTTATTTTTGCTGAACTGAACTTATTTTTGCTGAACTGAACTTATTTTGGTTGAACTGAACTTATTTTTGCTGAACTGAACTGTATTAACATAATATTATCAATACTTATTATTATTATTATTTTATTATTTTATAATAATAAATAATAAAAATAATAAATAATAATAAATAATAAATAATAAATAATAATAATAACAAATAATAAATAATAAATAATAAATAATAAATAATAATAAATAATAATAATAATAATAATAATAATAATAATAATAATAATAATAATAATAATAATAATAATAATAATAATAATAATAATAATAGATTAATTAAAATAATTAAAAAAAATAAAAAAACTAAAAAAATTTAAAAAATACAAAGTCATCGTTAATATAATCATAATATTAATAATAATAACAATATTAATAGTAATATTGAAAACAAAAATAATAATTACAACATTAGACAAGACTGAACTTATTTTCGTTGAACCGAACTTATTTTCTTTGAACCGAACTTATTTTTACTTATTTTCGTTGAACCGAACTTATTTTTATTTTTGTTGAACCGAACTTATTTTTACTTATTTTTCTTGAAAATAAGTCCAAAAGAACAGGGCCTAAACCCCTAAAATCCCCTCCCCACCCTCTGCAACCACCTCCCTACGACCCACCGCTGCGACCAACCCCCCTCCTCCTACCCTTTACGAACCGAACAAACCCCCCAACCCAGAAACCACCCCTCCCCACCCACTTCAAACATCCCACTCCCGAAACCACCATATCCCATTAATGATGTCCTCACAAAGACGCAAACCCCCCTCATTCTCATATTATTTCTCTCCCTCTCTTATACTAAACAAACTCTCACAATTCACAAACCCCTCTCCTTTCATCCATCAATGGCATCCTCACTTTTACTCTCAACCCCATTTATTTCTCGTCCTCAACGAAACCCTAACCCCTAATTTCCAAACCCTCACTTTCTCTCTCCTCCCCCTCAATTTATCGAAAATTTGACCTCCCCTCAAAACCTTACTTTAACGACGACAATTTCTCGCTAGAACTTCATGTTGACGATTCCAACAAAAATTTCGAGTTATTAGGTGGTAGTGGGGGGTTTCAGGTGGGTTTTAGTAGGTGGTGGTGGGGCTGTGGTGTTGGGTTGTGTTGTGGTGTGAAGGAGGGAGAAAAAGAGGTTGCATGAGGTGGTTTAGTGTTGGTGGAGTGAGAGATGTTTGGAAGAGGTGGTTTGGTGGTGGTGGAGTGAGAAAGGGGTGGAGGAAGGAGAAAATGGGTGTGGTAATGAGACGAGACAACGCGCGAGCCTACTCGAGATCGACTCCGGTTAAAACTCGGTCAAAACTCGACTCGAGCGAGCTCGAATCGAGATGTTGGTGAGTCGAGTTGAAGCAATTTGATACTCGACTCGAAAACTTCGTATACCTAATTATCAATAGCAAAACACCTAAATTCAACATTTTTCTACCTTATTGTTGCTTTTAAAAAGAGACACTCAAGCCTACTCGAAGTCTAACTCGGTCAAAGCTCTACTTGTCAATGCTCGACTCGAGTGAACTCGACTCAACTCAAACTCCACTTGAAATGCTAACGAGTCGAGTCGAGTCGAGCTAGCTTAAACTCGAACTCGACTCGCATCATTGCCACCCCTAGTCAAACTAGTGGTTTGGCCGCGCGCTACGCGCGCGAATTGCTAGAAGAATGGCTAGAAGTAGCTAGTTTGACACCAATGCCGGTCAAATGGCCTATAATTTCTTGTTATTATAAGAATTGTCAATTTTTGTCACGAGAATCACATTTTTTTCCTTTGGGTAACTTCATTTTTTTTATCTATTACTCCATATATTGCTTCTTGTAATTTCATCCAAGAAAATTTCATTCCCCCCCACATTTTTCTCTTCATATGAGCCATATTCCCTATGTTAGTCCTCTATTTTGCAAGTGAATCTTCTTTAGACTATCAATGTAGCAAATTATTATATATAAAAAAACTTAATCTCTCTATATATAATACTAAAGTTTAACAAAATAGCATTTTCAAATGGGATACCAAACAAGCCACACGTAATTGAACATTTCCATTTTTACAGTCAGCCTCATGATTTGTATATCAATAACAATTTCATGGTACAATATTACATGATCATTTGGGTGGATATTATAAATAGAGTATATGAAGATAAATCATTCACCCATATAAGCCAGTTTCTACAGCAAGTAACAATAGGTTTGATACCCTCGTAGTTTTGGCGACGCAATTATCCACAGAACTTGAGATAGGTAGGTATCTTACAGGACATCCAGACTCAATCCTTTGTAACTTGCACAAGAAAGATATTCCAAAGAAATATTAGTACTTAAATGTTAGAGCTAGGATGTCAAATATAACATGAACAAAATAAAAACAAAAATAAAAAAACAAAAGCATACTTGTAATGAATGAAGGTATAAACTTCAAGCCCAGATGCAGCCAGGCACGTGCCTACTTCCTGCCCCGGAAGGTAAAAACCTTACTCTTGTTTTTCGGATCCTACATCAACGTTACAATCTGTAATACTCACTTTGTGAGTTCAGAATTTGAGTCAATAATAGTAGCACTTACATCCCATCTCGGAGGATTATATTCTTTAGAATTCAAGTACTCGCCTAATCTCCGTGAGCACTTCTAAGCCAGGGCAATATCCTTCAACCTTAGTACAATAAAACCTTCAACAAAATGGGGGACAAAGATCAACTTTGATATGTTTGGTGTGATCTGATACGTCTGAAACGTAAAGAATATAGAGATTGCAAAATAATTAAGTTCGAGAATAAAATTGTAAAATACAATAAGATCCAGATTGTAAGACATAAGAAGTATCACATAGACAAAGGAAATTTTAGGAATTACCCCCAAGTCCAGACCATTAATAACATTAAATACCAAAAACGGTAACAAAAATCAGCTTTGATATGTTTGGTGTCATCTGATCTATTTATGATACACATTAAACGTAAATAACATAGAGATTGCAGAACAATTAAGTTTGGGAATTAAATTGTAAATTACAATAAGATCCATAATGTAAGACATGAGAAGTATCACATAGATAGAAGAAATTTTAGGCATTACCCCCAAGACCAAAGACCAGACCATTAATAACATTAAATACCAAAAACGGTGAAGATCCGCAAATTTCAGAAACCCCGTCTGTACAGTGCAATTAATCGATGAAAATTAACAGCGAAGTACCACCGTAAGAACTCAACATATTCCATATCAAATCTTAACATATCCCAAAAACTAACTATCATTAAAACAAATTAGTTGACAAAATATAATACCAACAGAGATAAGTATGAAAGTGAGATTGAAAGAAAGAAACATTCAGTGTTCTGGACAAGACGTGCTATGAAAGCAAGTTTATCGAAAGTGAGGCGTTCAACACATTGATATTCTTGTAGATATAGAATAAAGTATAGGTTAACTAAATAGATATAATCTAATTGGAGAAGCTAGAGTTAGGTTAGAGGAGACTCATCCATAGTTCTCTGCCTTTGTATTGAAGGACATTTCACTAATCTGTGAAAGCTTAATTTCTGTGTTTACCCACCAAAAACGTATTTAAATAAATGAAAAATTGTTTAATACATATGGTTAGACACTACTATATTAGATACTATCATATTATATATTGTTTTGATGTCTTCAAATTTTTCCCTGCTCCAGGATCGCACTCTAACCCATACCAATATTAATGCCTCTATCCAGTGACATAAGAATATAATACAGCCCACAATGCCGGATTCCGGCCAAGAAAGTCAATTCTCCAACTTAAAAGCCAAGATTATAAGATCTAAAGAGAAAGAACAAATGATAAGAAGATAAAAGAAGGAATAACATAATAAGCATAGCACCTTTTTAAATGAATGAGTATAACTAATTTAAATTCAAACGACCAATTGATTTGATAGTGGTTACGACCAAACCCAAAGAATTGTAATTCATGCTTTACACAAGTGTATGATTTTACCTCATATCAACTAAAAATGGAGAGTTAGTAATCAACACCCATATATTATGTGATATTCATGAGGCGCATTATCCTTAGACCCTAATCCATGAATATAATAGGCTAACCTGCAAGAATGAATGCCATCAAACTTAATGATGTGACATAAGATAACATAGAGCCTATCCCTTCTGCTTATGCATAGAAGACAAGATTTAGATACTTGCTATACAACCCCTGTCTCCTAAAGTATGCAAAATTGCAAATATAGCACAAAGAAGTACCTGACACTCGGGGAACATGAAGCAAATCATTGAGAGCCACTTTGGTATTCACAATTAAATGCTAACTGAAAAGGAACATCATGATGGGCTAACTCTAATAAGACAATTTTCTACAAGCTATCGTAAGCCAGTCTTTGAATATGAGTATTCCTGTCTGAATGTATTTTGCTCATGCATCTAAGGGGGTTTGTCTTTGGTGCATCTATGATGTCTGTAACTGTAATATACATTGTGCTTATTATAGGATTCTTTGCTACAACATATGGGTTGTAGACTACCTCATTGCACAAAGATTAAAACATTGCACTGTTTAATACTAACAATAAAAATAAGATCTGTAACAAAAAGAAAAATGCTTACGTCTTTCACTGTGAGTAAATTTCAGCAGACGGGAGCTTGCATAGGGTTCTCACACTCTTCGCTAAATGATGTGATAGCCATGTCTCCAGCTTCATCCAAGACATCTTGCTTGAATGGTACCCTATTTGCGAGATAGCATAAGTAAGAGAATAATGGACTATAGACCTAATTTAGATCCATGTATAAGATGAGATTATAACCATGTCATGATCCTCCTTTTAGTAATCTATAAAAAGTAGGTCTGAGAAGAAAGTGATGACACATAAAGCGTGCAAATTTTCAGAGCCAAGGCATCAATGACCTCCTAATACACATGGACACCTACTGAGATAGCGGTAAAATTAAAGAAAGAACACCTTAATAGGTGATAGCATCGGTAAACCTTTGGCTAACTCAACTACTATACTTGATGTCAACGTGCAACCAGTTGCATGAATATTACGGGTATTAATGTGTGTCGAATTCAACTCATACAAACTTTCTCCTGTACATAATTTTAAAAAGGAAAAAAGGCAAAGTTATACAACCTGTCTGAAAACACAAAAATAGGAAAGAAACAATGTAAAGTGCGTGGTGCTAAGTAAACAGAACCAAAGCGCGCCTCAATTTCTGGAAACCAAAGGGCACATAAGATTGTTTTCACATATACAAAAAATTACTGTAGATCACCTGATATGTTTTCCATCTTTAGTAGTATACAGAAGGAAGGCTCTGGACGCTTTTTTTTTCTTTCAAAAAACCTGATTATCATGTTAAACAAGAACAAACAAAAGCAACCAAAACAAAATCATCTTAAAATCGCCAACAAAAAGCTAATCTTACCCAAATTTATGAGTATCCATGAGAATTCATGTAATTTCTTCAAAGGCAAACTATACATTCCAGTTGAGAAATGCTTCCTTTACCCGCCAGAACAAACCCTATGAAATCGCAAATAAATTTAACAGAAATTCAAATTTATCAACGAAAACTGAAATTCATCTAAATTGTGGTTTCATTTCTGAAAATATCGAAGAAATTAAAGATTAAAATAGAGAAAACTACCACGCTTTGAGAAAAACGTTGGATTTGTGTGCCGTCTGTGAGTAGAGGTTTGAAAGCTGCAGCAAAATAGAACACGGGGTTTTTTTTTTTCTTAATCTACAGGGAGTTCGGAAGAGAAGAGTGGATTAGAAGATCAAATTAGTTTTTTTCCCAAATTTATAGATTCAACATCAACACCAAACCCTGAAAAAAAAATCGAATTCAATGAAAATATATTACTTACAATTCAAAATACACTCTAAAACTTCTTATCTTCTTCATTATCTCCTCCGCCTTGATCGCTAACACCATTTGACGACGCAGAAAATGACTTTCTCTCTCCTCGCTCACAAATCCAATTAAGCAATGAAGGCAGAGAAAAAAGAAAAAGAGGAAGATATGGTAGAGGAAAATCTGGAAAAGAAAGAGAAAAAGGAGATCAGGAGATGGAACGACAGAGATATGTTAGGAGAGTAGGAGATGTGTGGTCCAGATCAGCTCTCCTTAGCTACAGTAAATTTCAAGATTTTATCACTCAGTTCACTATTGTAGTGAACAGTGGGAACTTCCCACTTTTAGAAGGGGTGGAAGGAAAAAAATAAAAGATAAAAACTGACCCATTGTTAAGGTCAATTGTCACCTGAACGGCTTAACCTATTAAAATTGACAAAAATTATTAGAATTAGTGGTCTAATCTTAAACATAAAATTAGACAAATTCGAGTCAACATTCTCTTAATAAGTCCATTCATCTCTAAATTCAACACTATCCCTGAAGCTGCTAGACATTTCACAAAATCCTAATCGTCCTTTTTCTTCTCGCTTTATTTGTTCACCTTTAAATCTTGAGCTATAACAAAAAAAATTATAAATTAACCCTAGACTTCTTGAATAGATTAAACTAGTATTAGATGGATTAAAATGGTCACTAAACCGATTAAAGAATTTTTTTTTTATATAAAAGGGAAGAAAACTAGGAAGGATCCCAAGAGATGGGCCAACCTAAAGCATCCTTTCGGATGATTGCAGAGAAAGAAAAGTCAGGAGAATCACACCAATAAACCAGATTAGAGAGCGAATGCCCCCGATGAGCCATCCAATCAGTCGCTCTATTGGCTTCTCTGACAACATGATCAATATGGACCGTTTCACAATTCTTCAAATCTTGACCGCATCCAAAATAAAAGTATTAATAGACCGGGGGAATTTTCTATCATTTTTTGATAGAGTTGATAATCGATAGGTTATCTCCTTCAATCCAAATGTCCTTAAGACCAAGGAAAATAGCACCCCCGATACCTTCCCAAGGACCCTAAGCTTCGCGACTAAAATCGAATTAGGCCGATGAAAAGAGTTAGCTGCACACAAAAGGATATCTCCCTTATTATTTCTAGGAAAATTTGTCAGAAACCACCTTTTACAATCACTTTTTTGTGAGAAACCACCTTTTAAAAAAAATTGGTTAATTAGCCACCTTTTTGGTTCTTTTTTTTGTTGGAAGCCACCACTTGCCGGAATCCGGCGTTGACCATCATATTTTCGCTTTTTTTTTCCAGATTTTCGCCATTTCTTCCACACGGATGCCGGGGGATGCGAGGGGGAGAAGGGCTTAGGGTTGGGAAGGTGGGGATGGTCGTGGGGGGGGTGTTTGCCGGCGGGTTGCGAGGGAGGATGGGGGGGTCTTGAGGGATGTGAGGGGGAAGGGGGGTTGCGGGATGCGAGGGGGGAGGGTGGGTTCAGGGGGATGCAAGGGGGAGGGGGGAGGGGGGAGAAGGATAAAGGGGGAAGAATGGCGAAAATCTGATGGTCAACGCCGGAAAATCGAGGTCAACGCCGGATTCCGGCAAGTGGTGGCTTCCAACAAAAAAAAGAACCAAAAAGGTGGCTAATTAACCAATTTTTTTTAAAAGGTGGTTTCTCACAAAAAAGTGATTATAAAAGGTGGTTTCTGACAAATTTTCCTTATTTCTAATTACCAAAATTAAAGGAAGTTTGCCCATTTTTAAGCTGAGAACCATCAAAATTGAGCTTAACTGTCCCCTCTCTCGGAGGATTCCAGAAAGCGGAAGCTCTAGCCGTATGATTAGCATAATTAGAATTTTTAGCGAAGCTTGGATTACTCAAAAAAACAGGATCAGCCTTTATGAATCATATCCCCTAAAGACGAAACAGATTAAGATTCCTGACGAAATATAATATTATTTCTAGCATACCAGATAAACCACCAAATGATAGCAAAAATCTCAATTTGGGCCTTAGAGCTATACTTACAGAGGGCTAAAACATACTCCTTGAAGGAAGTAGCGTCATTATTCCAGATAGGGAACTCATAACTAATATTTTTTTCTCTATCAACAAACTATTCACATCTTGAACCACCGGGCAAGAGAAGAACAAATGATCAGCATCTTCTGAGTGATGATTACAAATAACACAATTTTGAGGCATAAAAACATGACTCATTTCTAACAAATTTTCCAAATAAAAAATCTTACCTTAGGAGGGATTTTTAATCTCCAAATCCAAGAAAAATCAACACTACCCTATGGTCAGCATGAGACACCCCCTTGGAGTAAGGCCACTCCCGATTTAACCGAGTATTCGCCATCTGCAGTTAGACCCCACACCAGAGAATCCGGGATAGAGTTTAAAGGAATGAACAGGCTCACAATATCCTTAATACAGACAGAGGAACATATTGCGACAAAAGGTTATCATTCCAGGTTTTATCCTCTAAAATAAAATAACTAACCCTTATTGTAACACCCCGACAATTCTTTCTTTTCTAAAATACCTTTTCAATATAAAACATAGAGAATTATCAAAGTATTATCCCCCGTGTGAAAACGTATTGGCTTATTCAAAATTTTACAGCGGAAAACAATAATAATAAACTTTATAAATAAAACTTAGTCTACAACAAAGTCAACTTTAAAACCAACCAACAAAACCAAAGTCAACCTTAAAACCAAACCAAACCGGCTAGGAAAAATATAACTCAAAAGTATTGTAAATAAACTACACAAGCTCTCCAATCCCGAACCCAATGATGCATCATCTTCAAACCTGTAGATAGATAATGCACTATTGATCCCTAGAGACTTCTCACCAAAATGGGTCATCACAGGATCAATAAAGCAAAGTCATGATCAACATACACAACAAAAGCACGTAATCAGTAAAGTTGAGTACTACATACTAACCTAGTAAACAATCCTAACATGATACTAATAAATAGTAAGCAGGAATATATAATAATATAATAACTTGCAGATAACTTTTACTGAACTAAACTTTAACAATATTCTTATTATTTTAAATGGAATAGTCAATGGATCGAGTTGTCTAACTAAAACCAGTCTTCCCTTTGGAAGACGAAATACGGGCGCGACTCTGTATTCCCATGACCTACGATATCGAGGAACCTTTTAAATAAAAACATGACACAATTGGCCCCAGAAAAAGCCATGGCAAGCTCACCATGTACTCCAACTCCTATTTGTCCAACACTTCAGACGTGCACCAGTCTAAAGCTATTGCTATCCAGTTTCACTTTACATGATTTACCAGTTATTACTTGTTATGACTCACAAACAACACAAATAGTAAAATCAACAAACAATCACAGCTTTCTTTTTATCTTAGGATAACATAAGTGATCACATAACTTAACAACCCAAGATTAATACCAACTTTAATTCAATCTTTCTTATTTGTTGAGCCTAGCCAACAACCAAACTACCTTTCATAAGTATAAAATATCAACTTACCGAATAAGGCCATCGGTCCTTATAAAAACGGTGAAATACTCAAAAGGTAACAATGATCAATCATGATCCAACTAATAAATATATTAATTCCCCCATGTGAATTAATAAAATAAAGTTCCTAACCAACATGCTTGCATCAATCTTCCACAACAATATAAATCTCATAATCAACATGTTTACACAACGAAGCATAAAACATGCAAAATCCAACATAATAGAAATCATATATGAACTCAACATAGTTCCTATACATGATACTACATAACTTTCCTTCTTAAAATCATGATACTACATCAATCAATACATAGGTATGTACGTATCTTGTGTAGACAAACGAGATGCCACTTTAACGAGACTTAAAAGTCGCCTAGAGAGAATTCTCCGCCTAAATTAACCAATATAAATTTACAATAAATCCTTCATGAATTTACAGCAATAACGAAATACTTTAAATCCTTCTAAAACATGTTTAAAACCTTTCCCAATAATAAAACTTGATTATTAAACCTCCTAACATAATACCTACTACACTAGTGGTTAAAACCATCATAAAACTCCATTAAAACACTCCCTTTAAAATTTCCAGCAACATATTATAAATTAAAACTCCCTCTAAACATATTCAAACATACTTAAAATCGTAAAGACAATAAATTTGACAACTTATAATAAACTACTATGATTTCTAACTTTCAAAACCCTAAAAATTCATGCTTTGATAGTTAAAATCTAGTTTAAACCCAAATATGCAAATCTGAATTTTATTTCAACAATACACAAATTATATAACTTAGATTCAATATTAAATCATCATACTATAACTTTTAAACATAAACAAATGAAAACAAAACTTAAAAATATAAACTTTGAATAAAATTTGAGGAGGAAGGAAATAATCAAACCAAAACAAGGAAGAAAAGAACGACAACCGGCGGCAGCCAGGAGGCAGCAGTGGCGGCGCGCGGTGGTCGGCCGATGGGGCAGTGGCCGGCGACGAGTGGTGATCGACGGTGGCCCGAACCGAAGGAAGAAATAGAAAGAAAGAAGGTCGAATGATTGGGAGAAGGAGGAGAGAGAAAATAATTGCGTGGGGAAAAATTTGGGGTTTATGGGGTTTATATAGCTTTCCCTCTATGGGCTTAGAAAAAGGGTAATTAGGCTTGAATTATGAATCTTTTTCCAAGCCTAAGAGTGTTTGCGTTCCTCAAACCCATTTAAAAGTCCTTTTCCAAATCCAAAAAGTATTTCAACATTTCAAATACTATTCAAAGCATGACTTTAATAAAATATTTTACTTGCATAAATCATTAAAATAATTCCTTTGACTTTCAAATAGTCAACCTTTGAAGAAATAAATCATTAAAATACTAAAATATATTTAAATATAAATAACTATATATTAAAATATTATAAAATCCATAAATTTACGGGGGATTACAGTCTACCCCTCTTAAAAGAAGTTTCGTCCCGAAACTTGACACGAAAACTCACACATTTTCAAAAGTTTTTAACTCAACTCCCATTGGAGAAAAACTTGTGCCACTCATGTGTACTCTTTTGCCAACTGAAAATCACTTGTGTTACTCATGAACACCTTTTTCCTGTGCGGAGAATCTATTTATTTTGCACCAACATGTGCAAATCGTCAAAATAAGCATAAAAATGCATAAAAATACTATAAAAAATAGGTAAAAAGCGCGAAATTCTATCACATTCTACCCCCCTTTAAAGAAAACGAGTTACGCCCTCGTAACTCACCTCAGGGAATAAATCTGGATACTTCTTCTTCATTTCAGCTTCGGCTTCCCACGTTGCCTCTTCAGACTCATGGTTCGACCAAAACACTTTCACGATATTGACACCCTTATTGCGTGTACTACGCACCTTCTTATCAAGAATTTTCACAGGCCTTTCCTAATATGTGAGGCTACTATCAATTTGGATCCTCTCGGGCTCCAAGACATGACGCTCATCAGGGATATAACGCTTGAGCTGGGAAATATGAAACACATCGTGCATCTTCTCGAACTCCATTGGCAAAGCCAACCTATAAGCTACCTTTCCAATTCTTTGCAGAATCTCATATGGACCTACATACTTGGCACTTAATTTTCCCTTTTTCCCAATTCTCATCACGCCCTTAGTTGGTGATACTTTCAGAATCACTTTATCACCCACTTCGAACTCATCTTCTCTTCGCTTCAAATCGGCATAACTATTTTGCCTATCTTGAGCAGCTTGAATTCTAGCCTGAATCAACTTCACATTCTTGAATTGACAGTCTCCTCAATGAATTTTGTCCCCAATATCATATTCTCACTAAAATCATTCCAGCAAATGGGACTTCTACATTTTCTTCCATATAACGCCTCAAAAGGTGCCATCTTAATACTCGCATGATAACTATTGTTGTATGAAAACTCAATCAAATCTAATTGGTCTTCCCAACTACCCTGAAAGTCAATAGCACAGGCTCTCAACATATCTTCCATCGTTTAGTTAGTCCTCTCAGTTTGACCATCGGTTGTAGGGTGAAAGGAAGTACTCATTTTCAATGTTGTCTTAAGGTTTAACTGGACCTTTTGCCAAAAATTCGAGAGGAATCTCGAATCCCGATCTGAAATAATATCGGTTGGAACCCCATGCAATCTCACTACATACCTAACATAGGTCTTCGCAGGTTGCTTCTTCTTCCATGTCTCCTTAATTGGAATGAACACGGCCGACTTTGTCAGACGGTCCACAATAATCCAAATAGTATCATTGCCATTCCTCGTCCTAGGCAAAGCAGTCACAAAATCTATTGAAATGGAATCCCACTTCCATCCAGGAACCTCTAAGGATTGAACCTTCCCCATGGGTCGCTTATGATCTATCTTGACTTTCTGGCAGGTTAGACATTTAGACACGAACTCGCGACCTCACGCTTCATATTTGGCCACCAATAGATCCGCTTAAGGTTCTTACACAACTTGTCACCCCCCATGGTGCCTGAATACGGCTTATTATGCCCCTCATCCATAAGACGTCGCTTAAGCTCATCACATTTTTGTGGTACACACCACCTTCCCTTGAACCTCAGACTACCATCATCATGGATCTTAAAATCATCTTCCTTACCTTGTCTCATCTTTTCCTTAATCTTCTCTAGTTGCTCATCCCCAACTTGACCCTCTTTGATCTCATCAAAAATTAACAACCCCAATGATAAAGCACTCAATCTTGCCTCAATCTCCCTAGGATTTAATATTTCTAGGCTAAGTCTTTGTATATCTTGACACAACTCATCAGGAACTACCAAGGCATTCATGCTATGACTCGACTTCCTACTCAACGCATCAGCAACTACATTTGCTTTCTCCTCATGATATTGGATGTCTAGATCATAATCCTTTATCAACTCTAACCATCTTCTCTGCCTCATATTGAGGTCTTTCTAGGTGAAAATATACTTCAAACTTTTATGGTCAGTAAAGATCTTACAGGTTATCATAAAGGTAATATCCCCAAATTTTCAAGGCGAACAAAATAGCAGCTAACTCTAGATCATGGGTAGGGTAATTAGCCTCATAAGGTTTCAATTGACGCGACGCATACGCGATCACCTTCCCATTCTGCTGCAACATACATCCCAAACCATTCTTTGAAGCATCACTATACACCTCAAACCCCTCGTTCCAATCAAGAAGGGTTAAAACAGGTGCGGAGGTCAAACGCTCTTTTAAAATCTGGAAAGCTTGCTCATACTTCTCACTCCACTCGAATTTTGACTCCTTTTTCATCAAATTGGTCATTGGCCTTTCTATCTTGGAGAAATCTCTCACAAATCTCCTATAATAGCCAGCTAGACCTAGGAAACTTCGGATATTGGACACATTCTTTGGAATTGGCCATTCACTCACAGCTTGAATCTTAGCATGATCTACAGAAACTCCTTCCTTAGACACATAGTGACCCAAAAATGCTACTTTCTCCAAATGAAACTCATACTTAGAGAACTTGGCATACAACTGATTCTTCATAAGCGTCTCCAATATAATCCCCAAGTGCTCATCATGCTCTTTTTTCATTCTTCGAATAGATCAGGATATCATCAATGAGTACCACAACGAACTTATCTAAGAACTCATGGAAAATCCTATTCATCAAGTCCATCAATATGGCAGGTGCATTGGTCAACCCAAAAGGCATTACAGTGAACTCATAATGACCATAACGAGTCCTAAACCCATTCTTAGGTATATCCTTGTCAGCTACCCTTAACTGGTAATACCCCGAACGCAAATCAATCTTCGTGAACACGCTCGCTCCATTCAATTGATCGAATAGGTCATCTATTCTAGGCAAAGTATATTTGTTCTTGATGGTACATTATTCAATTCCCTATAATCGATACATAACCTCATACTTTCATCTTTCTTCTTAACAAACAACACATGAGCTCCACAAGGTGATGCACTAGGCCTAATATAACCCTTATCGAACAGCTCTTGCAACTGCGTCTTCAACTCACTCATCTCAGGAGGTGCCATTCTATAGGGTGCTTTAGATATAGGTGTAGTTCCAGGAACTAAGTCTATGGTGAACTCACCAGCTCTTGCAAGCGGCATGCCCGAAATCACACTCGGAAACACATCCATAAACTCATTCACGATTGGAACATCCTCAATATTTACCCCAACTCCTTTACTCACATCTTGCACACTGCAGAAAAATAGCTCACACCCCTTCTTCATCAACTTCTTCACTTGCATCGCAGAAATAACCCCACGCTTCTTGGACTTCCTAAAACGTCTATATGAGGTCAACTTACCCAAAGGGTTTCTTAAAACTACTTTTTGAACTTCACAGGTCTATTTTGGCCTTGTATAAACTTAGTCAATCCATCCCCGAAATTACATCTAGGTCTCCCAAATTAAACTCTATCAAATCGAAAGGAAAAACGCGGTATCCCTATCTTCGAGGCAAATTTTTAAACAACTTGGTACACCTTATGGTCTCACCAGTAGGGTTACTAATAGGCAAATCAATTAACTCAAAATCTACTAACCCCAGACTTTTAATAACAGATGACAAAACAAAAGAATAAGTCGCCCCCGAATCATATAACGCTTTAACTAGCACGGAGTTAATAGAGAAAGTACTAGAAACTACGTCGGCAAATCGTTCAGCTTCATTGCGACTCATCATGAACAGTTTACCCGGAGCCTTATTCTGATTGTTGCTCTCACTAGCAGGCTTATTGTAGCGCCCTTGGTTGTTCTGTGCCCCTACAAGCTTCGAACCCTGATTTCCCGACCGGTTAAATCCAGACTTCACTTGGTTACCACTCTCATTGCCATTTTGCTCTTTCTTTTGCTTAGCAAAGCACTCATACTCCACAGGGCCCTTCTTCTGGCAGTAGTTACAGGTCACTGGGTCTCCCTTGCAGTCTGTACCAGGATGGTTATTACTTCACTTCTTACAGTGGTACACTCTCTCAGATTGACCCTTATTATTGTTGCCCTGATTATTCCTCCCTTGGAAATTCCTATTCCCATTTCTGCTCTGCTTGAAATTCCCTTGATTTCCCCCAGCATTGAAATCTTTTCTTTTCTCACCCACTACAATATTTTTCTTATTACGCCTCGACTGAAGATCATAAATGTGGGCGGCTCTTCCACAATATCTAGGGACGAAAAATTTTCACCACCTAACCCCAGCTGGATTTCATCAGTGAAACCTTGCTCAAACCTTTGAGCCTTTAATTCCTCAGTGGCTACTACCTCAGGTGCAAACCTCGACAGTGCTATGAATTTGCTATAGTACTCAGAGATGGTCATATTCCCATCCTAAGGTTGATAAACTCTTGGGCTTTCTGTTTTCTCATAAAAGTAGGGTAAAACTTCCTTCTCAAGGTAGTAACAAAAGAATCCCAATTAAAACCCTCAATTGCACTCAGCCTAGCCCCATTTTCACTCCACCACAAATCAGCCTCATCCTTTAGGTATAGCACAACCTGACCTACTCTCATATTCTCAGGACAGTTCACATCCCCAAAAATTTTCTCAAACTCCCTAATCAAGTTCTCTAAGAAGGTAGGATCAGCTTGCCCCTTAAAGTATGGTGGTTTAACCTTGGCTAGTTTCTCAAACATGTCCCTAGCAGAATCGAGACGCTCAGCTCTCTCCTGAGTCAATTTCTCCTCCAAAAGGCGAATAGCAGCAGCTAAATCGTTATTGTTGTTTGCCAGTCTAGTGCGCGACCTGAAATTAACGTACTCTACTTTAGGTTCGATACATACTTACATGCCATTCTCTACAAAGGCAACATTTGATTTGACCATAAAGATCGCATCAATAAACAATTTCCATGAAGTTACAACAATATTATAGAATAATCATCATCAATCATCCATGAAGAATATTCACATCAAGAACGCACAGTTTAGTAATCATGAATAAAAATTCAATCATAACAAATAAATAAAAATATTCCCATTCACGAGCCAAAATAAATTCTTGCTCACTTGGATAATTAAATATAGTCTACCTCCCTTCGAATGATGAATCCCCTAAAAAAAAAAAAAAGAAGTAACTTGCAATTCAAAAGGTGCTAATAACAATTTTTTCTAAACCATAATACTCTACTTTTCCTAAAAAAATAAAATAAAGGTACTATATAAATTTAAACCACTGTTGGACAAATTATCCAACATTATTCTTTAAAGCATAAATGAATAGGTAAATAATCTAAGGTGAAACATCATCAGTCTTATCCTTTGATTCCCTGTAGTACTCTGGAGTGAAAAGCTCATCTACAAATTCATCAATATCTTCAGTATTACAATAAACATATCTTCTAAATCTCGTGGATCTGCGTTTAGGTTGAGGCTCGTCCTCTTCTGACTCATAATCACTATATGGTCTCATAACAGCGTGGTAAATATCACTTCTGGTCTGTCCTCTAGCTCGGTCAAACTCATGAAGAATCTCATCATCACTATCAGGCATGCCTGCTCTTAATACATTACGCATAATGAACTCTAGTTCGGTGTAGTTATCATCATCAGACTCATAATCTCCATCACTCTCATCATCACTCAGCACAATAGGGTTGTAATAGCTTTGTACTCTAGTATCTTGTCTTTCAGACATGGCTAGGAATCTATAACAATAAATATAACTTCTATAAGCAACTGGTACTTTCACTTAACGTATAATCCCAACAATAACAATAAGCAAGAATAACCAACAACATAAAGCATAGGAATAACATAAACACTTAGGAGGGAAGAAAAATATAATCATGCTGAACTAACTATTTAATGCAGACATATAATATTTCTATCATATATGCCCTTCCTATACTACCCATCTCTCATAAAATAATAAAATAAACTAGAGTATTGAAAATAATTTAAATAAATAATTTTCGAATTTGTAAGGAACCGAAAAAAAAAGAACAACATAAAAGAAATATAGTTCAAAAATTTCGAACATAATAATTGGAAAAAAAAAATTCGGACTACATAAAAAACATATTCGGACCCTTTAAAAAAAATTCGAATCAAAATAATACTAGAATCTTGAAAAAGACTTTTCGAAGGTAATTTAAATACCATGAATAAGTAGGAGCTCAATTCTGAGAAATTCATTTTAAGTAACTAGCTAGTATGCGCCTAAAGACTTAAAGTTGGCACGAAAAGCCAATAAAAACCTAAAGCTCCTAGATACCACTTTGAAACACCCCGACGATTCTCTCTTTTCTAAAATACCTTTTTAATATAAAACATAGAGAATTATCAAAGTATTATCCCCCGTGTGAAAACGTATTGGCTTATTCGGAATTTTGCAACGGAAAACAATAATAATAAACTTTATAAATAAAACTTAGTCAACAACAAAGTCAACTCCAAAACCAAAGTCAACTCCAAAACCAAAGTCAACTCCAAAACCAAAGTCAACCTTAAAACCAAACCAAACCAACTAGGAAAAGTATAACTCAAAAGTACTGTAAATAAACTACACAGGCTCTCCAATCCCGAACCCAACGATGCATCATCTTCAAACCTGTAGATAGATAATGCACTATTGATCCCTAGAGACTTCTCACCAAAATGGGTCATCACAGGATCAATAAAGCAAAGTCATGATCAACATACACAACAAAAGCACGTAATCAACAAAGCTGAGTACTACATACTAACCTAGTAAACAATCCTAACATGATACTAATAAATAGTAAGCAGGAATAAATAATAATATAATAACCTGCAGATAACTTTTACTGAACTAAACTTTAACAATATTATTATTATTTTAAATGGAATAGTCAATGGATCGAGTTGTCTAACTAAAACTAGCCTTCCCTTTAGAAGACGAAATACGGGTGTGACTCGTTGCTAATCCGGGTTTCCACTTTACATGATTTACTTTACATGATTTACCGGTTATTACTTGTTATGACTCACAAGCAACATAAATAGTAAAATCAACAAACAATCACAACTTTCTTTTTATCTTAGGATTAGATAAGTGATCACATAACTTAACAACCCAAGATTAATACCAACTTCAATTCAATCTTTCTTATTTGTTGAACCTAGCCAACAACCAAACTACCTTTCATAGGTATAAAATATCAACTTACTGAATAAGGCCCTCGGTCCTTATAAAGCAGTGGAATACTCAAAAGGGAATAATAATCAATCATGATCCAACTAATAAATATATTAATTCCCCCATGTGAATTAATAAAATAAACGGTTTTTTCACCATATACCCCTGACAAATAACTTTTTGCACCATATACCCTTTCGACTTTTGAAATTCACCATATACCCCTCACTTTTGAAAAAAATACATTCAAGTTACCCTTAATGACTAACGGCATTAAACTCCGTTAGTCATTAACTCCTAATCACCCTCTAATCCTAATTAACTAACCTAAATCTAACCCTAACCCTAATACCCTAACCCTAATACCCTAACCCTAACCCTAACCCCATCCCCCACCCCTACCCCCACCCCCAACCCCACCACTGCAGTCCCCCCCCACCACCCCCTAACCCCCTCCGCCACCCGCAAGGCCGCAACCCCCTCCCCCTTCCGCCGCCGCGCAAAGAACACAACACCCTCTCCCCGCAAAATCGCGCAACCCCTCCTCCCCCTGCAAAATCGTGCAACCCCCCCCCCCGTCAAGTTGTCTTCCGTCAATCCGTGGCTACGGGACGAAATCGGGCTTTTATCTGGGAGGTGCGAGGATAATTGTCGGAGTTTTTCGGGGAGGTGCGAGGTTTTAGGGGGCATGCGAGGGTGGTGCGAAGGGTTTTCGGGGTGGTGCGAAGGGTTTCCTGGGTGGTGCGAAGGTTTCGGGGGTGGTGCGAAGGGTTTTCGGGGTGGTGCGAGGGTGGTGTGCGGTTTCTCAAAGGTTGTGCGAGGGTGGTGCACCGGTTTCGAGAGGTTAGGCGAGGATGGTGCGCCGGTTTCGCAGTTGTTGCGAGGGTGGTGCGCAAGTTTCGGGGGCGTTGAGGTGGGTGAGGGAAGGGGCCGGGGTTGGGTGGTTAGGGTTAGGGTTAAAGGGGGGATTAGGGGTTAGGGTTAGGTTAGGTTTAGGTTTAGGTTAGTTAAATTAGGGTTAGAGGGAGGTGGGATTAAGGGTTATGACTAACGGTGTTAGACTTCGTTAGTCATAAGGGTAGGTTGAGGTATTTTTCAAAACGTCGGGGATATATGGTGAATTTCGAAAGTTGAAAGGGTATACGGTGCAAAAAAATTTGTCGGGGTATATGGTGAAAAAACCGTAAAATAAAGTTCCCAACCAACATGATTGCATCAATCTTCCATACAAACATGATATAAACCACACAATATAAATCTCATAATCAACATGTTTACACAACAAAGATAAAACATGCAAAATCCAACATAATAGAAATCATATATGAACTCAACATAGTTCCTATACCTGATACTACATAACTTTTCTTCTTAAAATCATGATACTACATCAATCAATACATAGGTATGTACGTACCTTGTGTAGACAAACTGAGATGCCACTTTAACAGACTTAAAAGTCGCCTAGAGAGAATTCTCCGCCTAATTTAACCAATATAAATTCATAATCAATCCTTCATGAATTTACAGCAATAATGAAATACTTTAAATCCTTCTAAAACATGTTTAAAACCTTTCCTAATAATAAAACTTGATTATTAAACCTCCTAGCATATTACCCACTACACTAGTGGTTAAAACCATCATAAAACTCCATTAAAACACTCCCTTTCAAACATACTTAAAAGCATAAAGATAATAAATTTGATAACTTATAATAAACTACTGTGATTTCTAACTTTCAAAACCCTAAAAATTCATGCTTTGATAATTAAAATCTAGTTTAAACCCAAATATGCACATCTGAATTTTATTTCATCAATACACAAATTATATAACTTAGATTCAATATTAAATCATCATACAATAACTTTTAAACATAAACAAATGAAAACAAAACTTAAAAATATAAACTTTGAATAAAACTTGAGGAGGAAGAAAAGAATCAAACCAAAACAAGGAAGCAAAGAATAACAACCGGCGGCAGCAGTGGCGGCGCGCAGTGGTCGGCCGACGGGGCAGTGGTCGGCGACGAGTGGTGATCGGCGGTGGGCCGAACCGAAGGAAAAAGAAAGCCGAAGGAAGAAAGAGAAAGAGGGCCGAAAGATTGGGAGAAGGAGGAGAGAGAAAATAATTGTGTGGGGAAAAAATTGGGGTTTATGGGGTTTATATAGCTTTCCCTTTGTGGCCTTAGGAAAAGGGTACTTGGGCTTGAATTATGAATCTTTTTCCAAGCCTAAGAGTGTTTGGGTTCCTCAAACCCATTTAAGAGTCTTTTTCCAAATCAATAAAGTATTTCAACATTTCAAATACTTTTCAAAGCATGACTTTAATAAAATATTTTACGTGCATAAATTATTAAAATAATTCCTTTGACTTTCAAATAGTCAACCTTTGAAAAATTAAATCATTAAAATACTAAAATATATTTAAATATAAATAACTATATATTAAAATCTATTTATAAAATCCATAAATTTACGGGGGATTACACTTATATTCTCAGAGCCAGCTATAGGCGAGCAAACGTCTGCTAAAGGATAGCTAAAAGTCCAATTATCATACCTGAAGGAAATTTCATTTCCTCCCCCTAAATTCCATCGCAGGCCTTTTTTAAAGGTGGAACGTAAACTCATGAGTTTACGCCATTGCCAAGAAACATTAGCTTTAGTTATATAAGAGGGAATCCTCTTTTTGATATTTTTTCTTAACTAGTTTAACCCAAAGATTATCCGAGGCCTTCAAAATCTTCCATAGTAATTTCATTTGTAAAGCTGCATTATTAGTATTAGCTTTTAGCAGGCCCAAACTCCCCACTTTCATTGGGAGACAAACTTTATCCCAGCTTATTAAATTTGGAGACTTAGATTGAGGATCTTTGTTCCAAAAGAAATTCCTATAGCATTTGTCTAAAGAAGTATGAATTTTAGTAGGAAGAGAAAAACTTTGCATTTGATAATTTGCCTTAGAAGCAAGGTTAGATTGAATTAAAATGGTTCTTCCTACTTGAGATAAAGAGTTAGCTTTCCACTTACATAATTGAGCAGATACTTTCTCTTGGATGTCAATGAAGGTATCATTTGTCACTTTACCACTTATAATTGGACAACCTAAGTACTTCCCTATGGATAAATATTCCTCCATTTGGAGAATATCTGCAAATGCTTGGAGAAAAGTGGAGTCTGTATTTGGAGAGCATTGAAAAGCAGATTTACTATAGTTGACTAATTGACCAGACATAGCACAATACTTATTTAGAATATTTTTAATAACCACACAACTTTGAGTGCTAGCTTTAGCAAATATCATCGTATCATCCGCAAAAGTTTAAAAAGGAACTTTAACATGAGAATGCCCCAAAGTCACTCCTATCGACTTATCTCCACTCCTACTTGCTAAGTGAAGTTGTCTAGCTAAGATTTCTGCACAGAGAATAAAGATATAATTAGGTGATAAGGGGTCACCTTCACGAATACCCAGAGTTGGGTGAATCTATCCCCTGGAATACCGATTAAAGAATTTGAAAACTGAACATATTAAAATAGTCATTAAATAGATTAAATTGGTCACCAGATTCAGACAGGTGGTCTATTCTCTTCTTAATTTTACGTTTAGGCCATTGCCTAATTTAAAATTAAAATTAGATTTTCTCTTATAAGACCAGCTCTAAAAGGGAATACTCCCATAAGCTTTGATTATTTTGAATTAATAAGAACTCTTGACTTAGTTTCCTTCATAAAATAATCATCTCAAATTCGATTCATGTCCCTGGCCCAAAAACAAAACACTAATTTAGTTATTCGGCCTAGCTTAGATCATAAATTTGGGCCCCGCACCTCAATCCCGAAACAAAATACTTCCTCCGTATCAAATTAAATGCAACAATTCAGGTTGCACGGTCTCCTAGGAAAAATTTATTAAGGGTTAATTAACAAAAGTGAGGACAAGTGTTCTGTATAATTAACGACCACCAAGTACCACCACCACCTAATTAATGCTGCCACCACATACTGCCGCCACCACCACTAACACCACTGAGGCACCACCGAAACGCCGCCACCACCACCAACACCACTTAAAACGCCACCACCACCACCAACACCATCGAAACACCACCACCATCAAAACACCTTCCTACTGCCCAAATCAACCAAAAACCCAAATCAAAACACACACCCAAAATTCGAAACCCAAATCAACCAAAACCACCTTCCCTCTCGCCCCCCACCACCACCCACCGTCAAAACCCATTCCACCTCCACAACACCACCGAAACGAGAGAAAGAGATCGAAGAGAGAGAGAGATGGAGAGAGAACGAAGGAAGATGGAGGTGAGAGAACGACGAGATCGAAGGTGGTAGGGCGGTTGTGTGGTGAGATAAAGGAGATCGATGGAGGATGTAGGTGAGAGAAAGGAGATCGATGGAACATGGAGGTGAGAGAAAGGAGATCGAATCGGAGGATGTCGGTGGTTTTTGGGCGGGTAGGGAGGAGATCGAAGGTGGAGTATCACAAAGGTGATGATGATGGTGGTGGGTGGTGGGTGGCGGAGGACGTATGAAGGTCGGGCGCGAGAATGGTGATGATGATGGTGGTGGTGGAGGACGGAAAATGGTGATGGAGGATGGTGGTGGTGGATGGTGACGGAAGATGGTGATGATGATGATGGTGGTGGTGGTGGTCGACAGAAAATGGTGATGGAGGATGGTGGTGGTGGAGGACAAAAAATGGTGGAGGATGGAGGAGAGAGAAATGATGGTGGGTAGATTAATTTTGATAGATTTATTTTGATTAGGTTTGTAATTAATTTGATTTGGGTAGTATAATATGTATTTTAGTTTTTTAATAAGGACATTTTGGTAATTTCGGGGTAAAAAATCATACCAAAAATAGAAAAGAAGGAAAAGTGTTGCATTTAATTTGGAACATCCATTTTTAAAACTCGTTGCATTTAATTTGATATGGAGGAAGTATGTTGTTTGGTTTTTAACTTCCTTTTTTTTCCAAGGTTAATTCACATAATATAAACAGTTAAATGTTAAAGTATTGGGAAAAAAAAACGTTACAGCTGTCATGAATAAAACTAGAAGACAGCTTAGTTAGGGTTAAAGGGAAACTTGAATCACGTAATACGTCTTGCTCTTGTTACTTTCCTACTCTCTGTCGAATAACTTCCCTTACATATATACATAACATACACTTGCCATTTTGTTTTACTAGCCTTATATGCACGCTATGCGTGCGAAGTCGTATTTGAAGTTAAATTATTGGATACTTACATCAAGCTCTTTTAATATGAGTTCTAAGTTTTATCTATATGCGTTCGAAATCGTTATTGGAATTAAATTAGTTGCGTAATTATATCTATTATTATTTTATAGAAAAATTATTTGCAAAATTTACCTAAGAAAAAAATATTCATAGTAAATGAAAATCTCTAGTGTTTCAACTATGTAATTTGCCTTCATATTGCTTTGATTAACCATACGCACTCTTCGCCAGATCGGCCACTCCGCAACACATAGCTAACAAAGATAGGGATTTGACGTCTTATATTCGACCTCGATTCAGAAAATTTAACTTATCATATTAACAAATGATGAATATAAGTAATAGTTTACTTTATTGTAAGCTTATTGTATGGGTTGTTATGGGGTTTATTATTATGTCACAATCTTTATGTCATGTAATAGAGATTCATTGTGATAATAACATTAGGAAATAACTTGATGTGTCATTAAACTAATGTAATGTCTCTAGCAGACATGAGAAATTTATATTCCTAATGACACATCAAGTTATTTCCTAATGTTATTATCACAATGAATCTCTATTACATGACATAAAAATTGTGACATAATAATAAACCCCATAACAACCCATACAATAAGCTTCACAATAAAGTAAACTATTACTTATATTCATCATTTGTATACATGATAAGTTAAATTTTCTCATGTCTCGCTAGAGACATTATACATCTCAAATCCAAATAAGGTAAAAAAAAGAGGAAGAATTATATCTCGTAAAGTAATATATGATATCATCTCTATTGTATTAAGCAAACGTCTCAATAATACAACAATATGACACCAAAGTACAATAATGAAGTAAAATATGAGATCATATCTTCTCTCGTAATATAAAGCAAACGTCTCAATAATACAATGGTATAACACCAAAGTAGAATAAATAAATATATGATATAGTATCATTCAACAAAAGAGCAATAAACAATATAAAAAAATGGCTTATATAATCATTTATTTATTTGGGCGTGATATAAGTATTGGATAAATTATAAGCCTTACATTACATATAAGTCTTACTTGTGATACCCTCATACATAGTTCTCTTATTTTATAAGTTCAACTGCATCATTATATAGTTTATACTCTACTCTAGAAACAAAATCACAATATCGCTCTCTTATTTTAGAGTTAGTTTGTGTGGACTCCCATCCCAAAATAATATTATTGTGGACCAAATCCACTTATTTAATATAGTGACCCTTTTTGTCCATATAAGAACCTTTTAAATTCTTAAGTTACACCCTGTCCAAAAAAAAAAAAAAAAACTTAAGATTACACTATACAAGCTTACTATCTACCATAGTGACCAGTTTCTTTTTAATATAGTCACTCTTTCGTACATTAGTTTAGCATAATAAAATTTTCATCTTGTGACATAGTAACCTTTTATTTCACATAGTCAAACTTTATAATCCATATCTACTCATCTTTTATATCTATTTTTTTTATATAGTGACCTTTTTTCATAATTCACATGAATTAGTATTAGCTCCACACTAAGGTCCATATAAGTTTTTTACCTTATTTTATACTCCGTAGAAAACAAAATCACAACATAGCTCTCTTATTTTACTGTGGGGTGAGATATTATTAGCCATTAAGTACTCACAGCTTTGTTTCAAAGAAATAGAGTACTCACAACTACTCAAACTATCTCTCTCTATTTTCATCTCGTGTGAAGGGGAGAAGTGAACCCACAACCCACCCACAAACGCACGACCCCCCACCCCAACCCCTGCCGTCTTCTTCGCCATCAATCTGCGCAACCATCATCATCGCTCGACACACAGATGTAAATGGGAATAATTGAAGATTGAGGAAGAATTTTGGGTCAATTAAAGCTCTTAGAGGATTGAAGGCGGAGAAAGAAAATTCTTGAGGTCAGTTTAGCAAATTGTGCATGCTATAAAATCTTAATCTTCTACTTATTGGAGATTTTCAGTATTTTGGAATAATTATACCTGAAAAGATTGTTTTTTTTTTTTTGTTGAAAACATCCGTACTAAATGTTCACAATTCTTAAATGTTGAATAGGTCGGCTTTTTTTTTCGAATTATTCTTCATTTCATTGAGAAGATCCGATTTTTCGAATCTTTATGCATTGAGAAGGTTGATTCAAAATTCTTAAATGTTGTTTCTTTAAAAAAAAAAAAATGGGTTTGCGTCCAATTTATGGGGGTATCCTTCAAGAAAAATATAATTCGATTAGAAATAAATTGTAAGAAATAAATTTTGAATAGGAGGATGTTTAATTTTAAGAAATGAATTTTGAAACACATGAAGCCAATGAGGAAGTTACGAAATCTTATCACATACAATTGCATATAACCGAACCTTGTTTGTTGTATTCTTCTTCTTTGTTAGTTTGATTGATGTCTTCTCAACAAAGAAATAAATGGTGCTTGCCTTAGCCTTATTTGCCCTTGCTATTTGCCCGAGGAATTATGCGTGATTACAGTGAGTGATTGACTCGAATAAAAGTCGCACAAAAACCGCTATCAATTCATATGATTTACGTGTTGTGAACTATTTTTGTGTTTTTGTGAGAGAATTAAGAAATACCTTGTAATTCAATGATGTGTAGTCTTTAATTTCTTGCGTCCTTTGGCTTGTGAACATCAATGATGTGTAGTCTTTAATTTCTTGCGTCCTTTGGCTTGTGAACAATACCCTTTGGCTTGTGAACAATACCACGCATACATTTCACACCCAAAAAAATGACTAATGTTCTCAGGTATATTTTGATCAAATCAATTTGTTATGCTATGTAATTACCTCGATTTTGGATTAATGATCTCTATTCCATACTTTGTGATGCAACTATTTTGGTGTATTTTTTCGATTATTGGAGGGGAGAAGTTGGGATGATTGAAAGGGAAAGAAGTGGAAATGGAGAAGTAGGAAACTGCTATTGTGCGGTTAGTGTGTAACCATGTAATTAGGATTTGTTTTCCCACGTTGGTGTAGGTGTATTTATTTTTATTTTTTGATTTTTGAATAAATTAGTTAGGTAATATGTCCTTTTTTTCAGTTTTGTGTTTCTTAGAGGGTTTGTTGTAATTTGCTTAATGTAGTGAGGGTAAAATGGGGTTTTTAGTATTTTGGTGTCCTACCCCTCTTCCCATATAGAATAGAGATAATCTCTCTCAACCGTGCTCACAACTCACAAGCACATTATACTTCAATATATATACCAAATTAATTCGCCGCTTCTTCTCTTTCTATTTCTTTTGTTTCTTCTAAATCAAAAGAATATGGCAGAAGAAAAAGAAATAGTGATGTTATTTGATTTTGATAAGACGATAATTGAATGTGATAGTGATGATTGGGTTATTTATAATCTTGGTTTCACTGACCTCTTTAATACCCTTCTTCCTACCATGCCTTACAATTCTCTTATGGTCAGTTCTCTAATCTCTTCCTTTTATTTAAGTTCTTTATTTTTAGTGCGCTTTTTATCTAAGTACATCAATCTTTTTAATAATTTCTACTAATAAACTATTAAAGATTATAATGATCAAATAATATAAAGTAGTTTGACAAGGTTGGAAATCTTTATAAAGGAAGAAGTACATACGAGTTCATTCTTGGATGGGTGCAAGCCTCCATAATATTGTAACAAATCTGGTGAAATAGAGTTATAACGTATGTTATGATTCTTGTCAAGTTATGAAATTAACAAAATAATTATATTCAAGACATAATGTTTGACTTTGATATCATTATTAGTTATCAGTTTTTATTTTAAAGATTTTAAAATTCATATGATATAAATTAATAAATTAAATTCTAAGTAGTCATATTATTTTAATCGTATCTAATTTAGAAACTGACAACAAAATACAGTAAAATATTTTTTTATTTCCATATTTTCTTTATTCTTTTTGGAAAATGAAAAACAAGAAATGATAAAACTCTAACTGATATGATTTGATATTGGGGTAGTCCAATTTACGTCTAGCATATGCCGACTAGAAATATGAGACAAATATTGGAATTTGCTGGACTGTACAAGAGTTTTGGGCCTTTTGGAAGTAGTGAACTACAAATAATTTATAAAAGGGCAAAGTGTCTATTCTATCGTCTAATAAAGTCTAATAGATTTCATTTTCTTTATATTCACTTCCCCTAAAAAAATCAGTTAACACTTTTACTCGCCCATCTAAGTATTTAACCAATTCATAATTAGTATAAACTATAATCTTAATTAGTACATAATTTTGTATGATTATGTTTTAAACAGTGCACTATATATGATTTTAAGTCTCAAATGATTTTGCTTTGTTATTACTAGATTAGTGTTGCAAGCTAACACTTTTTTTTCACTTCAAGGATCGAATGATGGCGGAACTTCATTCACAAGGCAAAACAATACCGGATATTGCAGAATGCTTGATCAAGGTTCCATTGTCTGCTAACGTTACATATGCCATAAAGTTGGCTTATGCTTCCGGGTAAGAGTCAAGCCATGTACATGTTATATTTGTTTCCCTTATCTACACACCCTCTATCACATAAGTAAAAGTTGCTACATTTTCTAAAATAGAAGTATTTGTAAAATCATATACAATCCTAATATATAAGAAGTTAGGGTAGTGTGACTTCTTGACTCCGGAGGGTTAGAGTAATAGTGTCATTGAAGATCTTCACTCGGAATTGCAAGTTTGTAACAACTCTAGTGGAAGTTGTAGGAAATACAAGTTAGATAATTGTATTCATGAAGAACAAATATATAAACTATATTGATATACAATATAGAAAAGAAACTTATCTGCAGATTACAATCAACTGAACTTGATTGAATTCCACAAAGAACAACGTTGCGCCGGTGGTATGGAGGCCACTGCCTTAGAAACGAATTTCGCCATCTCCAGGGTGGATTCCCGATGACGTTCGTCCCTCAAGGGTTCACACAACGATCCCCGGACTCATGCACCGGATCAAGGATTGGGAGTTTCTCAAGAACTGCTCAAATCTCAGAGAGAATAGGTAGGCTTGTGTTTTAGGGTTCAAGAGAGTCCATCATCATTTTCCTCGGTTTTAGAAGGAGGTATTTATATAAAATATAAAACCAAGCAGCACAAAACGCGGAAATCTAAAAACCGCACAAAAAAGGATTTACCCGGGCGGGTCGGGCGGAGACCGCTGGCCGGCCAAAGCAAGGAAGAACCGGGCGAAGAAGAAAACTCGTCTCGCCGGGCAAGCGAACCATCGCCCGTCGAGCGGAGCAAACCTAGGCGAAGACTCATCTCGCCCGGGACGGGTCTGGGCGCGACGAACCAGATCCGAATTGGCGTTCACTTGGATGTTATCCAACAATCCCTCACAAACGCAAGTAGGTAAACAAGAAATGAGCGATAAAAGGAATGTTTGATACTTACATTCTAGTGTCCAAGGATTGAACTAGCATGTTAGTGAGATGGGGTGACCCCTCACCTACAAGTGTCCACTTGGATTGAACTTGCAGGAGAGAGAAGGGACCCGATAACACATATCTTACCCTTAGAGCTTGAGAAACTCCGCGTTATCCATGAATTGCCTCTTGAACAACATACAACACTGTTGATCATACAATTCATATTCCTTTTAAGACAAGTCACCTGTCTTTCAAATGATTGTGAACATACACACGTTCAACAATCCCTAGCCATCACCCCGGGTTTCCAAGTGAGCGCTCTAGAATGCTTACAAAGTACGACATAAACCTAGGGACCTTTCATACTCGATATATATCAAAAATACAAAATTACCACACATGTGACCCAAACCTGAAAGCACAGGATAATCGTATGAAAGCATACACCTGAAGTATTTTCATCAAATAAGAACTCAAATGTCCACAACGAATCACAACCAAAATCCGAGTTGTATATTCAACACAGCAAAATATTATAGGATAATAGTATGAAAGCATACACCTGAAGTATGTTCATCTAATATGAAATAAGAACTCAAATGTCCACAACGAATCACAACCGAAATTCGAGTTGTATATTCAATACAGGAAAATATAAATATTAAGGAAAGAAGAAATGTAGGTAGAGGTATTAGTAACCAACACAAAAAGGAATAGGAACAAATAAAAGGATTGAACAAGGTCCTCTTGCAAACCTTTTCCTTATCAATCAAGCTGCACTATACTGGTGTCAAGTTTCAAAACCAAAATATTTTAAAGAAGAACCACACGAACGACCCTCAAACATAAGACTCAACCGAAGAGCATGTGGATGAAAGCAAGTCGAGAGCTATTACCGAATGAAGAGAACAACACATTAGGAGTTAGGCTATTGTTCTCCATCGACCTTCCCACATATCAAGGAGCACAACATCTGCAACCAGAAAAACAAGGGAAAAAAACAGTTCGCCTGTAAGTTAACCCAAAAGGCTCCTCAGTCCCTATAACCCCAACTAATAATCTACGCCGCTTGCATTAATCAAAAACTATATTAGAAACATGGTGAACTTGGAGATTTCTGCAAACACCAATTTAGCACAGACCTCCAAAACTGAGACATAGATAGAAGAAGCCTAATTAAGCAGTATGCCACAAAATATCTACTGATCGAAGCAAAACCTAAAAGGGGGACCAAATATGTAGAAAACAAAAGTAAAGAATAGTGTTGTCACAAGATCAGAACATGGCCACATGAGTGTAGGCTAATCAAATGAGATCAGTCACAACGTGAATAGAGGCTAGAAGCAGGAAAGAAATACGCCAGCACCATATACTGAACTAATAATTCAGTAACATCAAGATCACCACGGGCCTGAAGCAGAAGACTAAACTAGGTGCACAATATCAAAATTTAATCAAAATGCATAAAAACTAATATAAAGTTATATACTTAAAAGTTCAGCAAAATTTCCTAATCCCTCAGCATTGTAGATCGATATCACCAATCTCATGACAAAGATTTCAAGAAATAATATACGGCACATATAACTCAAACAACTATGGTAATATAAACAAACCAGCTAGTATAGGAAAAGACCAGTCAAAGCCAAAACATCATTCCAATAGTTATGACCTACAACTGTGAAGATTACATGACACATATCTGAGTCACATTCACATGGAACTATGTGTGAGAAATCTAGAACCAAAATCGTCTGAGATGAACATGAAGCACAAAGCAGAGTCCAGAATCAACTGGAATATGAAAAAAAAAACTATCTCCATATAAGATACTAGAGCAGATCTCTAAAAAGAACTGATAGTATACTAGAGCTCAGCACATCTCCAAAAGAAACAATAGACAGAAAACTCCCTCTTAAATCAGCACACGACCTCTCGAAATCCTTCATTGTCAGGCCAGAAAGACGCTTTATAACGAGTCCCGAATGTTTAAGATCAACAT
>CANSZD010002059.1:0-229448 GCA_947648045.1 Beta corolliflora | reverse complement strand
AGAAAATAAAGCATGACACACTCTCACAAAATAATTTAAAAACCAAAAATAGAGTGGAAAAGAACACCCCAAAGCAGTGAAGCGAAGTCAAAAAAAACCTACAAAGGAAAAACTAGTTTGTAATTTCAAAAGTGAAAAAGAGGTTAAATAACCCGCGAAAGCAAGGACAACCACACATAATCAATAACCTACCAATACCATAATTCGGGGAGGAAAACAATAAATGAAATCCAGCTTGTACATAATATCTCCAACGTCTTCTTCGTCTTCTTTCATCTCTTTCCCTCTTAGCCACAAATTTAATTCCCCCTTCTAAATTCTAAAACCTTCTTCAATCCTTCCCACCTACAAATCAACCATTACTGCATTTTCATTTTCCTGGAGAAAAACACTAAAACTACAAGCAGCAAGAGCAAAAATATTAGGGAGAGAGATTCATTATTTTCCTCAATTCGATTCTTTAGACCATAAATTTAAGATGATGATGGTGGTAATTGACCCGCACATTGTTGGAATTTTTGTACTCTCTCTCCTAGGGTTTGTTCTTCTTTTCTCTCTATTCCGTGACGTCAAATCTAAGAGCAAGAAAAAGGACCGTTTGAGTGTCGTCGGAAATCAGTCGGAATTTGATCGGAGCTCCGATGAAGTACGCCGGATCTCCGATGAACCTGACGTCATTGTCGTCGGTGCTGGCGTTGCTGGTGCTGCTCTCGCTTACACCCTTGCCAAGGTGATGCTTATGCTACACGCTTCTTTTTTGTTAAATTTTTTTTTCAGATTGTAAATTTGTGGTTGGTTGTTTGCCTGCAAAGTTGCAGTTTGATTTGCCTGATTTGGATTTTTTCTTTCGGATTGAGTTTTTTCCACTTGTGGTAGATAGAGAGGTTCTGGAAGTCTCACATGTGTTTTAATTTTAATATTATATAGTTTCAATTGAATATTATAATTTAGGGAGATCGTGCAATTTCTGGAATTAAGCTTTTACTTTATCGCCCTTTTATCTCTTCCTTCCCCAATGGCCAATAAGTACTACATCCGTTCTTAAATAATAGCTTACACTTTGACTTTCGATACTTATTTACAAAATTCAATGCTGACTATTATTAGTGATTTGTGCTAATTGAAAAAATATAATAATAAATATAGTGAACTTTGTTTGATTCAGACTCAATATGCACTTTTAATATCAACTTTTTATAATTTTTGCATGTACAAAATTAGAGATATTAAGACTAAAGCTGGTGTGCATCGCAACGTAAAAAGTGTAAGTGTGAACCATTATTTAATGAATAGAGGTAGTACTTGCCAAGCTTACACCAGTCAAATTCGCCCGTCAAGTTGTTTCAGGTTGAATTTTGTGTCCAGAGCTCTTTATTTTTCAAGTAAACTCGTGTCGTGTCAAGTCAGTGTGACCCACTAATTTGTGGTGTGAGAATGTGTGTCGAAATGTAATTCGTTACGTAATTTTGTTACATTAGCCCAAAAGTGTACCACTTTTATGTATCAAATCGCTTTTTTGGGAACGTCTTTCATGTGGGTTTAGCTACTTATACAATTTTGCATTTTTTATGATGCCACTGGATAACATAGTGAACGTTTGTCATCAAAACTGCTGCAGTGGTTTTTTTTAAAAAGTATTTTAGATCTCATCTTTAGTTGCTTGATAATTGATATGATATGTGGCCCTTGTCACATTGGTTAGATCCTTATTCCTTACTATATCAAGAGATTGAGGGACTCCCCACCCAACAGAAATAAAAAAATCTTATTCCAAGAGTGGGGTTTAATAATTTCTTGTGCTGATATCTGCTTAAAAATTGGCATATGCTGCCTCTTTTATAATCTTACTTAATCACCATTAGGGACAAATGTTTACTTATAAGCTGCAAAAATCCACCCTTCTCTCTCTGACTAGCTTATTTTTGGTTTGTAATTTGTGCTCTGAAACTCAATTCAAAGTTCAAACACTTGTACTAAGATTGCTCAGAAAACAAGACATTCTTCTGTAAAAGTAAGGAATTGCCTATTGTATAGAGTAAAAGACTCAAAAGCATATGTTCTGGCTATTGTTTTTGGTTCTTTTACCAGCATAAGAGATCATAGTGTCGGAAACACTGAGGAGCAAGTTGTAGCCATTTCACTTAATTTCGACTAAGGACATAGGAGATAAGCTACGATGACTTAACTCGTGCCTTTTGTAGTTTCTATATTTGCTTTCGGAGGGTCAAAATTAAGTAATATTGATTCTTCTTTTCACTAGTATGACGTGAGATCTTTGTGAGATTTGTCTTATGTAGTATTTTCATAATATCTTTTATAGAGTTTTTTAATGATACGTAAGTAAAAGATGTTAATGGTCAAATGCGCATTTTGGATACTGGTGAAAGAGCAAATGTAGCAAGTAAAACAAAAGACATGAAAACCAGGGTTGTTACAATCTTAAGCCCACTTGTGTTTTAAGAGTAGTCGATTTGCTTTACACATGTTCATGTAAGGTTTATCCACCATGTTTATAATGACATGGTGACATGAAAAGTGCATATCCACCACGTTTGATTGTGAAATTATAGTTTTTTTTTTTTTTTTTTTTTGAGGGAGTGAAAGTATAGTTTATATGTGGTATTAGTGCTTAATTGATTTCCATGTAAGGTTTCTTGATGATTTATGGCTTACAAAATACAACCCATGAAAAATTAGAAGCTAGTTTTACTTGATTATGTGAAGTGGATTTTGATGTAAGTGCATGTGATGTATAAGCTACGTTTTAGAAAGTATGTTATAGAATATGAAAATTGATATAGGAAATAGTATATTAGAATAATTATTTCTTTCTTAATTAATTTTACATATTTATCTTAAACCACTAGTTTAGCATAGTTTTCATGACTTTTGAATAATGAGCTTCTAGAGAAGTTCTCTATGATTACTCGTATTAATTAAAAGCACACTAGAACAGTCTCTTAACACATGAAAAGGTTATTTCAAAGCTATGTAAAAAATCCTAAAGATCCTTTAACCTGAATTTGGTAAAAATCTACCTAAATCATGTTTTATGAAAATCCCTTGTGGAAGACCTTTTAACCTTAGTTCAAATGATTTACATAAGCTATAAAACCAGATTGATCAAGTTGGGTGCCCAAAAGCCAAATCAACGGGAGCTTTGTACATTTTCTCGGCAAGCCACTGTGGACTTCTGTTAAGTTCATTAAAGAAATGTTCCATTTCTTTGATGTTTGGTATACAAATAAGGGATGCGAAATCACATCAACCCATTGGGTAAAATTAAAATTAGTGTAAATTGCACCTATTTACACTATATTAAGACAGTTCTTATCCTCTCTTATTACGATGGGAAGGTTATTGACTTATTTGCTCCCTAAGGCAGCCTCAAAGTATTGATTTCATAAAGGGAAGAGGAAGACATTTTGGACATTTTGTTACACCTATCACTTATGTAGTCAAATAGTCGATCTTGGAGAAAGCTAAGTCTTGAATTTTCACTAATGAAGTTGATAGTAGGGCTTGGAAGACCTTGCTTTACGTTATTGACTTTAATGTTATAGGAGTAATTAGTAACTACACTTTAAGGGAAAGGAAGATATTCAGGGTTAACTACTGCAAATATTCTTGGCTCATTTGTCAAAAAAATTCTCCTTTCCTCTGGATAGTTCTCGTCTTCCATTTGAAGTCAAAGTTTTAAAGTCGTCTGTTTTTAATAATTAGGCTTTCAAATAAGTATATATTGATCTAGAGCGCGAAATTACATTTGCATTCTAATGACCGAAACTAGCAAACTTTCCTGTCAATATGAGGACTGACTGCAGAGTATGAAAGGATTACTTGTAATAGTTGCTGCCCCTCTTTCTTGATTTGAACTTTTGCAGTGACTGCAGGATGGTCGACGTGTTCATGTGATTGAAAGAGACTTAAGTGAACCTGACAGAATTGTTGGTGAGCTTCTACAACCAGGAGGGTACTTGAAATTGATTGAATTGGGACTTGAGGGTACGCATGTAACTTGGCCCTCAATTTTATTACAGAATCCTGCATCAATGTTTTCCAGGGTTTTTTTTATGAGTTAATTGTTTTCTGCAAGTGTTTTGAAACTTACTGTAATTTTACATCTTCATCTGAGTTTCAGATTGTGTTGGGAATATTGATGCTCAGAAGGTGGTCGGCTATGGTATTTTTAAAGAAGGGAAGCACATTAGACTGTCCTATCCCTTGGAACAGTTCCATTCAGATGTGGCTGGGAGGAGCTTTCACAACGGACGTTTCATACAAAGGATGAGAGAAAAAGCTGCTTCTCTTCCCAAGTACTTTGCTTTTCTTTTCTCTGTTCTCTTTGTTTCTTCGTTTCTTCAGAGTTTGGAGGCTTTCACTGTCAGATGGTTTGCTGTAACAGTATCTCTTGTACTAATAACTGATTGATCTCCGTGCCCTTGGATTTTCTTCTAGTGTGCGGTTGGAACAGGGAACAGTTACATCGTTGGTTGAGGAAAATGGAACGGTTAAGGGGGTTCAATACAAGACTAAGAATGGTGAAGAGTTGAAGACCTATGCACCTCTTACCATCGTCTGTGATGGTTGCTTCTCAAATCTGAGACGTTCTCTTTGTTCACCAAAGGTAATGTTTTTCTTCTCAACCATTTCTATGCCAATTATCCAACCTTTTCTTCTTTCTTTGTCTTTCGAATTCCACGAGGGTTCTATGTAATCAAATGTCTTTTGTTTTTGTTTTGCTTTGTTAGAGGAGATTTCTTGTCTTGCTTACGGCGTTATCTCAATTTTATAGGTTGATGTGCCGTCACATTTTGTGGGATTGGTACTTGAGAACTGCGATTTGCCATTAGTAAATCACGGGCATGTTATATTGGCAGATCCCTCACCTATCTTATTTTACCCAATTAGCAGTACAGAAGTCCGTTGTTTGGTTGATGTACCAGCTGGTGAAAAGTTGCCTTCTATTGCCAATGGTGAAATGGCCAAGTATCTGAAGACAGTGGTGGCTCCTCAGGTCTGATGGGTCTTTGTATATTATAAGCATATTTGTATCTACTGTCTTGTCACTCCTGTCTCTTGATTGTGATGTGAATACTTTCTGGTTTTCTGGTTTTAACAAGTCATGTTACTGATGTAGGTTCCTCCTGAAATTAGAGATTCCTTTGTAGCTGCTGTTGACAAGGGGAACATTAGAACAATGCCTAACAGAAGCATGCCGGCTTCTCCTCAACCTACTCCCTGGTGCCTTACTAATGGGTGATGCTTTCAACATGCGGCATCCTTTAACTGGAGGTGGGATGACGGTGGCATTGTCAGATATTGTTGTGCTCCGAGATCTTCTCAGGCCTTTGCAGGACCTAAATGATGCTGCTTTGTTATGCAGATATTTGGAGTGTTTTTACACCTTGCGTAAGGTAATCTGCATCATGTGAAAAGCATTACTTGAGAGTTACAATTATAGTGATCCGTGAATTGTACACTTTTACTTACTTAAGGTTGTGTTCTCCTCACTTTATCTTCTTTTATTTTAAAAAATGAAATTTAGATAAGTGAGCTTAAGGCTAATAAATTCAAATAAGTTAAGACTAATAATACCAGATAAGTTAAGTTCAAGGCTAATATAAGTTAAGTTCAAGTCTAATAATATCAGATAAGTTAAATATAGGGCCAACAAGTTTAGATAAGGGGAATTCAGGTTCAAATATGTTTAGGTAATAAAATTTAGGGCAAATAAGTTTAGCTAAGGGGAATGTAGGTGAAGAGAACACACCCTTAGTCGGTGCAATAGTCATATTTGTTGCACTTCCCCATACTCTTACTCCTTCAGATATATAAGCGATAAAACTGGAAAAATCTAGTCAAAGTTGATATGCATAGTTATACATTACCAACATAGTTTTTTCTGATCTTTGCAGCCTGTGGCATCCACAATCAACACTTTGGCAGGTGCCCTCTACAAGGTGTTTTGTGCTTCACCTGACGAAGCTCGTAATGAAATGCGTGAGGCATGCTTTGACTATTTGAGTCTTGGGGGAGTTTTTTCAAATGGCCCAATTGCTTTACTCTCTGGTCTAAATCCTCGGCCATTGAGCTTAGTTGCTCACTTCTTTGCTGTGGCTGTATATGGCGTTGGCCGCTTGTTGCTACCTTTTCCTTCAGTAAAGCGCCTTTGGCTTGGCTTAAGATTATTATCGGTACAGTGCAGTTTCTTTGTCACTTACTGCTATCTCTAAGTTTACTCGCATGTTCGTTTCACATGTTTTCCTTGCAAATTGTTATTACTAGGAATATTGTTCCTTGAAGTGGAAAACATAGAACTTATCCTTGGGAGCATATGTAGTTGACTTGGGCTCTGTTTGAAAGAATTGATATGTTTGTTTAACGTTAAAAAGTTAGTTGATAGTAAGCATCTATGTTTGGTAAAACTAATTGTTAAACTGGATGAAACTAATTGATAGATAGCTAGTTTTGGACAGTGCCAAAATTAGAAACTTAAAAATATAACAGCTAGATGGACTTTTTATCCCATGGACAATCCTTCTATATCATATACTAAAGCAGAAGCCGCTAAAACCGGTTTTCCCTCGAAAAACTCCCCCCTTAAACATATCAAGACTAACAAATGATTGTTTTAGAAATTATATAGAGGTCTTATTGGACATTAATAAAATGTTTGCATTGCAAATTAATTTTAGCTCATCAATGCCAAATATTGCATTGAAAAGTATAGTTTAATGTATATATACTTAAACATCAATTAGAAAAACTAAGCATGGCTCAGGCTTTATATACTTAGTAACCAAATTTTACAGCAGCGAGATTACTGATGAATTTGTCAAACTCTTTTGCAGGGTGCAGCTGGGATCATCTTCCCAATAATGAAGGCAGAGGGACTGAGGCAAATGTTATTCCCTGCAACTGTCCCAGCATATTATAGGCGTCTTCATGTAAAGTGATGTTTTATAAACAATCAAGAAGACAAGTCACACACCCGTAATTGCTAACCAGTATGCTGCTGCTGAATATACGAGTCTGTGTCAAAGTTAATGGGGCTTTTGCTCACTGCTGCTACAGGGAGCAAGCAAGTCTATCATCTATTTCCATCACATATAAAGTTGATATGTATTGAACTACACCCTATTGAAGTATTGAACATAATTCATTCATGAATTCAAGATTATATGTGTATGTTTCTTATAAAGTCAGAAACAGGTTTATATGTATATTTATTTCAAATTAGTTATGTTTAGTGTTGAGTCAATAATTATATGTTGTTATTACAGTCTGAAACCTAGTTCTGACTGGTTAAGTGATTCTATCCATTTAAAAGATATGCTATGACCCACGAATGAGATTCTCGTAGGTGATAATATAGGCACCTAGATTTGAACCTCTTCTAGAATTAGATGATATAACTCGAGGATTATTTGGGTATTACCTAGTATACATACAAAATGAAGAGTCAATCAACAAAACCGTCAGAAGAATAGGCATGATAAGCTTGAACAATATGTTTTACCACAATGATATTGTCTATTGCCCTCATGCCCTGTATTCTTACAGTAGTTCAATTTTGAAACTAGAGTTTCAACGCCAACCCATGGCACATTAATCAGTCCATATAATTAACCAGATTTTAATTCACTCACAAACATGAAGGTTATGGAGTACTGCAGTAATGTCGAACTGCTTATTTTTGTAACTAGCTCAAAATGAAAGATGACTTTAGGGGCATCTCCAACTGCACAGCTCCACTGTATATCAGTTTATTGCCAATTAACTTTTCGACTTATACAAGTTTGCGATCACAAAAACAAAAGGATACGAAGGGAGTATTTGTTTACAATTCCCTAATCAGCAGCTTCATGAGTCATGACTAAAGCAAAAACTACATACATATAAGCTTCTCAACAATATTTTTCATAAAGAATTTGTGACATCTACAATTTTCATGAAGAATTTGGGACTAAGGGTGCTCTTTCCCCTTCAATCCTTCATCCCTACTTCTTAGAAGTGTTGCTTGTTTAGTTGCGGTCAAATTGAGCCTTATGATTTAGGCATTTCCTATCCGGTAGGACACTAATTCGTATACGTCAAAGAATGTTGGGTCGTCTATCAGCTCATCTTAACTGAACATATTCCTAGAAGTCTCTTTTTCTTTAGGATCATATTATATGACTAGGGTGATATAGTTCCTAATATTCTATCTGACAACAAACAATTATCACTTTCTTTTTCTTTTTGGCAAGTTGTAACTATTAGTTGAATCAACTAGTAAAATAAATAAGTTGTCTTCTTTACCCTATTTTATTTTATAGTTGGTGAATGATGGAGGTCAATTGATGTCAATGTAACGCCAAATTGCTACCTGCTAGCTAGGCTGGAGGCTGCTACCATATTCTCTAAAATAAAAATTGGACAAATGGTAATATATGTATTGTGGATATTAGTTGTCTTTATTGTAATAAATTCTATAAACAAGATGAGACTTGTTGACTTGGATCAAATCTCATATGCGAAATTTCTTTCTGGCTCCATATAAATTTAATAAAAAATGGCCAATGATTCATGTTTCTAATAAAGCTTAAAAAAAAGGTTTCTAAAACAATAAGTAGTGACATTATATTTTGTATATATGAGAATGCTAGTAGTTGGCCGCCATGACCATGACGGCCTTGAGGTCCTCGTGGGAGCCCAATGGTTGGTGCTCCCACCTCCCAACCGCAAGGTCGGGTATTCGATTCTCATCACTCCCCAATTTGGGGAGTTTGTATAAAAATGTTTGCTTGTGGGTATAAATCCCCTACCCACCTAATGAACGGTGGTGTCTGCGCAGCTAGTAGCCTAGCCGGGTTGGTCTTCTGACCAATTATCTTTCCCCGAACAAAAAAAAAAAAAACGACCATGACGGCCTTAAACCGACATCGATGCCATGCAGCTAAGAGACCGTATCTGAGTAAGTTGGTCCATGCCCAACCTGTTCTTGCATAGGCCAAGAGTCTAACATTCACATCTATGAGACTATAACATGTCACAGGTAGGGGTGTAAATGATGCGAGTCGAGTTCGAGTTTGAGCTAACTCGACTCGACTCGTTAGCATTTCGAGTCGAGCACGAGTTGAGTCGAGTTTGACCGAGTCGAGTTTTGACCGAGTAGATTTCGAGTAGCTTGCAAGTGTCTCATGTTAAACGCAATCTTAAGGTAGAAAAATGTTGAATTTAGGTATTTTGTTATTGATAATTGGGTTTTCGGGCTTCTCACGAGTTTTCGAGTCGAGTATCGAGTTGCTCAGCTCGACTCGCCAACATCTCGAGTCGAGTTCGAGCTCGAGTCGAGCTCACTCGAGTCGAGTTTTGACCGAGTCGATCTCGAGTACCTCGCGAGTTGCCTCGTCTCATTTACACCCCTAGTCACAGGTGTACAATCGGATGGCTTTTATATCGGACTACTGTTTAGAGTGTAACCAGCAGTTGGACCCCAAGGGGTTTATGAGGAGAAAGAGTGCTGAAAATAATATAAAGAAATAAGAAAGAGAAAAAAAGAGAAGAGAGAGGTTGGTAAACCTTTCATGAGTATGAACCGTTTACCACTCTTGTTATTTTGTAAACAATGAAGTGAGAGAAGCTTTGTTGTCAGTTTTAGAAAAGCAAAGAGTCATGTGCCGCAATAAGAGTGGGTGAAAAAATATAAGGATGTCATTGTTCATACTTTTTTAGCATTATTTTATGAATAATGGTCATATTTTTTTAAAAAAATGTTTTTTTTTAATTTTTTTTTTACCAAACACTCTATTTTTTCCCCTCTATAAATAGAGCCCAATATTGATATATTTTTCATACATTTTTCAAACACTTCTTTTCTCATTGAATACTTACTATTAAACTATTAGTTATAATACAAATAAAAAAATTATTCAATTATTCAATGGAGAGAGAAAATATAGTAGGGTATGGTAAATAGTAGGAGAGATAATTTGATGACCCCAAAAATTGGTCTAACCATTGGGAGTAAGAAAATAGAGGTTTTTTAGTAGATTGGGTATGAGTGATGTGGAGGAGAGAGAAATTAATATAGTATTTGATAAACCCCTTGAAGGGTCTAACCATTGAACATGCTCTTAGTGCGTATATACGAACTCCCTTGTACTAATCATCAGATATTCACATATACTCTATCATTAAGAAACATATTTAATACAGGAGTAGGTGTTAGAGTGCTGAAAGAAACATGCATATACTTTAAGGCATATCATATTATTATGCATCATGCTCCCTAGTATAAAACTAGACGTTCGTTGCTGTATATACAAGTGTTAATATAGCTTATAATTAGTCAGAAACTTTGAGTTGCTCCCTAAAACATAAGCAAAAAAAAAGTTACTATCCATGGAAATAGAGCTAAAGGATGCAGCATGCTCAGGAGATGTTGGATTCTTAAGAAGAGCGATCGAATCGAAACCAACAAATTACTTCCATCATCAACACAAACCATCAGATCTTGATGGCTATGTCTGAGGTAATATCTTTCACCTTGCAGCGTTTAAGGAAAAGGTTGAGTTCTTTAGAGAAGCCATGGAAAAATTACCAACAGAGCTTCAACAACAACTTTTCTCCGAGGTAGATACTAACAATTGGACTCCTCTATTTGTTGCCACTTGGAAGAACAATCTAGAAATTGTTCGACTAATTCTTGGTTTCTACAAATCAAAATTAAAGGATCGTGATCATATAAACAAACCATGGTTAGCTCTTTCTAAAACGAAAAAGACTCCGTTGCACATCGCCCTTGCAGAGCCTAATGAGGAATGTGCAATGGAGTTATTGTCAATGGACTTGGAATTGCTTTGCGCCATGGTTGATGATGGAAAGAACAGCCCGCTTTTCCTTGCGCTTCAAAATGGGGTGAACTTGGTTGCTGAGAAGATCTTGATGTCTTCCTTCTCATATAGTGTTAGCGGTTGTTGAGGCATGTATGGTTTTGATGATTGTAAACAAATGATGATTATCTAACTAACATGTGTGTTTGAGATGTGCATATTACGTTACCATAGAACAAGTCATGAAAGGTTAAATATATCACATCATGAAGAGTTCCTAGAAGAAATCCAATAAGTGAAGTTCCTGAGGAAGAAATCCAAAGAGAGAAGAAGTTTGATTATACAGATGTGCTGCTAGATTTTATGTAAGTTCCTAAGATGGAACCAAGCATGAAGAGTTCAAGAAAAATGTTATAGAAGCAAGCACAAACAAAGTTCCTAGAAGAGTTCCTAGAAGGAACACAAACAGAAAGCGCTTCCTAGGTATATCCTAAGAGGAACATTGAATATGCGCTTCCCGAGTGGGAGCAGCTCTCGAGTGGGAGCGTAACCCGAGTGGGAGCAGCCGTGGAGTGGGAGCAGTTCCTGAGTCGGAGCAGTTTATGAGTGGGAGCAGTTCCTGAAGTTTCATAGTTGAAACAAGCAGTTCCTGAGCAGGAACTATAGGTGCGAAGTTCCTTAAAGGAACTAGCACGTTGAAGTTCCAGAGGTGGAGCTATTGCATGCGGTTCCCGAGTTGGAGCAAAGCATGGTGCATGAAGACAGGAAGTATGAGTTTATTTTCTAGGATTCATGTAAGTATGTGGAAACGTGAAAGGTAAAGGAGCAAAGGTGTCAAAAGGAACTCGTGGAACTTAGAGTCAAAAAGTATTTAAGAGTCGAGTAAGTTGTTGCATATTATTATCTTAATATGTAGGATTTATTTAGAGTTTGTTTCTTAATAAATCTCTACTTGATTAATTATTTTTAGATAATATGCATTAGTTGTTTTAGGATAAGATTTAGCTTTTAAATAAAAAAGATAAGTTTTAAATAAAATCGCTTTTAATTTAGGATTCCGATTTTAATTTATTTAATTCTATCTTATCGCTTTTGGAAAATAAAAGCTAGATTTATATTACGTTCAATGAGTTTTTGAGATTACGTTCAATGAGTTTTTGAGTGCAGGAACTTGTAGGCGCGAGTTCTCCGTACGAATAGGAACTCATGTACTTATGTCGAGTTTATGAAAAAAGTTTTCAGAAAAATATTTTTGCATGAGAAAATAAATAAAAAGTGAGTTTTGGAAAAATATCTCTTGGATTATATTTTGATAAAACGTTGCTTTTCTCCAAGTATTTATTTTCTTTTTGTTTCCTATTTTTACTCTAACTCGCTTTACCGTAAACGTGACATAAGTTGTGCCCAAGAAGTTGGATCGCTTTTTCCCCAAGTTTCTCCCAACTAACCGATCATGGGTTAGTGGAGAAATAAGTGGAAGTGGTGCTCAAGTTTTGAACGTACTATAAATAAGAGGCTTATGTATTCTTTTTAAGGTGTCTGACTGGTGTCTTTCCATAGTGTCTGACTTATGTCATTCCATAAGGTCTGGCTTAAGGAATAAAGTTACAAAGAAGAATTATATTTTCTATTCCTTGTTTTGAGTCGGTTCTCGTGAGTTCCAAGTTACTACGAGTGCCATGTTCCTTTACGTTTATTCGGTTTCTATATACTAGAGTTAATCCAAATTATCAAGCGTATGTATTTGAGTTTGGGGTTAAAGGATTTGAGTGAACTCTTGTAATGGGAACTTGGTAAAGGGTTTGAGTGAATTCTTGTATCAAGTTCGAGTGAGGAACTTGGGTAAGTTCTTATTGTTTATGCGTAGACTTGGGGTGAAGTCTATTAAGGGGTAAAGGGTTTGAGTAAACCTGTTGTAAAGAGTTGTAGGAACTCTTAAGGGACTTAGAGTTAAGTCTAGAGTGTTAAAGTTCCTAGTGGAACTTGTGAGAGAGTTGGAGTTCTGAGTGGAACTTGCGCATGTAATAGGCTGTAACAGAGGAGGTTCCCTATTATAGTGAAGAGTTTAAATCCTGAGGAGGTCGTGGTTTTTCTTCTTGTATTGGGACAAGAAGTTTCCACGTAAAAATCTCTCTTGCACTTTGAGTTCCTTATTGCTTATGTTTTAAATTCCGCATTATTTGGCAATAAGTTCCACACTACAATTCACCCCCCTCTTGTAGTTCCTTCCGAGTTAACAATTGGTATCGTAGCGTAACTCATTGATAAGGTGCAACCCTACCGAGTGAAGTTCCTCGCAAGAAGAAGGAACCCGTACGAGAAAGGAACTCCACCCTACGTCATTCAAAGGAACAAGTGGAAGCTGACTTTTTATCATCAATTTAAAGTCACTCAAGGATTATCAACGACCCCTTTGACGTAAGTATCTCTTCCTTGAAGTATTCTTTATACGCATATATTACATTGGAAATTGTTCCTTATATTATATCTAGTAAATCATTATGTATGGCTTTGATGTTTTATTTTTGAAATTTTGGACAACTTTAATTAAAATTGTTTTAAAGACAAAATTCAGATTTCCAAATTGTTTTCAAATCAAAAAATCAGTATGCTAGAAATGGTTTAAGGAACAAGTCATATGAAACAATGCATATTGTCACTCTTGGAACTTGGTTTCCCTATGAAAGGGAACTTTATTCTTTAGGCAGTGTAATTTATTGTTATTTCATTTATTTGCCAAAGAATAGTTTTTCCATGCATTTTGAGTATATCGAACATTTATTATATGGATGCACGTTTGTTCTTAATAGTAGAGATAGTCATACAATCTTTACCACTTGAAGTATAGATTTTTGCCTCATCTTACTAACAAGAAAGGACCCAATATATACTGGGTACCAAAGATCAAGAAGTTACTGATTTTGCAGGCTATGTGAGAGAAGATAACCAATAAATGATGACAAAATGGTTATTTGTGTACTTGGACAAGTATATGAGTTTCTCTATAAAAACCTTTAAAAGAGGTATGTAGAAGGTGATACATTTGTTTAAATAAATGGGTAAGACACCTTTACCACATCTTGCATATCTTGGTCATTTATATAATATGTATATATCTTTCATAAGTTTATTTGCATCTTGATGTTCCTTGTCACTAATGCAAATTTGTGAAAGGTTAGAAAAGAGAAGTTATTTTACAAGTTTATATATATTGTCTTCTCTTAATATGTTGTGCAAGATTTTAATGTTTATTTTGTAGGTTTGATAATTGAGGTAACTAAAATATCAAAAGCATAAAAATTAGTTTTGGATCAAGGAACTCAAACTTTAATTAGGTGGAATTAATAGTGTTCCAAGAACGCTGAAATGAATCAACGTGTTAGGAACAACTAAATGTTTTCACAAGGTGAAATGGTCTATACTAGCACGAGTTCTTGTTCCTGTTCCTATATATCCGAGTTTCCAAGAGAAACACACTAGTTGTTGACTACTCTTCTGTCATTGAATGTTGAACCTACTGGACTTAAAGCTAGAACGACATTCTAAAGGGCGTACTCTACTAAGGAACTTTATGTTTATTCCATTTTTATGCTTGAATTATGTTATCTCTTTTGACTAACCTACTAACATTAAGATGCACAAAGTATTTCTTTTTGGGTTTGTTTTACGAGTATATTTCATAGTTTATGACAACCCAAAATGACGGAACAAGTTCATGTTCTTCCATCAAAGGAACGAACGTATTGGGAACAAGTTCCCCGAAATTAAAAAGAGAGCTCCGAGATTATTTCTTTCGGATGAACGTAAGATTCATATGATGACCCCAAATGCCTAGGAACTTGATTCTAGTTCCGATGAGTTTGATGATGTATGCAGGAACAAGGTATTCATTACAAGGCGAATATAATGAATGAAACTTTGGAAGACATGACAGAATACTCTTTGCTAATGTTTTCCAAATGAACAAGTAAGAAAAAGCAATTGATATCACTTGCTAAATCATCAACAAATGAATGATTAGAAGTTGATCAACAAGACATCCTATGAGATCTTCAAAGGAGAAAACATTGGTATTATGTTCTTAAGCGTTTGATTTTAAGTGTCTTGGTAATTAATAGCAATAAGAATCATCTAAGGAACTTTAAAAATAGAAGCGATGAGGTTGTGTTAGAACGCACCTCTAATTGTTAGAAACACGTAGTTTATAGCAAAATGATATATAATGTGTTATTAAGAGATGACATATTTGTTATGAGACTAACTTGTTTTTTCCCCAAAAACAAAGTTAAAGATGTTTTTTAATTTTTTATGTTGAACTCACAAGTTCCTATAGAGCTAGAGTTCCTACATATAATATGTCACTCTCAAAAACAACAATAGCCGCCTATATGACCTCATGGAGAAGAGCTTAAAAAGTGAAGATTAAGTTCAAGTTCATAAAATAAAAGTTCAACTCAATGAATATGTGGAAGCGAGTTCCTATCGATTAGTAGGAACAGACAAGTTCCAATAATCGAGTCCCTTGATTCTAACTGGAACATAAGAACTATTCCTACGACTCATTCACGAGACATCGGCAAAGGAACTCTATACAGAGTTAGTTGTTGAGAGGAACAACTAAACAAAGGTATTGACTTTGAGAAAACTTGTATTCATGTAGCTAGGTCATAAAATAACTGTACATTATTTTCTCTTGTTGCTTACATGGGATTTAAGTTGTTCTAAATAGATTTTTAATGCGTTCAAAATAAATTTTATTGTTGGAAATCTATGAGGAACAACATCAAGTTTCTTCTTGAAAAATGATTTCAAAATTAACAATAATTTCTGTTTTCAAGGGGAATTGACTTAGTAGTTGTATATTGTTATATGGATAATATTTTTGGTACAACTAACTATTTTATGCAAGGGTTTTTGCTAACCTTATAAGCAAATGTGTACGTGAGCATGATAAGGGAACACAACTACTCTCTTGGAATATAATGATGCAAGGACAAAAATATGTCAATGAACTTTTGAAGAAGGATGAGTATGAGTCGAGTTGGTATGAAAGTTTCCATTAGATGTGAAGACATCAAAATGATGGAACTAGCAGTTCATAAACTCAAAAATAAGTCATCAAAATCAGTCCAGTACTTGAGGTAATTTTATATTCATGGTGAAAAGTGACTTAAGTTATGATGTTCCTGTTCACATTGTATCACGATTAATAAATTACATCGTTAAATTATTAATATGAATGCATAACTTTTATAAGTCTTGCTTTAAATTATGTGAATATATGTTCTTTATAATTTCACCTATTCATGGACTGTTTAGAGGAACAAGACTTAATGAAGTATGACTTGAGTATAAACATGTTCTTTTCCAAAAGTTTTGTCGAATTGGGTTCTTACACATACTAAAATTGAAGTGATTATATGCACACTAGCGTAAATATGTTACACTTAATTTTTGTGTCGTAAAGACATACTCACTTGCCTAAGAGTATTAGAGGTCTCATAATAGAACTGTGGATGTTGTCAAACATGAAAGTCCTAAGTTGCCAAAGGTACAATGAAAGAAACCTTGATGGAACAAGACAGGTAAATTCCCATAATATATTTCATTTAACCTTTAGAGGGAACAAACCTATTCTTAGCCAACTATCATCAGTTCACACCACATTTCTTCAAATACCCTTTGATTGATTAATTCCTCATTCCATTCATATCCTGTCACTTTAAATCTCCTAATTCCCATGTGCTCTAAATTAAAATTCATGACTTTTAATAGTTCAATGATGCATAAAGAGTGATAAATGGTAAATACATTTTGAGGGGGAAGTTATGGAAAAAGTGAGAAGCAAGTATTTTATGATTTATCAATTGATGCTCAGAAGGATATATCATTAGATGGAACTACTCATATAAGTTCCTATTGATGAGAAAGTGGTAAGGATCTCAGGGGGAATAAGGAAGGAATCAATATATATGTTTTCATTCTTAGTGGTGGATTTCACGTATGTGTGAGTAAGCAATTACTTCTTTGTGGTAGGGAAATGTGACATTCTAAGAAAAGTGCAATAACTTGTAATGACACCCTTGTTAAAAAAAAAAAAAAAAAAAAAAAAAAAGAAGTAAACAAGGGTGATCAAATCTTTATTATTTCCTAGAAGTCAATATTTCATAAGGTTGTGAAAATGCTTACTCATGGATTTGATGATTTGAGAAGAGGAACATAAGCGAAAGATTGGAAGAACTTGATTACAAAGATAAATTCGTTCAAGTTTCTTAGGGCAATGACTTCCTCATGATTGGTTGGTTAAGTAAAAGTGAACTTGATTGATACATATCAAGGTGTGTGTGGGTTTGGCAGAGATTTCAAAAGTGTAAAGTGAAGTAATCAACTCAAATTATTGTTGAGAACCTCTTATTAAAAGTCTAAACCATAGAGCACAAAATATCTCTCAAGTTCCCTCTACTCAAATTATTCCAAAAACTTCTTTCATATGCTTTGAGCCGGATATTACAATGTCCTATCTCTTAATCCATTCTTGACTTTCAAATCTGATTTGTTTTCTTGACTTTTATTTAATTATTTGTCAAGTTCTTTCGATGGTTTTGAAGTTGGGTCTTTGGATTGTGAGTTGGAAATTTCTGTAGTACATGCATCCTAAGTTTGAAAATTGAGATTCTTGAGGCTTTTGGGACTAACAGGTGTTTAACCAATATAGTGGTAAGTGTCGCATATAACAATATGTGTATATGATTTACCTAAAACAAAATGTGTGTAAGATGATCCTTTTCGATAATGACAAAAGGGGGAAGAATATGTATGATGCTTATAGTCAAGCATAGTTAAGTCTAAATCCTTAAATGATGAAAGTTCTTTGTATGATGTGTTTATCTTATATTGATATTTCCTCTAAATCCTTAAATGATGAAAGTTCTTTGTATGATGTGTTTATCTTATATTGATATTTCCTTCATATACATGCATGACTTGTTTGTTAAGGGGAATTAATGTACATCGTTTATTATTTAATTTGTGATAAGTATCATTTGTTTGTCATCATCAAAAAGGGGGAATATTGTTGAGGCATGTATGGTTTTGATGATTGTAAACAAATGATGATTATCTAACTAACATGTGTGTTTGAGATGTGCATATTACGTTACCATAGAACAAGTCATGAAAGGTTAAATATATCACATCATGAAGAGTTCCTAGAAGAAATCCAATAAGTGAAGTTCCCGAGGAAGAAATCCAAAGAGAGAAGAAGTTTGATTATACGAGATGTCTTTGTTAGATTTTATGTAAGTTCCTAAGATGGAACCAAGCATGAAGAGTTCAAGAAAAATGTTATAGAAGCAAGCACAAACAAAGTTCCTAGAAGAGTTCCTAGAAGGAACACAAACAAAGAGCGTTCCTAGGTATATCCTAAGAGGAACATTGAATATGCAGTCCCGAGTGGGAGCAGTTCCTGAGTGGGAGCAGAACCTGAGTGGGAGCAGTTCGTGAGTGGGCGCAGCTTCCCGAGCCTGGAGAGCTTTTATGAGTGGGAGCGATTCTCGAAGTTTCATAGTTGAAACAAGCGCTTCTGAGCAGGAACTATAGGTGCGAAGTTCCTTAAAGGAACTAGCACGTTGAAGTTCCGAGAGGTGGAGCTATTGCATGCGGTTCCCGAGTTGGAGCAAAGATGGTGCATGAAGACAGGAAGTATGAGTTTATTTTCTAGGATTCATGTAAGTATGTGGAAACGTGAAAGGTAAAGGAGCAAAGGTGTCAAAAGGAACTCGTGGAACTTAGAGTCAAAAAGTATTTAAGAGTCAGTAAGTTGTTGCATATTATTATCTTAATATGTAGGATTTATTTAGAGTTTGTTTCTTAATAAATCTCTACTTGATTAATTATTTTTAGATAATATGCATTAGTTGTTTTAGGATAAGATTTAGCTTTTAAATAAAAAAGATAAGTTTTAAATAAAATCAGCTTTACTTTAGGATTCTCGATTTTAATTTATTTAATTCTATCTTATCGCTTTTGGAAAATAAAAGCTAGATTTATATTACGTTCAATGAGTTTTTGAGATTACGTTCAATGAGTTTTTGAGTGCAGGAACTTGTAGACGCGAGTTCCTGTACGAATAGGAACTCATGTACTTATGTCGGAGTTTATGAAAAAAGTTTTCATGAAAATATTTTTGCATGAGAAAATAAATAAAAAGTGAGTTTTGGAAAAATATCTCTTGGATTATATTTTGATAAAACGTTGCTTTTTCTCCAAGTATTTATTTTCTTTTTGTTTCCTATTTTTACTCTAATCTGCTTTGCGTAAACGTGACATAAGTTGTGCCCAAGAAGTTGGATCGCTTCTTCCCCAAGTTTCTCCCAACTAACCGATCATGGGTTAGTGGAGAAATAAGTGGAAGTGGTGCTCAAGTTTTGAACGTACTATAAATAAGAGGCTTATGTATTCTTTTAGGGTGTCCGACTGGGTGTCTTTCCATAGTGTCCGACTTATGTCATTCCATAAGTTCCGGCTTAAGGAATAAAGTTACGGTAAGAATTATATTTTCTATTCCTTGTTTTGAGTCGGTTCTGTGAGTTCCAAGTTACTACGAGCGCCATGTTCCTTTACGCTTATTCGGCTTCTATATACTAGAGTTAATCCAAATTATCAAGCGTATGTATTTGAGTTTGGGGTTAAAGGATTTGAGTGAACTCTTGTAATGGGAACTTGGTAAAGGGTTTGAGTGAATTCTTGTATCAAGTTCGAGTGAGGAACTTGGGTAAGTTCTTATTGTTTATGCGTAGACTTGGGGGTGAAGTCTATTAAGGGGTAAAGGGTTTGAGTAAACCTGTTGTAAAGAGTTGTAGGAACTCTTAAGGGACTTAGAGTTAAGTCTAGAGTGTTAAAGTTCCTAGTGGAACTTGTGAGAGAGTTGGAGTTAAGTGGAACTTGCGCATGTAATAGGTTGTCAAAGAGGAGGCTCCTTATTATAATTAAGAGTTTAAATCCCGAGGAGGTCGTACCAAAATATACAGGTTTTGTCATCCGTATTTATTTTGGCGCACTTATTGGAAACTCACAACTTATTTTGGGACATCCGAGAAAAGGAAAATTTGACAACTAAAATTGGACTGAGGCGAGTAGTAGCTTTTGACTCGGTAAATGTTGCAATTTTACCTATATAAACGGTTTTAAAAACTCCTTTAGGCTACACCTTTACAACAATACACTTCAAACACTACCACTGAATTCACCCATATGGTGTAAAGCTTACTAATTTTACCAAACAGGTAATGAGGATCTCAAAACTAACATGCATACTTTAAAATATTAAATCATCATGTTATCTATTAGAAACTTTTACCGACTTTATCTATTAGAAACTTTTGCCGACTTCACTCGGGGCTTGTTCGGCAAAAGTAGTTATTGCGTAGGCTTAGTAATGTTAAGGCAACATATAAGTTGTTTCATGTTAGCTGTTATAGTTTAGTTGTAAAATAATTTAACAAACTGTTGAATTTTTGAAGAAATCTAATATATTCTACAATATTTTTAGTTTTTGATTTCCACAAAGCTTTACTAAAGTTTTGACTGGGTGAAACTTCTAAAAATACTTAAAACTTATTGTCGAACACGCCTCCAAAGAAATTGAGGGAAAGGGAGGTAGAAGAGAAAGTACTAACCCCTTATTATCATAACTGATAGCAAATAATTTCACAAAAACGTGCAGAAAATGTTCTAAGATTGCTGCTGGAGAAGAATCCCAACCTCATCGACGCAGTTGATGATAAGGGATATAACGTGCTTCATCAATGGGCAGAAATGGAGGAAATTTGGCAATTAAACTTACTTCTGAAAGACGACTTTCCTGCTGTTAGGAACAAAATGTTTAGAGAATTAATCTATTCCATGACAGATAAAAATGAAGGCAACAGTCCATTACATATTGCAGCAAAGAATAAAAACCCTGAAATTGGCAAGACGCTTGTACGTGGTTACCAGCAACTACAAGAGATAAGAGCTGTGGAAACACCTGAGTTACTTGACGGTCGAAGCTCTCCTTGGAAAAAAAAGAATAAAAATGGGGATACGCCTTTGCACATAGCTTTATCTTCAAAACATGAAGAACTTGCGTTGTATTTCTTGTCGCTCGATACAACAATATGTAAGATTCGTAACAATAAGGGGGAGAGCCCACTCCTTCTTGCTGTTGCTTCAGGATTTGGACAGGTTGTAGACGAGATTCTGAAAACTCATGAACCTCGTTTCTCCATGCTACGTCGCAACGACGGAGTCACATTGCTTCACCAGTTACCATTCTGTACAGGTAACTAAATTTTCTGGCTGCTTTTCACCTTTTAAACTATGATCCCTGCGATGCCTCGAATTACTGTATGTCCCATCTTTTGCGACAAATTAACAACTCTTGTGAAGAAGTATTAAAAAAAAGGTGAGTACAATGTAGAAACCAACAAATAATTTAAAATCTACAAGGATCCTGTGAAGACTTTGGAAAATGATGAAATACAAATTTAATTTCATTTAAAAAGGGACACAAGGCAAAACATAGAAAGAAAAACCTTATTATCTTTATGTATATATACTCTGCCTCGGGAACTACTGATGCTCACTTGACTGTGATGAACAAAGAGGAAACTGGCAGGCGGTTGCTTGAGAAATTTTGGTGGCTCATCAACTTAGCTGATGATAAGGGGAAAACTGCTCTTAACAACGCCAAAGAAGCAAATGTCCCCTGGCTTGTAAGTTTGATGATGAACCCTTCTTTAATCCAAAAAGAACCCTTCGATTGGATTACAGCATGCGAGAAATCAGATGAAACCTGGGCTGTATATGCCTTCATTGATAGTTGTCAAGATCTTCAGATGATTTGCCGCGACCAAAATGATACTCCTCTGCACCACATCAAATTACGAACTTACAAAGATTACTTTAATTTCCTCAAGATATCATCCATTGCAGAGCTTAAGAATACAATCGATTATGAGGGTGCAACACCTTTGCATCGAGCACTCGAGAGGAAGGACATGAATCTAGCTAAGGCACTACTCATTGATAATGGGGTTGAGCGAAACATAGAGGACTATCATGGTGCAACTTCCATGGATTTGCTTGCCAAGCTTTGCAAAGAAAATGACCACTGGGTATGCTACGAATTCCTACAAACCTTGATCTTTTTTCCTGTTCGTGTTATGTTTGGCTGACATGCATCGCTCTTTATAATTAAATGATCATGTAGTTTAGATCTTGAGGGACATCATCAATGGTGGAACTAAGGAGGGTCGTTCGTCTTAAGAAAGGTGGCCCTGCTAATGTTAATGATTGGGACTACAAAAAGGAGAGCACAAATTTAAATAAATAACACTTATAGTTCATGTCAATTTTCTTAATCAAAATGTTAAATAAACACTAAGCCGCAGGCCGTGTGAGATGAGAATAAAAATATTTTGTATTTTCTGTTTGGTTTGTTGAGAACATCTGGGGCCTTATGCTCTGGATCACTTTGAATACCCAATTAGGTGGTCCTAGAACTAACATTAAGCAAACATAATAACCTGCAGGCGAAGATGTGCAAACAAATCAAAGTAAATCCATACCTGAAAACAACATACATCCAACCTGGGACGAATCTGGACCAGATGCGAAACACACTATCTGTGGTTGCAGCTCTGTTGGCAACAATTACATTTGCAGCTGGGTTCACTCTCCCCGGTGGCCTTAACAGTGTAACTGGCAATGCTATTCTGGGAAAGAGAGCATCATTTCTAGTGTTCTTACTATCAGATGCATATGCCATGTGTACATCCATGTTCGTCTTGTTTTGCTTGATATGGTCCATGGTTTCTGACCGTGATATGTCATATTTATTGGTTGATCGCAGTGTTCTGATACTTATGCAATCCCTATATGGGACGATGGTTGCATTTATGACCGGCATTTATACTGTAATTGGCCATAGCTCCTTGTGGGCAGCCATCATTATCTTTGCCATGTGCTCTTTCATTGGAATTTCAGCTAATAGAACCATTTTGCATAACGTACTTGCCAAGTTAATCCCTGCAGCAAACCAAGACCGGAAAGATAAATTTCGATTGCTTGAAGAGGTAAAAAAACGTTCTATATCTCTATTCGTAATGTATGCTCTGTAGTTTATGGTTTAAAAGATTGATCTAGGCTATGTTAAATGGTTGAATTATTGTTCCAGGGAAAAACATCTAGTTCTGGAAATAAGGACTCTCAGGGAGTCGAGGGAACATACAACGATGCACATAAAAACCACGAAGATCACATCCCATTGCTGAAAGAGGTAAAATAAAACTTTTCTAGAGTCCTATGCTTATATACTCTACATTCTATAGTTCATAGAAGGTACACTAGAAAGTTTTCATTTTTACACTTTCTTATCAAACAGTGCATGGTTAACAAACTAAAACCAAATCATAAAATTACATGTTATAGCTCCTAACTTAACCTGACAGGAGTATTCAAATTTCTGTTATAGGGAGAAGCATCTATTACTCAGAATGATGATTCTCAACAAGCTAAGTTAATCCCTGCAGCAAGCCAAGACCATGAAGATAAACTTCAATTGCTTGAAGAGGTAAAAATTGGTCTATAGCTATATTTGTAATGTACGTTCTGTAGTTTGTGGTTTAAAAGATTGATCTAGGCTACGTTAATTCGTTAAATGGTTGAATTCTTGTTCCAGGGAAAAGCATCTAGTTCTGGAAATAATGACTCTCCGAGAGTCAAGGGAACATACAACGATGCACATAAGAACCACAAAGATCAAATCCCATTGCTGAAAGAGGTATAATAAAACTATTGTAGAGTTCTATTTCTTATATACTCTCCACATGCTATGGTTCATAGAAGGTACACTAGGTCGTTTTCATTTTTGCACTTTCTTATGAAACAGTGCATGGTAAACAAACTAAAACCAAAATCATAAAATTACATGTTATAGCTCCTCACTCAATCTAATAGGAGTATTTCAAATTTCTGTTATAGGGAGAAGCATCTATTACTCAGAATGATGGCTCTCAACAAGCCAAGTTAATCCCTGCAGCAAACCAAGACCAGAAAGATAAATTCCGATTGCTTGAAGAGGTAAAATCGTTCTATAGCTATATTTGTAATGTACGTTCTGTAGTTTGTGATTTAAAAGATTGATCTAGGCTATGTTAATTCATTAAAAGGTTGAATTCTTGTTCCAGGGAAAAGCATATAGTTCTGCACATAGAAACCACAAAGATCAAATCCCATTGCTGAAAGAGGTAAATAAAACTATTCTAGAGTCCTATTTCTTATATACTCTCTACAGTCTACATTCTATGGTTCACAGAAGGTACACTAGGTCGTTTTCATTTTTACACTTTCTTATCAAACAATGCATGGTAAACAAACTAAAACCAAAATCATAAAATTACATGTTATAGCTCCTCACTTAATCTGATAGGTGTATTTCAAATTTCTGTTTTAGGGAGAAGCATCTATTAATCAGGATGATGCCAAGTTAATCCCTGCAGCAAACCAAGACCAGAAAGATAAATTTCGATTGCTTGAAGAGGTAAAAATCATTCTATAGCTACATTTGTAATGTACTTTCTGTAGTTTGTGGTTTAAAAGATTGATCTAGGCAATGTTAATTCTTTAACGAGTTTTTTGTCAGAAACAACCTTTTAAAAGTGCCATTTTGTGAGAAACAACCTTATAAATTTTTTTTCGTGAGAAACAACCTTTAAATGCTATTTTCTTGTCGAGATCGACCCCTCGACCATTTTCCGACATTGACTTGATTTTTCCGGGAACACTTGAATTTTCCGGCGAAGATTTTTTTTTTTACCCCCTTCCCTCTCTATTTCCCCTCCAATTTCTTCCTCCCAACCCCACCCCAACCTCCAGCCTCACCCCCCCATTCTCCATCCTCCACCCTCACCCTCTCGCCTTCTCCCTTCGCACAAGAAGCCACCGCATCCTGGCCGGAAGCCTAGATATTTCGTCTCCTTTCTCTCATCTCACCATGGTTGCACAAAAAAATTCAGCTTGTTGCCATTAACCAAGTAAGAAACCATGGCCCTCCAATGTTGTTAACCTAAGAAAACTTCCCCCAACTTGTTGCCATTAACAGTAAGAATGGAGACAAAAAACAGAGGCGACAGATTTGGGAGAGAAGGAAAGAGGATGAGCAGCAGTGCAAAGCAAAAATTATTAAATTTTAAATGATTAAATTTTTAAATTTTAGGTTTTTCCAATAACTTTTAATTTTAGATTTTAACTTAAAATTTTAATTTTTTTTTATTTTTGTTCGATTAAAAAATTTTAAAAACTTTGGCGGTGGCGGTGTTCAGTGGCAGTGTTCAGCGAGGGTGGATGAGAGAGAATGAGGGGTGAGGCTGGAGGTTGGGGTGGGGTTGGGAGGAGAGAGGGGGAGAGATATTGTGTGAGAGAATGAGGAGTGAGGCTAGGAAAGGCGGCGGCAAGGATGGCTCTTCCCTCGGCTTCCGGCCAGGTGCTGATGCGGTGGCTTCTTGTGCGAAGGAGAAGGCGAGAGAGAGATGCTGCGTGAGAGAATGAGGGGTCAGGCTGGGAAGAAAGTGAAAGAGAGGAGAGAGATGGTTTGAAGTAAGAAATTGGAGGGGAAAAGATAGGGAAGGGGGGTAAAATAAAGTCAACGCCGGAAAAATCAAGTCAATGCCGGAAAATGGTCGAGGGGTCTGATCTGACAAGAAAATGGCATTTAAAGGTTGTTTCTCACAAAAAAAAAATTATAAGGTTGTTTCTCACAAAATGACACTTTTAAAAGGTTGTTTCTGACAAAAAACTCTTCTTTAAATGGTTGAATTCTTGTTCCAGGGAAAAGCATATAGTTCTGCACATAAAAACCACAAAGATCAAATCCCATTGCTGAAAGAGGTAAAATAAAACTATTCTAGAGTCCTATTCTTATATACTCTCTACATTCTATGGTTCATAGAAGGTACACTAGGTCGTTTTCAATTTTACACTTTCTGATCAAGCAGTGCATGGTAAACAAACTAAAACCAAAATCACAAAATTACTTGTTATAGCTCCTCACTTAACCTGATAGGATGATTTCAAACTTCTGTTATAGGGAGAAGCATCTATTACTCAGAATGATGACACTCTCAACAAGCCAAGTTAACAAGTAGCAGTTGAAGGGAGAAAACGTCAACTTTTAGATATCTACTTTGGGGTTTCAGATTATGTAGCAGTGATGCAAATTTACCTACTTAATTCTTCTTTATTTATTCCGAGTTTTATACAGAAAAGATTTACATTCATGCGCTAACAGCTTTTTGTGTATGTTGGGGTCTGGGGAGGGGGGAGATCCTATTGTTACTATTCAAAGATGAATGTTTTCATTGGAAATAGTTGAATGTTTGCTCTTTTATATAGCCCCACTTAATATTTATTGAAAGACAAGTTCTATACTATATTTACTAATACCGAGTTAGATATATTTAGTAATAAGTAAACAGATATAAAGTCTGGTCTGGTTTGGTCTGAAGATTTCTGGTCTGGTTTGATTCTAACAAGAACAAGTAATAAATTCTAAAATACGGTGAAGAGAACACAACCTGATGATCAGAGCACTAGAAAAAGGCCATCTCTAATTGCCTTGGCTGCTGGACTGGAAGTTGGGACCTCCAAAGTGTCCTGCAAAAATGACACACTTCAATGCATATTAACCGCACAGGCACACAGAGTTGCAACAGCTCAGTGTCACTGATGACCCCAATTATACAGACTCTCAAAATGAACTATCACTTATCAACTATCAAGGCCTCCTAAAGTCTGCAGCTAAAAAGCTAACACTAACGAATTGATCAATATTTCCATCTTATTTAATATCTACTTTCCAAAAAGTATGTGGAGACATGCAACACGGTGTTAGCCAGAAGCCCAGATTACAACATCGAAGAATCCCCACTGTCAACCTCTCACACCCTGCTTCCCAAGCAATTTTCAGCGCAGCAGCAGTAGCTTAATATCACTGAGTTTCATCAATTGTAAGATCTGACAATATAATATATTTAGTGCAAAAGTTCACCATTGTTACCTATTTTCGCTCAATGTGACCAGTATCATAATTTTGAAATAGAAAGCTTGGTTAACTTGTTTTAGTAGACCATCAATTTTCAATGTTAGCAGATGTGAACATTCAATGTCATGGAGAAATCAGAAAGACTAAGATCCTTCCTCTACTTACATGATATATAGAGTAATATGTTTCCCGTGTAATATTAAGAGACTAGCACCCAAACAAGCCAAACTTAGGAATTGGTGGCCTAAGACTATGTTCAATATTCTCTAGTCTGCAAGTTGTACTTTCAATTCATGCCAGCGTTTGGCTTTGGCATAAGAAGCCACAGTATAATTTGCACATTCAAAACGAGAATCAACAGAACAATCAGGGAAACTAAAAGTTCGGTAATCTTGAACATGTGTTACCAAATACCAATCTGGTATCATCCGTTGCCCTGCATTCCAAGAATAGTTGATTTCTGAAACTGCACCTTAAACTCCGAAGTCTGAATCTATGGCCCATCTAATCAATCCAAATAGTTATCCAGTTTATTCCGCTCACAAACATGAAGGTAACGGAGTACTGCAGCAACGCCAACAACTGTTTTTGTGAAGTTGCTTAAAATGAAAGGTGACTTTCATGGCTTCTACTGTATAGCTCAACCACTGTACCTTACTGCCAATTTGATCTTTCACCATTTTTGTGAAGTTGCTAAATCCAGCTGCATCCAGGTTGCTTTATAGCTCTAACTGTCTTCATCAACTCCCTAACTTGAGCTGCATCTTCCCACTGTCCAGCATTTGCATGAATATTTGACAGTAACACATAAACTGCTGGGTCATTTTTCTCGGTTCGGAGAAGTAACCCAGCAACAATCCTTCCCAGCCTTACGTTTCCATAGGCAACACATGCACTAAACAAAGTCCACCAAATATTGGGATCAGCCTTAAAATACTCACTCTCAACAAGTCTCTCCATCTCATCAACGTATCCAGCTCGCCCCTAAAAGGTCAACAAGGCAAGAGAAGTGATCAACTCCTGGGTCCAATATATAATCATTCACCATGGAGTTAAATATGCGAATGCCATCACAAACTAGACCAGTACGACAACAAGCAGACAGAGCAGCAGTAAATGTGGCTTGATCAGGTCTAAGACCAATCTCATATTGCATCAATGTGAAGTACTGGACAGCTTTTTCCCTTCTCCATACTGTGCAAATGCAGAGATGACAGCATTCCAACTCACAACATTCCTTTTGTTCATGGAATCAAATACCTTGATAGACCACTCCGAAGCCCACATTTTGCATACATGGTGATGAGGCCATTTCCTAAGGAGATCTCATTCAGAAAATGATGTCTAAGAATGTAGCAATGGACCTGCTTTCCATGTCGTGAAATTGCAATGCCGGAACAAATGCTTAACAAATTAGTTAGAGTGCATACATCAATTTTTGAATTTTGCATCTGACGAAACAGCTCTAGAGCCTGAAAAGGGTATCCATTTGATAAGAAACCCGAAATAATTGCACTCCAGGTAATCTGGTTTCTAAAGTGCACGTTGCAGAATATTTGACAGGCCAGTTTTATGTCACCTTGCTTAGAAGATGCAGAGATTAAAGCATTGACGACTTCACTTGTAAGACTAAGACCATTTTTCAGCACAAGGGCATAAACCATCTCGACAAACTCTAAGCTCTCTGAGCCACTTAAGAGGGCTCCAATTGTATACTCATCTGGAACAAACCCAGTTCTCTGCATCTCCATATAAGCCAAGATTGCTAATTGCACATCATTGTTATGAGCATATCCAGCTATCATAGTGTTCCATGAAACAACATCCTTCATTTCCAAGTTCTCGAATATTTTCCTGATCGAATATAATAGCCCATGCTCGGCATACATTGCCATTGCAGCATTGCTCACAGCTGTACAAGGTTCATAACCTACCTTTATAGCCTGGCCATGTAATTGGAAGCTCGTGCTCAGAAGCAAACCCGAGCTCATAAGGCTCACAAAAGTTAACTCGGTAGGTCTTAGCCGAGCATGTAACATGTTCCGGAACATTACCAAGGCCTCTTCCTTCCTCTCAAGGCTTGCTAACCCATTGATCATTGCATTATAGGTAATCTCATCGCGCACCATCTCATATGCTTCTTCAAAAACTTTACAAGCACCAATCACATTTCCGTAATTAAAATACATTGTAAGCAAAGAATTCACCACCGAGCTCATACCCAAAACCCCACTCTTATAAATCAAAGAATGCACTTGCTTCCCAAAGCCATATAATTCAACATCATTACACAAGCTAAGAACACAAGCAAAAGTGTAATTGTCATGCCTCACACCCAACATATGCATTCGCCTAAACAAATCAAATCCTACATCCTCGTACCCATTTTCAGAACAACCAGTGATCACAGCATTCCAAGGCTCAACATTTCTCAGAGGCATTTCATCGAGCAGTTGGCAGGCATAAGAAACCTGACCCAACTTAGTACATGCTGATAACAAAGTGGTCCAAGAGTAAATATCAGGTGTACCCAATTCAGAAAAAACCCTTTTAACATAACCCAACTCCTCAGATTTAGCATAGAGTGAAAGGAGAGAATTTGAGACATGGGGAAAATATTTAAGTCCAGTGTAAATAGCAAGAGCATGAAGCTGGTTTCCAAATCTGGAGTTGCGTGTGTTGGCAGAGGCAGTAAGAGCGGAGGAGAGAGAATAATGGTCTGGAGTTAGGCTATCAGATGAGTGGATTTGCAGGAAGAGAGAGAGACAATCATAGTGACGATTTGAGCGGGTAAGTTTTGACAATTGGGAGTTGAGTTTTATGAGTTTCTTTGCGGCGTCCTCTGCTACAAGTTTGGCTTTTTGGGTGTGGCATAGCAAATTCATCACCTTCTACATCATGTTACTACCATTTCTCAATTGCAGCGCGTCCCCCAAGGCCTGATATACAGGGTGCGTATCACTTGAACTTTATTTAGTTATGGGAAATTAATAAGGACAATCCCAACTATAACCTTCCCGACAAAAATAGTCCCAACTTTATTTTAACATTAAGCAGTTCCAAATGTAAGGGGTGTTTTATAAAAGCGGTCCAAGTAGACAGGTAATCTGCTCTGCCAGTAAAAAGAAAATCAACCCCCTTTTATATAAACACATATTCCTCACTTTTAAATCGATGCTCAAAGAGGGGTGCAGGGTATTGTGGGTCCGCTTAGTAACGATAGTGATAGTAGAGATTGTAGGAAGGTGACTAGCGGGTAATTTGGGGGGTGAGAGGTAGTATAATTGTTTGAGATAGTACACATAGAAATGTTAATGGTACACATAATTATTTGAGGCAGTACCATGTGAAATTCAAAGTTTTCGATGATATTGGCTCTGTTTGGCAATACTAGCTGAATATAAACCGAAACTAATAAGTTAACCGAAACCGACAAGATAAAAGTGAAACCGATAAGGTGTTGTAACGATAAGGTCTTTGGGCCCGATAAGGTAGGCGATTAGGCTTAACTGTTTGGCAAAATTAGCCGCTTAAAGTTGATAAATTATAATTGGTAAAATTAGTTTAATTGATTTTCCAAAATATCACCCACCTGATTTTGAAAAGGTAAAAAATTTAATTTATCATATAAGTCATTTTAACCACCTGAAATTTTATTTTAGGTACTCCCCATACACTACTAATCATTTTATCACCTAAAATATGTTAGCACCTTATCATTTAAGGTAACTAATATGATTCTCCAAACAGAGTCACTAAGCGCAAAAATGTTGACGAATTCGATCTCACGTCTTAGGCCTTGTTCTTTCGGGCACAATTCAATTCAGTTCAGCTCGTTTCAGCTCAACTTTTTTCGTTCAGTTACTTTTCTCTCGCAATTTTAATTCGTTTTAGTTCACCTTGTTTCACTTTAGTTCGTTCCAATTCGGTTCGGTTCGATCAACCTAAACAAACAGGCCAAACACCACTATAAACTTTATAAACTTTTGTTTCTTTAAAATATTATATGTGATGTCTTGTTTATTGCTTTACTTTTTGATCGCTTTTAGTTGGTATTATAGTTGTTTTTGAGTTAGTTTAGGCTAGTTTGTTAGCTATTTCCTTAATTTGTGCAATTTTCCTCCTCGTATGCACTTTCTTTGGGCGCTTTGTTTCATTTCAGGACTTAGGAGCATGCTTGGAGGACACTTACGCAACCCCGGATATTAAGATCGAAGAGGAAGGTCAAGGAAGCATCAAGGAAACATAACCGAGTTCATGGGGACAAATATAAGAAGTTTTGGAAGGGTTTGCGCACAAGGTTAACTTCAAATGGCAATAACTTTCAGCACACAAAACATTTTTGAGCGATTCAACTTGGCGATGAAAGTTTGGCTCAATAGCTTTCCAAAAAGTGGTCACAAGCTCAATTCCGATGAAAAACGAGTGAGATAAGGCCGTTTTAAAATGAACTGACGAAACTGAAAACTGACCCGAGAGTTCGGGTCAATTGACCCGCCCGGGTCAATCTGCGGAAAACTGAAATTTCATTCCTGTTGGTCTGACCCGCCCGGGTCAACCTCAATCCGAGCGCCCGGGTCACTCCACCCGCCCGGGTCGGGTTTTCCGGAAAACTTTCTTCTCTTTATTCTTTTGTGTACAGGGGTTTTCTTGTAATTTTACTTAGTTTATTTTTGGACTATATAAGAGAAAATCCTCTTATTTTAGGTGAGGCTAATTTACATTATATTTTAATAAAGTGAGATTTGAAATTCTTAGAACCCTAGGAGAGAGAAAATCTCATCTTCTAGAGAGAGAAGTGAGAGAAACTTGTTGAAAGCTTGGAATTTGAAGAATCTAAGATGGAAACTTGAAGATTTGGAGACTCCTTGCAACTTTAATGAGAATTTCTTACTCTCTCTCATATTTTATTGCTTTATTTTCTTACTTTCATGTCATTCTCAGTCTATTTACTTGTTCATCCTAGATTATTGTTTTAGTTCATGTTAATAGTTGTTAATGTCTTTTAGTTTATAATTTTTCATGATTTGTGAGTAGCTATTTCTTTGGGAAGGGTTTGAAGCCATTAATGAGTTCATGAACCTCTAAATCCAACATTGGGTTTTGACTTTGGGATAATTTCGGTTAATTGATTTGGCATTTTCATGAATGTTTGTGTGATTGGCCATCATAGGAGCATAATTTAGGTACCCTTAGTGAAGGATCGAGAGATGAAGTTAAGGGGTTGCATCAAATCGATTATTAGGCTTGAAGGACCATGAGAATAGGGACTACCTAGCCTAGGGGACTTAGTTTACTTGTTTAAGTTCATCATGTTTATGGATATGCTTGGTTGAATGCCTTAGCCATGAGAATAGGTCTTCGGTAAGATACTAGGCCAATCTAGCTAGCTCGAGAGAGTGGTTAGAGTACCAATGGATGAACAATTCCCCTCAATTGATCCCCATTGTTGATTCCCATTGTGATTGCTTGGTTTGTGAATGAGTTGATTGGTGGATACCCCTTCCCAAAGTCATTTTTCTTAGTCTTTTCATCTATAAATCTTCAAAAACATAGACTTTGTTTAGCTTATCATAAATCGATACTTATTGGTGCTTCCCTTAGTCCTTGTGGATTCGACCCTTTACTTGCCCTATATTGGGTGGTTTAGGTATCTTTGACGTGTTTACAACGAGCGCGTCAATATTGCTTCTAAGCACTAAAGACATTATATTTGTAGCTCTTAGGGATACATATAAGCATTAAATACATCTCCTGAAATAGTATTATTTGAAAAATTAATGACACGATCACACGTCAATCAATATAACTAATGTTTTTCTAATTCTTAATACTAGTTTTGAAGCCCGTGCGTTGCACGGGTTATTGTTTATTTTATCTTCTTGTAAATTTTTTGTTAACGTTGTTAATTTTATGTTGCTGTGTAATGAGACTTTTCAACACCATTGTGGTTTACATACTTCCTCCGTTCTTTTTTTTATTGCAGCAGTTATCACTTTGTGTAGCTTCATCTATTGGAACCATTCCACTTTTGGTAAAAATAATAATTATAATTGACAATATTGTCTTTATTTTATGTTAATAAAACCATCATTAATTACTCAAATTGCATCATAAAGTTGTGTTTACTTTATTAAGAATTTACTTATCCCCTACTCTAGTTAATTAAAGCCACTACCTCTATGCTAAACTACCCTTTTTTTATTTCCTTAAAAATCATGCCCAATTCCATTGTTGCAGTAGAAAAAGAATGGAGAATGTATTTGTCATTATACTCTAATTTCTATATTTGTTATTGCACTATATAAATTTTATATATTTTAATATCCAATTGAATATTATAGTTAAGTCTATTATTAAATGGTATCCCAATAATTGGTATGATTAACAATAGATAACACAGTTTTAACATGAAAAATATCCGAATGATACTTTAAAAAAGTAGAGGGTAATAATTTAATAGATGCAGGACATAAAGAATCGAAAAAAACATGAGTGCCAACCATAACTTCAACTTTTAATATAGCACATAAACACTAACGCATATTGAATGGAAAACAGAAAAGCCAAGAAGAAGATCATAATGATGGTATCATGAATAAATTTAATTAAATATAAAAATAACCTCTACTTATAATCAAAAATACTATTTAAGAAAAAAAAATACCTCTTCATCAATCATGACCATATCAAGACTTATCAAACTTCCCCTTTTTTATGATCCGCAACCTCAAATAGTATAGAAACTTGAACCTTGATTTCCCAATTATTTTTAGTAAAATAAGTTCATGGAGAAAATAATAAGATCTGACATATAGATATATGGAAAAGAAAATTAAACATAAATAGTCATGTATACAATAAATATTCTAGGAATAAAATAATTAGTCGATTTCATAATTAATACCTTTGCAATGTCGTTGATAAATTTCCATTTGATTCTTCATTGTATGCTATAGGTTCAAAACTACAGATACGTATTTTTTATCTTTATATAACTCAATGTCACATATAATACGCTATTTTTATATTTATTTTTATATATATTTAAAATAAATATATAAAAATACGTTATTGTTCATCTAAATAAATATATTTATAAGTTGTAAAACTATATTGTATATAGAACCTTATTTCGAAGCATATTTCGAGCATTCTCCGATGGTATAAAAAAATTATAATATTGCGAATTATGTAGCAAAAGTTTTATTCAATTTACATAGTATAATAATTTAGGTTGTTTATTTAAAATCAGGCTGTAATCTTCACTTATCCAAACCACCTTATATGTATTTAAATCTATGTTGAACACTATTTTTTTTTTTAAATAGAAATTAAAAAGAATAACATGGCATACTTATGTGGAGCTCTCTATAATATTCTAAGGTTGTTTTTTAAAATCAAACTCTAATTTTTTCATCATGCAAAATTCTAATTTATATGTAACTTTATCGCCGTGGATTTTAGTTTTTTTTGTAAAAACAAAGTTTCTTTAATAAATTTTGTTGCAATACTAAATTGTTCTGGTTCAGTTGAGTAAGGCTGAGGTTTTGAAAGATAATAATAATATAATATGTTTTATCCTGTAAATTGGACCTATGATCAAATGCTATAATCAGATATAGTACACTATACTTAAGTTATTATTATATTTATCTAAAAGAAATACTAAATAATGCCTTACAATTCATCTAATTAAATATATTTTCATGAGTTGTAAAACTATTATTGTAAATAGATCTTATTTTGAAGCACATTTCAAGCACTCTCTAATGGTAAAAAAATAAAATGTTTTGAATTAGGTAGCAAAAGTTATATTCAATTTACATAATATAATAATTTAGGTTGTTTATTCAAAATGAAACTCTAATTTCTCCCTATTCAAAACTCCTTTTATGTATTTAAATATATGTAGAACTCTATTTTTTTAAAATATTTAAAATAAAAATTAATGACATGGCAATCCTACGTGGCACACTCTATTTCATAAGTTGTAGAACTTTATTGTAAATGGATGTTATTTCGAAGCATATTTCGAGCGCTCTCCAATGGTACAAAAATCATAATATTCCGAATTACGTAGCAAAAGTTCTACACAATTTACATAATATGATATGATAATTTAGGTTGTTCATTCAAAACCAAACTCTAGTTTTCGCTTATCAAAAACTCCATATATATGTGTATTTAAATCTATATAAAACTCTATTTTTGTAAAAAATAAAAATATAAATTGATGATGTGGCAATCCTACATGGCGCGCTCTACGGCCTCGAAATCTTGAGGAGCTCCCTATGCTCCCGAAAAGTTCCTCCTTTTATATATATACTAGTATTTGGGACCCGGGTAAATGCATGTTCTCTTCATGGAGAAGATGTAGACTTTTGAAATTTTCACATACTCTGTTTGAACGTATTTTTGTCCGACATACAACAACAAAAGTTATAATGTAATAACTTTGAATATTCTAATTCTAATATTAATAGGTTTTGTAGAAAAGCCCTGATTCTAATTGAATTTCTAAATCTAATTGCATGCAGTTTTTAAACACTATTCAATGGTACAAAAATTATAATTTTCTGAACTATATATTAAAAGTTATAATCGATTTACTATACTCAAATTTTTCATTGTGAACCTAACTCTATTTGTTCTTATCCTAAAGTACTCTATAGATGTATTTTTATTACTTTGTAACTCTATTTATTTTTAAAAAAATGACATAGCAATTAATAAGCGCGACTGCGCGACAAATGGCGTCCAATGAGGACGCCAAATGTCGCGACCTCGTGAGCTAGCTTTTGGACTCTGCTTTAAATATTAGTTACTAGTATTGGGACCCGGGCAAATGCCCGGGCTTTTTCGTGAAGAAGAGGTAGAGTTTTTAAATATTTACACCCCTATTTTTGGCCGTTATTTTTGTCTGATATAAAACAACTAAAAGTTATAATATGATTTTGTCATTATCTTTGACGTTGGTTTCTAATTTATATGTCATGAAGAAACTCACTATATCATTCAGAAACATACTATATCATGCAGAAACTACATCATTTATGAACAATCCACTATATCATTTCGACACTCACTATATCATGCAGATTCTCACTATATGATTCAGACATTCACTCTATCATGCATAAATTATATGTTACTTAATATAAAATTTTAAATATATTATAAATGGATCTTATTCTAAAATACTTTTTAAACACTTTCCAATGGTACAAAAATTATAATTTTACGAACTATATATTAAAAGTTGTAATCAATTTACTATATTTAAGTTTTTCATTGTGAACCCAACTCTATTTATTCTTATCCTAAACTCTATTTGTATATTTTAATCAATTTAGAACTCTATTTATATTAAAAAATAATATGACATGGCACTTAATGAGCGCGACAAATGGTGTCCAATGAGGACGCCAAATGTCGCGACCAACCCTAATTCTAATTGAATCCCTAATTCCAATTGCAGTAGGTTACTTTTATACTTTAACCCTAATTCTAATTGAATCGCTAATTTCAATTGCAGTAGGTCACTGTAATACATTAGTATAGTCAATATTTCCTTTTATATGTTACATTAATATAAAATTTTAAATATAGTATAAATGGATCTTATTTTAAAGTACTTTTTTAACACTTTCCAATGGTACAAAAATTATAATTTTAAGAACTATATATTAAAAGTTATAATCAATTTAGTATATTTAAGTTTTTTATTGTGAACACAACTCTATTTATTTTTATCCTAAATTCTATTTGTATTGTAATCAATTTAGAACTCTATTTATATTCAAAAAAAATATGACATGGCAATTAATAAGCGCGACAAATGGCGTCCAATGAGAACGCCAAATGTCACGACCTCGTGAGCAGGATTTTGTACTATGCTTTATATAAATGGCGACCACATTCTAATTGAATATCTTATAACAATCCTAATTCTAATTGAATCCCTAATTCCAATTGCAGTAGGTTAATTGAATCGCTAATTCCAATTGCAGTAGGTTACTTTAATACGTTAGTATATAGTCAATGTTTCCTTTTATAGGTTACTTTAATATAAACTTTTAAATATAGTATAAATGGATCTTATTTTAAAGTACTTTTTAAACACTTTCTAATGGTACAAATATTATAATTTTACGAATTATATATTAAAAGTTATAATCAATTTACTATATTTTAGTTTTTCATTGTGAACCCAACTCTATTTATTCTTATCCTAAACTCTATTTGTATTTTAATCAATTAAGAACTCTATTTATATTTTTAAAAAAATATGACATGACAGTTAATGAGCGCGACAAATGGCGTCCACCAATGAGGACGCCAAATGTCGCGGCCTCGTGATCTGGGTTTTGCCAAATGTCGCAGCCTCGTGATATGGCTTTTGCCAAATGTCGCGGCCTCGCGATCTGACTTTTGTACTATGCTTTATATATTAGTTATATGATATGATATTGATTTCCATTATTAACATTACCCTTTTATTCCTTGGCTAACAAGCCAAATGAACATATGTACATCTCTGTTAGTATATATTCATTGATATTAGTCTTTATTTTCATAACCTCATAGATTTTACGTGTGCACCAACTAATTTGCACCCTCGATGCCCTCATAGATTTTTACTTGATTTTCATGGTGCGTCGATGAAGAAAAGCTGTATCCTCAAAACCCCTTCCAATATAGTGAAAGCTGCTGGTGAGAGAGAATGCGAAGTTAAATAAAAAAAGGGAATTGCTAAATGACGCCATTTTTTTGCTTACTAACGCCATATATACATGTATAATACATGTATTTTTGTACATTATACATAGTTTGTAAACAAAACCTTTCCTCTTTCCCTTACTTTATTTACTCACATATGTTTCTCATTTCCACACATCCCCACATTCTAAATTTTTTTATTCACTTTCATGCTCTCTCAATATTTCCGGTTTTGACCACCGAAATACCGACGTTGACCAACTTTGACCGGCGGTGACCAAGAAGAAAAACATAGTCCGGCTTCATGGCAGACAATGTAAGTATTTTTTTTGTCGTTAAAAGGTCATCAGGCGCCTAAATTAGGCGATTGACCAGCTGGTCAGGCGCCTAAATTAGGCGGTTGACCGCCGGTCGGCGCCTAAATTAGGCGGCTTACCATCTCGGTGAACCGCCTAATTTAGGCGCCCGACCAGCTGGTCAATCGCCTAATTTAGGGTTGACCTGGTCAGGCGCCTAATTTAGGCGCCTGAACAGCAGGTCAAACGATCTGATATTTTTCTTTTGTAAAACCATGGTTAATATAGTATTTATTGAAAGATTGTAGGTTTAAATTTTTAATATATGTAGTTTTAGCATGGTTAATAAACTCATTTGCTAAATGACATGTACATTTTGAATAATATGTTTACATGATATTAACTATGTTCATATGAAGTAGAAATGTAGAATATATGTAAAATTTACATGATAGAATTGACTACGTTCATATGTAGTAGGAACATGATATATTATATGCATTTTATCTACATTTTTAGCATATTAGAGTAGTTATATTTAGATTTTTAGCATATTAGAGTAGTTATAATATACTAGACATAAATGATTTAAATAGTGAAAACCACAAGTAAATAATATTATTTTGCATATAAGAATAATTATTAAACTCACCTTAAATTAAAAATGCATGAAAATATAGGCGTTATATATTTTTTGCTTAAAAAATATTAGCAGGCGTCTTATTAGGGCGCAAGTCCAAGTAATTGCCAGTGTTATTTTTGCAGTTTGTCGCTGAATTTTGACTTGTATGGTCTTTAATAGGTTCCATACTCGAGCAATGATGGAGACGGGGTTAATTATCATAATAGATTTATGATAAGTGATAGATTCAATATGGTTAAAGAGGCGTCTGATCGTCTTAATGAAATAGCAGTTCCCATAGGCTTTGAATTGGTTATTGACTCGTATAAGAAGAATGCTAATGGTCCCCGTTTGCTATCTGAGATGTTTTCGGGGGACGAGATACAAGGGAGATAAGGTAGACCCAAGAAAGGTGAAACGGCCTAATACATCAACAAAGTATTGTGGATGTCCATTTAGGATTAACTTGGTTTTGGGGGAGCAATGGCGTGTGCGGATTCCCAAAAGTCAATATGGGTTTCACAACCACGCATTCATAGTATATGCGGAGGGCCACAGACGGACAAGTGGGCTCGATGACGATGCTAGGCGGATGGTTCGACAAATGAGTGATGCGGAGACGGCACCGAGAAACATTCAAGCTGCTGTAACAGAGGCATACCCCCATCTTCACCAAACGATAAAGCATATATACAACGAAAGGTATTTTTACAAGATGGAAGGCCGTGAAGAGCGGACTTCAGCTGAAAATTTTCTGCACCTTGCTAGCTTGAAAAACTATGTGTCATGGTCATTACGAGATGATGATGGAGTTATTACTCATGCATTCATGTCTCATCCTGGTGGTACGAACGCATTTCGTACATATCCTTGGGTTGTTGGCATCGATTCAACGTATAAGACGAATCGATACGGTATGCCTTGCATTGAGTTGGTTGGTGTGGCAACGACAAATATGAACTTCCTCATCGCCTATGCCATAGTGAAGGATGAGACTGCACAGAGTTACCGTTGGGTGTTAGAGTGCCTACGTAATGTACTTGGGCATCATGTGAGCCCCAATGTCATATTTACCGATCGTGAGTTGGGTTTAGTTAGCCCATTCGTATAGTTTTTCCAAATACTGCCCATCTTCTTTGTACATGGCATATTAACAAAGATGTGGAGGCACGAGTTACCACTATATGTGGGGCCAAGTCATTTGGAGAGCGTTTTCGTGCTGGTCATTGGTGGAATGTGCTAAATGCAAACACAGAGGATGAATATGAGGTTGCATTGAGAAATTTGAAGGACGCTTGGGCGTGGAAGCAACCCGTTATTACTTATGTTGAGACAACGTGCAAGTTTGTGAAAGCATGGACCAACAACGTGCTTCATTTTGGGAACACAACGACATGTAGAGTAGAGAGTGCACATGCAGCTCTCAAAGCCTGGCTCCAAACTTCCACTTGTGCATTGGATACACTTTGGTCACGTGTTAATTTGTTCGTTGATAGCCAAACGATCAAGATCAGGGATGGCTTAGAGAAATCTAGGGGCAGAATTGGTAGGCAATATATGGTACAACCTTTTTCTCATGTGGTTGGCCATGTGTCACATTACTGTTTGAATTTACTGAAGTTGGAAAACACTAAACGCCTCAACTTAGGAGATGGGGTGTTTGATTATTGTGGTTGTCGGCTTTTGTCTACTTTTGCTATCCCATGCGCATGTGCGATACAGTTGGCTATTAACGAATACGGAGGTTTGTATCTTGACCATATTCATCCTTTCTTCAAGACTTTGGTCATGGGAGATGGTGTAAATGCAACAGATTATGTAAGTCAGTGTGATCAGGATGTTGAATACCTTCAGGGATTACTTGCCAAACTTTCTGAGTGCGATCCGGCAATTAGGAGAGGTATAGTTGACCTTATTCGTCAGCAGTTACACCCAGAGGATGAGGGAGTTCAGGAGCCTCATGTAGTTACTACCAGGAGAGGTAGACCTCGTGGCTCATCATCTACTAGACGTGACCCGAGCTTGTTCGAACATGTGCAGCGCCAGTTTCGGGATAGATCACGGTCTAGTAGTCGTAGTCGTACAACTCCGACGACTCAATCTACTAGAGATGGAGGTACATATATTTACTTTTTAAGTTATGTGAAGATAACTACTTACTTTGTGACCATACAAATGTCGTTGATCATGCAATAATCAACAAGCTCCAAAACAAAAGAAGACATAATCTTCATGTCCTTCATATTACCCCTCATGAAATTAGAAACATATGTAACTGGAGCATCATATTTCCTTGCATCCAAGACAACCGAACACTTTGATTTCCCATTTATTAACACATGACCACAACCAGTATAAGGCACAAATGACTTAACACCTTCATCTCCTCCAAGCTCCAAATTCAACTGACTCACAACACCCCCAACTATCTTATTAACATTATCATTATCTATGTTCAAATCAACCTCATGCTCAACATGAGCTACATGGTTAGCACCCTTTGCAACCTCAAATGTGGCAATGTTGTCCAAACCACCAGGTTATTTTGTCACCCAAATTACAAGTCCGACAATCTCATCAATAACAGCCTGCACACGGGGATCCATGAAGAAAAGTTGAGACTCACTCAAGGGAGGAGATGAAGAGCGGCTAGCATCATCAGACAAAGGGACATTAAGTATCTCCTTAATCTTCTCCATATAGAAGTGCGATACTACTCCCATATCCCTTCGCATGAACATGAAAAGCTCATACACTTTATGCTAGGAAACAAAAAATATGAATAGCAATCATATACAAAGAAAAAATCAGTAATTAGTAACCATAAACAACTCAAAAGTATAATGAAAATTTGAAAAAATCATACTAACCATAAACAACTCATGGTATATCTCTTTTATTAGGTCATTATGTATTATAAAAGGTGCAAAATATTATAGTTTAGATCTAAGTGACCTTATGTTATATGTAGTGACATTTTGTTAAATCATAGTGACCCTACTAACATATTTGTATTTTAAAAGATGAAAATTATATCATAATGACCTTCCATTAAATTATAGTGACCTCAAAGAAACTAGTCACAAACAATGTAACAATTACTACCTTCCCTACTATTTCCATCTAAAGTACACTATGACAAACTATGACACATTTATAACTCATGTAATCTAGTACTATTAGGTCACTATGTGCTTCAAGAGATGAAAGAAATCATAGTTACCCTTTATTATATCATAGTGATTAGTGATCCTACAAACCCATGTTTAAATAATTAGCGCCAAACAAAATAACACTAACTATTTCTATAAAAAAAAACACTATGAGAACTTAACTTCAACTAATCAAATTCATAATAAGATAACTCTTATTATATTTGGTCAATATGTATCATAAAAGATAAAACAAATCATAGTGACCCTATTTTATTTCATAGTGACCCCATTAACCCAACAATAAAATAATACACAATATTCACATAGTTACTCTTTTTTAACATATAGTAACCATTTCAAAGATATAGTATTAGTGAATACATCTACAACTTAATTTAAAACATTAGAAATAAAATAAGATACTTACATCTACTGCAAGAGCTCGAATATCTTCATCTGATAGTGAGTCAGGAGGAAGTTCAAATCGAATCTCATTCCTCTTTCCGCTACCGACCTGAAATGAATCATGATGTGGAATATTTACATCTTCATTTGGAACTTCATGCGGTGGTTCATTTGGAGCTTCGTCATCATCCACAACAACTTGATTAGAAGAACACACAACCTGCCCATCTTGAAACTCCAACTTCTCACTAATGGGGTATGTAGTATTATCAAGCACACCACACCCAAACCTTTTGGACTGTTTTTCATTTTTTATTCTATCTAGAATGTCCTTATTAGTCCAATGTTGAACAAGGGGTAATGTAGAATGCAACACTACATTCCTAAACTTTAAACGATGAAAGTAAATGATTTCCAACATCACAGCACAACCACAAAACCACTTGAGATTTCCAGATTTATAGGCCCCCACAGCTTCACAAAATCTATCCAAAACATACTTAGACCAATTGTATGTTCGGATGTGATCTACATGAACAAGACTTTTAACTATCCTCAAGTCTACCGTCCTATTTGCAGTAGGAGCTAGAAATGTGGAAAAAGCATGAACAACAAAAAGTTGTTTGAACTCCTCACCACCATTTATCAGTTCAGGGATCTTAGTTTCAACCAAACTTAAAGGGATTGCCTCATTTTCACCAAGTCCAAACTTATTCCTCCAAGAGAGTTTGAGGGGATAATCAGTTCACATCATTAGCACAGCGAGAAATTTCCTCAACATCTTTCAAGGGGTTCAAGGGGAGATAGAATACATCATAAACATCAAAATCAGAAACTACAAAATCCCTTTTATCATTTATTGTTAACATACAACTACCATGGTCAAATGCATCAATTAACCAACCCAACATAGTAGTAGCAGTTCTTGTCAATTTTATTTTCAACAAACCGCCAAACCCAATGTCTTTCACAGCCCTTATCTGCTCCGGTGAAAAATCAGACATCATTTCAACCAACCTTAGAGACCTACTACGAGTTTTAAACAACTTTGCCTCCCTGTAAAAGAAAAACATAAAAAAGAGCAAATCAGGATGGAAAAAAAAGCAGGGAGTATACATACTGCCACATAGTAATGATATTATTTGTGTCATATAATGACCATAAAACCAATCACAAAAAGCCCATTCACAACATAGTAATCCTTTTGTATAATATAGTGACCACACAAAAATATGCAAAAAATATTATTTATGTCATAATGAGCATCAAGTAGTATATGTTACAACTAGTTAATTTGTAGGTTACACTAGCATTGTTGTACTGTTGTATAAAAACAGGAATGAAGTGATAGACATGCTGAAACATAGTAACACTTTTCTATGATATAGTGACCACATAAATAAAACGAGTATAATATTGCATACTTCATAGTAATACTTTTCTTAAGAAGAAGAAACACCATTTTTATCATACAGTGACCATAAAACAAGACATCAAATAACCAATAAAATAGATATAGGCAACATATAGAAATCATGATAAAAAGGAATCAAATATATGAAAAACAGAAGAGACATACAATTTATATTGACCATCAATAGACAATGGTTCAGCAGGATCATATAATGCATCATCCTTTACTTTTGGCTTCTTCAAAACAATCCCTCGATCTTGTAAACTTTTAGACTTTTTTGTTGCAACCTTTGGAGCAGCTTCAGTAGGAAAACTAGGATTCGAAACCTTCTTCTCAACAACCTTCTTCATGACATCAAGGTCCTTTACTAATTCCCTTTTTCTTAGACATTAAACGAATAGGTTGTTCCTCATCAGAATCATCATCCTTATTAGCCTTAGAACGTTTAGCACAAGGTCCGGGCTCTACTTTTTTAAGAAAAAAATCAGTCCAATATTTAATATAGTAAGCATACATATAGTCATACAATAAAACAATAAAGATAGCATAGTGACTGAAATGATAATATATTAACTCTTATCCATAAACTAAAACATTAAAAATACAAATCACTAGTGGAAAAAACTCCATGTGCTACTTGTCAAGTGTTTCGGTTGAATAATTAACCCAAGCACTTGTGAAAATTTTAATATAAAAAATTCACAAGTGCTCCGGTTGAATAGCCCAACGGAGCACTTAATATCAAGTGCTCCATTTGACTAGTCAACCAAAGCACTTGTGAATAAGTGCTCCGGTTAGTCAACCCGAGCACTTGCACAAGTTTTCTTCCAAATATTTATTTTCGACTATAGGTCTACAAACTGCGCTTCACAACTTTAATTTTCCCTCAATTGAAAAGTGAAAACTTCCTCCCACTCGTTCCTCAATAGAACCCTCCTCGTTCCGTCCGACGAACCTCCTCATACCTTCTGTTTTCATGCTGCTTCAACTAGATCTGCAATTGTCGCATTTTTCTCCTGTGGTCTATCAACCAACGAACAATTCAATTGCAAGATTCTCGCTTCTTCTTCTCGAGGAGATTTTACAATCTGTCGCTTCGTGATTTCGATCAAATAATGGCGTGTGAAATGATCAAACACTTTGAATTTGAATGGCGCAGAGTATAATTCATTCAAATTTCTCTTCAATTTCCTTTTTCATCAAACCCTAGGTTTCAATTGGATTGAATTTTCGGGGGAAATTCGACTTTATTAAGCGATTTCCTATAAATCGAGCAAGCTGATTTGCGGTGGCAAGTTACTGGAAAATCTTTGGCTGTTCTCGTTCTTGTTCTTGAATTGAGGTACATTTTTTGTAGACAATTGGCTAATTCATTTATTGTTGCAATCTCAAATGGAGTATCTTATTGTGTGTTGATTGATTGAAAATATATAGTTTTAGTGTAGGACTATGCATGCATTTTTTTTAATTGTTTGTGCTTCCATGCGAGGACACAGAATTACTGTACACTGTACAATGGGCACATCTATAGACAGTCCATACTCCATTAATATGAAGATCTTTCCCCTTTATATCTTCTATTATGTGATATAAAATAAGGTTGAATCCTGCTGCAGTTTGCACGTGCCTGTAGAGGAACTTAAGTGCGTTCAATTACTATATTCCGAATTATATGATGTATTATATTGTTGATTTTGGTAGTGGCTTGTTAATGATGATTTGGAATCTGAAGTTGGTGAACAGGACTTGTTATTGCCTGTTGTTTTCAAATACAATATAAGTTTTACCAATATGATTAGTATCAATTGATTATATGGTTTCCTAGATGGAGATCCTCGTAGTCAATCTGAAGGAGCATATAGCCATATATGCAGCAGTGTCTGTAATAAAATATGTTAATCTTCATCAACTTGATATTAGGACGTTGAGACTTTTCCTTCTTCAAGGAAAGAGGAATTTATGGCATAACCTTTGCATTGAAAACTGTTATACATACTACACTTGTCTTTTTTCAACTGAGACCTTGAGAATGTTGTTCCTTTGTCCTTAGGTCAGATCCATCCTCGACACAGTGGAATGTGAAGCTTTTTCTCGAAAGGAGATGCTTAAGAAATTGTGTTATATGTCTATACGTGTGAATGCTGGGATTTCGAAATGCTGATCCTTTACCTAATATCTGAACTGGTGAGCTTATTTATTCTTTTTTCTTCAATATCCTCTTCTATACATTGAATTCAAATGCGTATTAGTTTGTTCATCATATGCAAGTTCATGAATCAGTTTGCAGTTTCTACTTCCTTACCAGGTGGTTTATGTTTTTTTTCTTTGGAGATATAGTATCATTTTCGATGTTATTATCAGTTATGATTACGTAATTTATTTATTATCAGTTATGCTTTCTCATTTAAGTTTCCTCTGCCGCTGTAAACTCACTTGGGTTAACCTTTCTACAATACAGGGTATTGGCTATGTCTTAGAATCAGTAACAGCATGATAGAAATTTTAGGGTTATGGTCTTTGCTTTGAATTAATAGAAACATGGACACTAGAAATTAATGAAATGTAAAATTTCTTATCTTCAAGAAACTAGAGACAAAGTTAGAGTTCCGGTAATGGACTATGATGCCCCAATTGAGCCAAAGCAGAACATGAGACCATAACCCTAAATTTTTTGTTGAGGTACCGTATTATATGCTTTAATGCTTGTGATATTTCTGAGCGATGATATAATCTATATCATCTTTAAGGTGAGATTGGTGTGAAGACTGGTCAAGGGTAAGAAGTCTGTTTTTTTCTCCCTTTGAGGCTGCTAATTTATTTTTCTTTTTATTTTTAATCCTCAAGGGGTGGATGAGAATTTGGTTAGGCAATGAGGTAGATTGGCTAGTGTGGTTTACTAAGATAAGTGCTTCCAGTTTGTGTTGCCAGGTGCTGTTTCATTCCCCAGCGATGTAGTGTGACTAAAAGAGATTGGTGTTCATGGCGTGATTACTTTAAATGAGCCTTAATTATGACACTTTGGTCCCAATATTCTCTATATCATGTGAGTTTATGTCGCTTTATTTGTGGTCATAGTGTTGCATCCATTGGTAAATCAAATATATCTGAAACCTTCTTGCTCCACCCCTCCTTTGGCCTTTCCGTTAGAGAATATTTACTTTGGAATTGGGACTCTGCACTTTTTGTGGCATTTCACTTCGCCTTCACTTTGTATGTAGCTTATGTGTAATATTTATTTTCTTATTTAACCAATAGGAAATATTTACCCTGAGATGTTGTAGCTCCTACAGTTCTATATTAGTTTTGCAACTTCTCTTTGAACTTTAGTTCTATGCCTAGCTATTTTATATTTGGTACCTATGCAAGCTTGTCCTTAACATTCTCAGTCAAGTTACCTGACATTTCTTTTCTTCTTTATTGCATAATTGGCATTGGACTTGTTGGATTTGCTTTTGTTTATCAGGGTGTAAGTACCCTCCTTATCATGCTCTTTAAATTCTAAATCTCCTTCTTATGACTATTCCTCCACTTCTGAATCTCGTCCTTAGTAGTCATAAATATATTACTTTTCTTATCAGTATAAGTAAACTTCTAAGCTTCTTCTGTAATAAATTTCAGCCTGTATATCATAATGGAATGAAAGAGTGGAGCTACTGCAAAAAAAGAAGTCACGATTTTAGCTTGTTTTTCAAACTTTGAGGGTATGTGTCCATGTCATTTTAGATGTGTATGGTTACTACTACGACTATTGTTTCTAGCAATCCTTAGGATATTAGCTTGACTGATGGGTTCATTTGGTTTTCTTTTTTCTTATAAAGTTTGTCTTAATACATTCTTTGGTTTCTTAAACTTGTGACTGATCATACCTTTTGTGTAATGAACTTGGGCAATGAGGAATTGTAATTAACTCAGCCCATTATACTTGCCAAGTTCTGTAAACTTTACAACTCTTAGTCGAGTGAAGCGTCTTCTTGCCATCTTTATGATTAATCTTATGCTTAAGGAATATTTAGTATGTATCATGACAAGTGTAGTATGCCATAATCCGAATATTAACCCCGCCTCATAAGTTAACAATTTAAAATATGATCACGAATTCTTAAACATGTGACTGGGTTTCTATGTTAGATTACGAACAATCGTGCAACTCGCAAATGCTATATATTCGAAAATTCGATGAATAGAAGTGAACTCTTCTTGTGGGATAAAGGCGTAAAGTTGTTTTCCCCGTCATCCCAAGTCATATGCTATGGGTTATTTTTTTCGAGGTGCTTTGTACCCGGTACAACACACCATTAGTGCACACTTTTTATGTCTTCTACTAAGATATAGGGTTCTTGCTCCTATATATCTACCTTGATGCAAAGAAATGATCTCTGTTTATGAAAAATAATGTGGTGTTCGTCATTTTCTCTTTCTTCGAAGGGCAAGTCTTGGGAGGGGGATATTTTTGGTATTGAGATTATGCAAGGAGTTCAAGAAATAATTCCCTCCCCCCCTTAAAAAGTTATGTTACCGTGACACAAGAAAGTTGGTTCGATCCTCGGGATCTAATTTGTGAAATTTCACTGTTCTCTACCTTGTTGTTGTTGTTACATTTTTAATTGTCCCTTGCAAGTTACAATGTCAATAACATATTCTGCAGGAGATTGCCATGATTCTTCTAGACGGAAGAATAGATGTGTGACTGGAGCAATCTACAATTACAGGCTACTGATACGCTCAAGTTACACGTAGTATTTACGTAACTTTGGGTGCACTTTGCTAAGGGTTTGATTGTAATTGTTAACATTCGTGTTTTATTTAACTCTTAGCGGAAGTTCGGAGTTTTGCGAGATAATTTGTGTTAACGTCATGTATTCCGAGCTTCCAAGGTGAAGTGAATTTGAGCCGAGCAAAGCCCAAGCATCACCGCAAGCCCAAGCACCGCATGCCTAGCAAGCTCGGCATCATCGCCCAGCTCTCGCGTGCACGTTCACCAGCCCGCATCGCATGCTCGCCCAAGCAAGCAGCCCAAGTCGCCCGCCGCTCCATCATCGTAAGCCGCCGCGCTCGAAGCAAGCCGCCCGGCCCAGGCGCTCCATCATCGCACGCCTGGCGCTCGAAGCACCGCACGCCCAAGATGCTCGCCCAGCGCTCGAAGCAAGCCTGCCCAGCTCGCAGCTCGCACCTCGCGAGCTAGGTCGCACCTCGCGACCTGCTTGCTCGCACCTCGCGAGATCCTTCGCACGGTGCGACCTGCCTTGCCCAGCCAAATGTGCGGTAGGCAGAACACTCTTCGCACGGTGCGACCAGACTCGCAGCTCGCGACCCCTAGGTCGGTCTAATTGTCGGCTGATTTTTGAGCTTTAGTATAAATACTAAACTTGTTTTTGGACCTAGGGGGACACACACTTGAGGAGAGAGAATAACCAACACTCCATTCTTCTCTTCTTATCTTCTCTTTTTAGTTTTTATTTTCTAGTTTAGTTTTTAGGGATTTCAATTATGGAATTGGCTATTGCTATGCCGATTGTAGCTTGAACCGTTCTTGAACGAGATTAATATGAAGCTTCAAGCATTATTGTGAGATCTTTCCTCTCTATTTAGTTCCTTTGATTATGGTTTAATTTCTATGCTTACTTTCTATGATTTTTGCATGATTATGCTAGGAATATTACTAGTTTGATTGTGTAATTAATCTAATGCTAGATTTAAGAATAGAATCAGATTGTTTTATTCTTTTATCAATTGGTAGCAAACTAGGAAGTAACTTAGATGCAGATCGTCTTGGTTATTTCTTGGGGAAATTGAATCAACTGTTGAATGTTTATCGCTTGTATGACGTTAGCAGGTCTGTTGGTTCTCTGTGTTTATTGCTGCTATTGGATTGAACTTAGACGCGATCGGACTAGGTTATCCTTTAGTTAGGGTTTTATAGTCACGCTGATCGTGCTATTCAACTAGGAATAAGGAGAACACGAGATTAATTCTCAGCAATAGATAATTAAGGAAATAATTAGAGTGAAGGTTCAAGGATCGATAATGAATTGAAGTGGATGTTAATCGGATTCAAGATCTTCCCATATTGATTTCTCATTTTATTTAGTTGCTAGTTAATTTTAGTTTGTTTAAAACTCTATTTGAAAACCCCCCTTGTTATTAGGTTACTCGACCTTTAGAGTCATCTAGGTATTGATTCACGCTAGATATTAAACTTGTCCCTGTTTCCCTATGGATACGAACCTTACTTCCCTTCTACATTTAATTCTAAAAGAGAGTAGGAGAAATTTTATCTTTGGCCGGGTGCGGTGCACACGACACATCTGCGCCCGCCCAGCTACCGTTAACGTTAGCTTGCCATAACTCTGCTTCTGAATCTAGATGTATGGACTATAGATTGAAATTCTTTTTCTTGTTTTTTCTGTCTTCGAGGCTGGGAACTCATGATCGATTTATTGTATATAGATAACTTAACAGAGGCTCTCATGCTTCTGTCGCATTTTATTGGTGATGTTCACCAGGTTAGTGCTCCTCCTTGCTGGCTTAGTTTTGAAGCACTGAAGTCCTAAATTCTAACTTGCATATAACATTGCACAATTCTTATTTCGCAGTATGCCTTTTTTTATAATTGAGTCAGCTGTGGGACTTAAGTGTGTGATCAAGATAAGAAATGTGCTACCAATAACTCTTTGTAGCTATTTATGCACATAGTCGAGCCAAACTTTTCTAAGTCACTTAATTTGTATCTCTTCATTGACGGCAAGTGACCAATTATAGTGAAGTTGGTTTTAAGGACCATAACTTTTCCAATTTTAACTGTTGCACTAATACAACATAGACCTCTATTTTCTCCTGCAAGTTTAATGTGATGGGAAAAAAAGGAGTTGATATAACAATATAAAATGGTCATGTAGCTTTTTTTTTCGGTTCATGTAGTCCTGTGATAAAGTTTCAGTAATAATACTGACTCATAGTAGATGATTGCAACCATCTCTATGAAATTTGAATCCTCTTATATACTTCCTTTTCTCCTCCTTTCCAAAATTTGAATGAGAGCGAGAAGAATATATAAGACAGAAAGTAATGAGGGATATGCTATCCTCCCTTTCCTCCCCTTTCTATTACTCTTTAGTCTGTTATGGAATAAGGGCCTCTATGAATAGAACACTTTGGAGTTTTGGAGTGTAACTGTGTAAGACAACCAAGACTCTTTATAGAATTAATTTCCACTAATTTATTTATGAAGCAAAAAACTTAGAAACCCATCTATTGTAGATGTTAAAGATATAACAGTCCTCATCTTTATGTATGTAATACTTCCCCTCCATAGTCCATATTGACATGTCCCGCTAAGATAGTTTTATCGTTTCAATCTTCCATATTCCATAGTTAGTGCTCCTTAGTTGTCCCGGTAAAAGTCCATAGTGCAGAAGTTTTATTTGGCTTAAAATGGTGTTTCTTATTTCCTTCTGTTGTTTGGGAGGAAATCATCTTGGTATGCTCTCAAGTTGATTGAATTTCCTTTTTATGAAGGACCTTTTGAGGAGTTTATGTGAGATGAAATGCGAATGTTATATGACCTCAAGGACCTTTTGGCACTCCTCACAGAGCCAACCTATCAACTGACGGGGTTACCAAAATTTTTGAAGCCATATGTAGCTGGCTTTCTTTTGCAGAAGGTATGCACTTTTTTTTTATTCTCCAAGGTATTGCTCTAGGAATATAGCATACAAATAAGGAAATGTTGATGTGCTTGAGCTTTTTTCTTTTTCACTGGAAATTGGAAAATATTGAACTACCTGTGCTTGTGCCGTATTCACTTATGTTGATGTGCTTGTTTGAACTGATTATAATTTTACTTATGTTGATGTGCTCGTTTGAACTGGTTCTAATTTCACTTGTATTGCATTTGTAATTGAGATGCTTTCTTGTTTTGTGCATGTAGAGTGTCCCTCTTGTCAAAATCTCTACAGAAGGCCATTTGTTTATCATTCCCTCCAAGAAGACAAAAGCATATCATTTGATGGTGCAATCCAATTTTTAGTGAGTATACATCAGATTTGCTATTTCTTAATCTACAGCATGTTTATAGGTTGTTCGTACTTTAGCTAAATTGACAAAAAGTGTTTGTGGTCAGAGTTGTGCCGTTTCTATTGTATAATTATTACTGGGAGGGTGTTGAATATCGTTCTTATTAATTTAGAAACTACGAATAGTGTGCGCATGTTGGAGATGGCCTGACATATTGTTGGAGCTTAGTTCTGGCAGATTATATAGTAATATTATGCACTTTGTTCTATCTTTAAAAGCTGAATGTGGTGTAATGGTGCTTATTGAACTTTTTGGTAGTGTAATATAATAAAGTAGTATATCCATGAGAGATAGTTGCTATTGCTTTTTTAGGCTTTGGTATTTTTTGCATGCGTGGGTCTGTTTGTGTGTGAATGTCAGTTCATTTTTGCTATTTCATGGCTAGTGGTTTGTGGGGAATGCCTGCCAAGCTTGTTGTTGCTGTATGCAACAGCAACGATTTTTTTTTTTTTGAAAAAAAAAATACATCAAGTGCTCCGGTTGTTAAGAAAAAACCGGAGCACTTGATTCACAAGTGCTCTGGTTTTCACTTATCAACCGGAGCACTTGATGTATTTTGAACATATAAAATTCACAAGTGCTCCCGTTTTTAAGACAACCGGAGCACTTGTAAAGTTAAGTGCTCCGGTTGAAAACCGGAGCACTTGATAAATACTCAAGTGCTCGTATGGCGTCTGCTACGGGTCAAATACGGAGCACTTGTACGATTTTTAACCAGAGCACTTGATGTTTTTTCCACTAGTGAATAGTGACTGATATGAGAGTATAGTGACCTATATTTCATAGACAAAAATAATTAAATAAATAATACCTACATAATAGCATTAATACCTAATTAAAAAAGAATTCACAGAATAACAAACGTAATCTAAAACCTAAAATTCAAGTTCTAAAACCTAAAAAACAAAGTGAACTGAAAATTCAAGTTCTAAAATCCTTACCAAACTTCAATTACAAATTTCACATTTCACAAAACAAGTGTAACTCAAGATTACGAAGTGATCTGAAAATTAAAGCTCTAAAACCTAAAAAACAAGCGCAATATCTAGATCAAAAACCTAAAAACGAAATATAACTTCAATTAAGGAAATGAAAATTAAACAACTCCTAATATGCAATATATACGTCAAAATATACCACACTTCAATTACAAATTTCACAAAACAAACGTAATCATAATTTCGAGTTATAATTTTGATAATCGCATCATATGAACAACTAATAGCAAAAAATCTAACTCAAACAACAAATTTCATCGAAAATTCAAGTTCTAAAACCTTAAAATCAAGCGCATCATCTAGTTCAATAGCATAAAAACGACAACAAAGCTTCAATTAAGAAAAAGAAACAACAACTAATACACAATGCATACGGTGAAATCTCAACAAATTCAAGAAAGCTACCTGAATTAACAACGTTTCTCTTCTTCCCAACGACACCGCCGCCTCTTGTTCTCGCCATTGCAAAAGGAAAAACATAGGAGAGAGAAAAAATAGTCGAAAATCAAGAAATCGACATGTGATATGGAGAGATAAAGAAGAAAAACATTGAAAATTAAAAACCGATAGAGAAATCAGAGAGATCGAGAAGCTATGTAAGCAAAAAAAAAAAAAAAGAGAAAGAGGAGAGAGGAAGAAGCGTTGATCTTCAAATATGTCAGAAGAGGAGAGAGAAAAGAAAGAGTAAGAAGAAAGTGGGACTTGGGAGGGAGAGGAAGCTAAGCAATATTGGGACTCTCGCACGTGTGAAGTAAAAGCTTATAGGAAAGTTTTCCTTAACGGGCTTATGGTCCACAATAAGTTATTGTGGACCAGGTTCATTTAAGAGTTTTACTAAACTCAAACTGTAAACTAACATCATAAAACATTTTATTACAGTCGATGTCAGATAGCTATTTTTGGACAGTGCCAAAATCAGAAACTTAAAAACATAACAGATGGACTTTTACCCCATGTGCAATCCTTCTATATCATATACTAAAGCAGAAGCCAATAAAACAGGTTTTCCCTCGAAAAACTCGCCCCCTTAAACATATCAAGACCAACAAATTATTGTTTTAGAAATTATGTAGAGGTCTTATTGGACATTAATATAATGTTGCATTGCAATTTAAATTTTAGCTCATCAATGCCAAATATTACATTGAAAATTATAGTTTAATTTATATATATACTTAAACATCAATTAGTAAAACTAAGCATGGCTCAGGCTTGTATACCTAGTAACCGAAATTTACAGCAGCGAGATCACTGATGAATTTGTCACTCTCTTTTGCAGGGTGCAGCTGGGATTATCTTCCCAATAATGAAGGCAGAGGGACTGAGGCAAATGTTATTCCCTGCAACTGTCCCAGCATATTATAGGCATCTTCATGTAAAGTGAGATTTTATAACCAAATCAAGAAGGCAAGTCACAGACCCGTAATTGCTAACTAGTATGCTGCTGCTGAATATACCAGTCTGTGTCAAAGTTAATAGGGCTTTTGCTCACTGCTGCTACAGGGAGCAAGCAAGTCTTTTATCTAGTTCCATCACATATAAGGTTGATATGTATTGAACTACACCCTATTGAAGTATTGAACATAATTCATTCAAGAATATCCAGATTATATGTGTATGTTTCTTATAAAGTGGAAACTGTTGTGAGAAAATGTAGAGAGAGAGAAGCTATAGATAGAAATATATCAGAGAGTGTATTGAATTCGTATTGTAATTAAATTGATGTAAAACTGATTTCTTACACCGGTATTTATAAGCAAAAACTCTACTGTTTACAATTACATATTTCAACATTGGCGGAAGAAGTTTACGGTGGGAAGGAAACTTACCTGACATGCATTAAATGCATGCAGGCAAAGTGACATTCACATGTGAACAGTGGAATCTAACATTCCACTGTTTCTCAACACTCCCCCTTGAATGTCCACTGATAACTCATAATAGACGTTGTCTCATTAAGAACCTTGTTAGGAAAAACCCTGTGGGAAAAATCCATAACTAGGAAAGAGTACAATTATTATGTATTCTTATATGCTTAAAATTAACTGCCTCATTAAAAACCTTGTCAGGAAAAACCCAGTGGGATAAAAACCTGATTGAAGGGAAAAAGAGTGCAGTGCATATAATACTCCCCCTGAATTTAACATACATCACGAAGATGACGCATTCCAATTTTTCGGACTAATTCTTCAAATTTCTTCGCCGGAAGGGATTTGGTGAATAAATCTGCAAGATTCTCACATGATTGGATTTGTTGGATGTTTATCGTCCCTTCCTTTTGGAGGTCATGAGTGAAGAAGAGCTTTGGTGATAAATGTTTAGTTCGTCTCCTTTGATGTACCCTTCGCTTGCTTGGGTGATGCATGCGAGATTGTCTTCGTAGATGATAGTTGGATTTGTTGTTATTGTTTTCATCCCACATTCTTCTTGGATATTCTTGATCATTGATCTTAGCCATACACATTCCCTTCCAGCCTTCATAAAGAGTAATTAATTCCGCATGATTTGATGATGTGGTCGTCAAAGTCCGCTTCGTGGATTTCCAAGATATTGCAAGTACCTCCATAAGTGAATAGATACCCTGGATTGAGACTTAGCCTTTTGTGGATCCGATAGGTACCCAAAGATTCGCATATCCAATGAGTGACGCATTCGGTTTCAACCGGTAGAATAATCCAAGATCTTGTGTTCCTCGAAGATAGCGTAACAAGTGTCTGATTCCATTCCAATGTCTCTTCGTTGGTGCATTGCTGTATCTAGCTAACAAGTTTACTGAAAAAGCTATGTCAGGTCGAGTATTGTTAGCCAAGTACATTAAGGCACCAATCGCACTTAAATATGGTACTTCAGGACCAATAATTTCTTCATTTTCTTCTCGTGGTCTGAATGGATCATCTTTCACATTCAGAGAACGCACTATCATTGGAGAACTTATTGGGTGGGCTTTGTCCATGAAAAAACGTCTCAGAACTTTTTCTGTATAGTTTGATTGATGGACAAAAATTCTATTTCTCAAATGTTCTATTTGCAAGCCAAGGCAAAATTTTGTCCTCCCGAGATCTTTCATCTCAAATTCTTTCATCAAGTACTTTGCGCTACTTCGAGTTCTCTCGGGAGTTCCAATAATATTCAAATCATCGACATAAACATCAATGATGGTGAATCCCGATTTGGATCGCTTTATGAAAACACAAGGACTCGATTTGATTATTTTTGAATCCTTCTTTTTAATAGGTATTCACTAAGGCGATTATACCACATTCTTCCAGATTGTTTTAACCCATAGAGTGACTTTTTCAATTTTATTGAAAACATCTCTTTGGGCATGTGATTTTCTGGTAGTTTTAGTCCATCAGGGACTTTCATATAAATATCCGTGTCAAGTGACCCATATAAGTATGCAAATACTACATCCATTAACCTCATTTGCAATCCTTTTGAAACCGATAAGCTTACCGTAAATCTTAGTGTAGTTGCATCAACTACTCGGAGAATATGTCTCATCATAATCAATCCCCGGCATCTCGCGAGAAGCCTTGGGCTACTAGCCTTGCCTTATATCTAGTAACTTCATTTTTCTCATTTCGTTTTCTCACGAATACCCATTTGTACCCAACTGGTTTTACACCTTTTAGTATTTGGGTTATTTGTCCGAATACCTCACGTTTTTCAAGTGATTTCAATTCTGCTTGAATTGCTTCTTTCCATTTTGGCCAATCTTTTCTGCGGCGACATTCATCTACTGTATTTGGTTCTATATCATTTTCATCGTATGTCATTTCAACCGCTATGGAGTAAGCAAAGATTTCATTCAAGACAACATCTTTTCGATTCCATTGTTTCTTTGTAGAGACATAATTAATTGAAGTTTCATTGTTGTCTATGCTTTCATGTTCATGTTCTTCTGGAACATGCTTATCTTCATTTTTGTTTTCCTCATGAATTTCATCATGCTCCTTTGGAGGATTTATATTAATTTCGTTTGTTGTTTCTCCTTGCTTTTTCATTTTTCTCGATTTCGAGTCTTTAGAACCGGGTGGTCTACCACGTTTTCGACGTGCTATTGACTCATCTTCAATGGCCTTATTGTCACTAGGAATTTCAATTCGTGCAGGGGCATTCTCAGCATGCACATGTGACTTTGTCACTTTCTTAGTATCTGTGAATGCATTAGGCAATTGGTTTGCAATACTTTGCAAATGAACAATTTTCTTGACTTCTTGTTCACATGAATTTGTTCTCGGGTCCAGAAACGACATTTGCGATGCATTCCATGTAATTTCTGTTTTTATATTTTGTGGGTCCACTTTCTCTCCCCCTAAGGATGGGAATACTGACTCATTGAAATGACACTCAAGAATCGAGCCGTAAATAAATCACCAGTTGTTGGCTCTAAATATTTGATAATTGATGGAGTTTCAAATCCAACATATATTCCCATCCTTCTTTGTGGACCCATTTTAGTACGTTGGGGAGGAGCAATAGGTACATGTACAGCGCACCCAAAATTTTTCAAATGTGAGACATTCGGTTCTCGACCTGATACTAATTGTAACGGTGAGAATTTATGATAGGTTGTCGGCCTTAATCTTATCAATGCTGCTGCATGTAATATAGCATGACCCCAAGTAGAAGAGGGCAATTTTGATCTCATTATTAATGGTCTTGCAATTAATTGCACTCTCTTGATTAATGATTCAGCAAGACCATTTTGTGTATGTAGATGAGGCACAGGGTGCTCTACAACAATCCCAATAGACATGCAATAATCATTAAAAGTTTGGGATGTAAATTCCCCAGCATTGTCTAATCTTATCCTCTTTATTGTATGATCTGTGAATTGAGTTCTTAATCGAATTATTTGAGCCAAAAGTTTTGCAAATGCAACATTTCTACTTGACAAAAGGCTCACATGTGACCATCGAGTAGATGCATCAATTAATACCATGAAATAGCGGAATGGTCCGCATGCGGGGTGAATAGGCCCACAAATATCTCCTTGTATTCTTTCCAAAAAACATTGGAGATTCAGTGGCAATCTTATTTACAGATGGTCTAATTATCAATTTGCCAAGTGAGCATGCAGAGCATGATAATTCATTTGACCGAGGAATTTTGACATTCTTTATAGAGTGTCCAATTGAATTTTCAATGATTCTATGCATCATTCCTGTGCCAGGATGGCCAAATCGGTCATGCCATAGAGTAAATAATTCTCTATTATCTAACTTCTGGTTAGATATCATATTAATTCCAATTGGACGTATATTAATGCGATATAGTCCCGAGGAAATTGCTGGCAATTTTTCATAGATGTATTTCTTGCCGCATTTTTCTGCCGTGAGGCATATAAATTCCTCTTGATTCACTGTCATGGTTTCCAAATGGTAACCATTCTGACGTATATCTTTGAAACTTATAAGGTTTCTTCGAGATTTACTCGAATATAATGCGTCATTAATTATCAATTTTGTCCCATTTGGAAATATAATACAGGCTTTCCCAGAGCCTTTAATTAACTTGGCTGTCCCAGATATTGTGCTAACATTTGCCTGGAATATTGTAAGTTTTGAAAAATACTCTTTATTTTTCAATATGGTGTGTGTTGTCCCACTGCCGAGGAGACATTGTTCTTTGGATCCAACTTCTGGCAAATCCATATCTTCATAAATAATAAATATGAAGATCAGTATAAGAAAATGCATATTTTATTAATAATCAAAAGAGGGAATACATGAAAAATAATTATTGAAGTAATTAAAATAAACTAAGCATATTAATGCATTGCAAAGTTGTTTTCGGCTTCAAGATTATCCATAAAAAAACACCGAAACATCAAGGTCGGGCATGGATGTATTAGCTTCATTAACAAAATTTGCTTCAACATTTTTCCCTTTGTTCTTTATTGAAGCCTGGTATAGGTCTACCAAATGTTTGGCAGTACGACATGTGCGGCCCCAATGCCCAGTCATGCCACATCTGTGGCAAGTGTCATTTCCTTTATAGGACGATCGCCTCCGATTTCCGAGATGATTGTCCCCAATTTTTATCGAATTTTTAAAATTGTTATTTCTTGGGGAAAATCGACCTCTCGCCACGTCCACGCCCGCCACGGTAATTACCACGTCCTCTCCCACGACCGTTGTAATTACCGCGTCCACCTCTATGTATAGCATTTGCTTCGGGTGGATCAGAGCTTTCTATTGCATTTATTTCATGTGTGGCTGAAGACCCCGTAGGTCTAAGATTATGATTCTTCAGTAGAAGATCATTATTTTGTTTAGCCACAAGTAGTACTAATATTAGCTCAGAGTATTTTTTGAAAGCTCTGAACCTGTATTGTTCTGCCAATATTATATTAGAGGCGTGGAAAGTGGAGAGCGTTTTTTCTATCATCCGCTCTTCGTGATGGGATGATCACAATATTTCAACAATGATACAATTATAAACAACGTTGAATTGTAATCACCGATCGCTTTAAAGTCCCGAAATCTCAAATTGAGCCAGTCAAATTGTGCCTTTGGGAGGAGCACATTTTTGTGATGCCCATATCTTTCACTCAGGCTATCCCATAGTTCTTTGGGATCCTCCACAAGGAGATATTCAGTTTTTAAACTTTCATGTAAATGATGCCTGAGAAGGACTAAGGCTTTTGCCTTTTCTTGTTCAGTCGCCTTTTTAACTGATGTAGTTGCATCACCTTGTTGGGTTGTCACACCCTTAATTGTATGTTCCAGTCCTTGGGCCTTTAAATTCATTTGGGCGTCCACTTGTCCATTCTAAAAACTTTTGCCCATATAGATCTAGTATGTTAAATTGTCTTTTAACTAGATCTCCCATTTTAACTACAAACATGTAAATATTTAAAATTAGTAAATGATAATAAATCACATATATTATCTCCCCCTGATTTATATCATTATAATGATACATAAACAGTACAAACAAAAGGAAAAAAAAAACGAAAATAGCGTACAATATAACGAAGCAAAAAAAAATACCAAAAATGGAAAAAAATACAATGAGTGAGAGAAACAAAAAAAAACTTCCTAAAAATGCACTTAAAAGACACAAAAAAAAAGATGCCAAAAATGGAAAAAAATACAACGAGGGAGATGAAAAAAAATTTGTCTCCTACTTGTGTATGAGGAGATAGATCATGAATGCCATAAGAAGGAAAAAGAAACCGGCTATAAGGAATAAGTATAGCCGTATCATCCTAAAATCCTCCTCAAAAGAAGAAGATGAAGGTGGCGGACGGTTGTCGTCGCCGTGGAACATGGTGGCCGGAAGGTTGAGGAAGAAGAGAAAAAAATTTGTGGGTTTAGAGAAAAAAAATTGGAAGAAGATAAGAGATGTGTGGTGAAAATGGGGCGGGTAATCCGCTTTTATAGAGGGTTATCCCTAACTGTGCAGTTCATCAACAGTTAAAAATATACAATGTAATAAAATTATATGTACTAAATTGGTCTACTATTATGCATGTTGGTAAAATGATGATATAATATATGTAACTACAAATGCAAAAAAAAAATAGAAGATTAGAGACAATAATATATAATAGTGTTCTGAATGCTTGTTCCCTGCATACATATAACATTATTGCACATATAAGAGATAATAATTTTATTGCTTCACTAGGCCGTCCATATAGACGGCAAATTCAAAAAAAATTAGCCCGTCCATATAGGCGGTTCAAGAGCAAAAAAGAAATAACATAAAATAAATGTCCTTGCCCTCCATGAAGGTGGCTTTATTATTAAATTATTTATTTTCTGGGTTAGTGGCATGGTGACGTTTACTACTAGTCCCTTCCTGTTCATCCCTATCTCTTTTATTACTTGGTGGAGGTTGATTTTCAGTTGGTTGTATAGGAGGGTTATTATTGGTGTTGGGAACAGGTGTTTGTGGGTTTTCTCTGGTATGGGTATTTGTACCGTCGTTAATGTTACTGGGTCGGGGCTGTCTCACAGTTCCCCTCGCTGGGTTGGTAGTGAATGGCACATTGTTTCGCTCTATCCAAAAGTAAATACCCGAGACAGAGACATTGTGTAAAACAATGTTAATCCCGTTACTTTGTTGATCCATGTTTGGATGGTAAAGGTTTGGGCTTGGAGAAAAAAAATTTAGAACTTGAAACAGAATGGATGTATACCTTTATTTTTTTCGGTAGTAAATTCGTGCTGATAACGTGTTGTGAGAAAATGTAGAGAGAGAGAGAGAAGCTATAGATAGAAATATATCAGAGAGTGTATTGAATTCGTATTGTAATTCAATTGATGTAAAACTGATTTCTTACACCGGTATTTATAAGCAAAAACTCTACTGTTTACAATTACATATTTCAACATTGGCGGAAGAAGTTTACGGTGGGAAGGAAACTTACCTGACATGCATTAAATGCATGCAGGTAAAGTGACATTCACATGTGAACAGTGGAATCTAACATTCCACTGTTTCTCAACAGAAACAGGTTTATATGTATATTTATTTCAAACTAGTTATGTTTAGTGTTGAGTCAATAATTATATGTTAATGATTTAAAGTATTGTCAAAATTTTAATGGTGGACCATTGGATCATGTAAACCAAGCATTGTTTGGTCTACTAAAGTTTGTATATGACTATCACAAAGTTGTGGAATATTCAAATAACGTCAGAGATACTTTGGAAAATTGGGAGTAAGGATGCTCTTTACCCTTCAATCCTTCATCCATACTTCCTAGAAGTGTTGCTTGTTTAGTTGGGTCAAATTGAGCCTTATGAATTAGGAATTTCCCATCTGATAGGATACTGATTCGTACATGTAAAGAATGTTGGGTCGTCTATCAGCTCATCTTAATTGACTAGAGAGAACTGAAGTAATCTTCCTAAATCATAGTGATCTACATTGCTTTTGTCAAATTGTATTATCTTTAAATTCAAAGTATAATATTAGTAGCTCTCTTTTTCTTTTAAGATCATATTATGACTAGGGATAGTTCCTAGTCAATCTGACAACAAAACGATTAACACTATTTTTTTTCTTTTTGGCAAGTTGTGACAATTAGTTGAATCAACTAGTGAAATAAGTCGTCTTCTTTACCCTATTTTATTTGGAAAAATTGTTAAGGGCAATCTCAACTATGACCTCCTTTTATAAAAGGTCCCAACTTTCGAATACTCTACAACATTCCTAACTTTCATGTGCATTTGACACGCGTGGTTCTTAATGACCGGTGACCTGCTGAAACAGTGAATGTGCAAGTTTTTTTACTTTGAACCACCCACACCATTCTAGCCACCTCAACTCCACTACTACCCCCCTGCTTAACAGCCCACCACTAAAAAAAAATATCATGCCCCTCCTTCTCTCTCCTCCTTAATTACCCCATAACCATCATCCTTTTCAGTTTTTGACTTTGAATGATTTATCAGGCCTCAATTTGCCATTCTCCAGCTTTTTTTGTTTCTCTGCAATGGAAAGAGGTCGAGAAGGAAGAAAATTGAAGTTTTGCGTAAAACAGAAAAAAGTGAGTTAAGGTGGGATTATTTAGAGGAGAGAAATGAGGTTTTTTTTTGTATCCGATCTAGGCGGGGTGTATAAGTTTCTTCTTTGAGTTGGATTTATTTCTGAAACTAACAAGAATTCAACTGCTTACTTTTTTAGACTGGAAAAAAGGAACAAAGATTAGATTAGATGGTGGTGGAAATTATTGTAAGATTTAGGCTCCGTTTGGTTGGGTGTAAAATATTTTCAGTGTAAAATGATTTTCATGGAAAACACAATTTCAAAATTAGTTTTCCGTTGTTTGGTTCCATGTAAGAAAAATGATGAAAACAAAGGAAAATGAAAAGGAAAGGAAGGAGGTAGTGAGAGGAGTGTACAAGAGAAATAAGGAAAATGAAGGAAAACAGTTTTCCCTTCATTTTGAAGGGAAAATGGTTTCCATCATTGGGAGAGCAATTTTACTCTAAGGGAAAATGATTTTACACTCCTTTGCACACCAAACAATGTAAAATTGAAAATAGAGGAAAACAGTTTTCCATGAAAACGTTTTACGCCCTACCAAACGGAGCCTTGGAGGAAAAAAGGAAAATGTGATTAGATTTGCATTACACCTACAAGTAAAGTATTTTTATTTTAGGGGAACACCTACAAGTAAAGTATAATTTAATGTACAAAGTACAAACACTCCTTTTCCTTCACATTTACGGATTTACCTGCAGAGCTCCATCTCTAAAATCCATTCAACATCTTCAGTTTTGCTATTCTAGTTCTTTATTTTCCACAGATCATTCTCTTGATTTGAAAATCTATTCTCAAAACAAGCAATAAAAAAGTAGAGATGGATTGAGCTAGAAAAGATTTTAAGTTGAGTTTTTGGGTGATTGAAAAAGAGTAGAGCAGAGGAATTCCCCAAGAAGCAGGGGATGAGTGTTCTTGGTGCTAGTCATGTGAATTGCACATGATCTAATTTACCAGCTATAGCAGGTATATTGTCTGCAAGGACTACGTCATCTACGTGTGTCAAACGCACATAAAAGTTGGGACTGTTGTGGAGTATTCGAAAGTTGAGACCTTTTATGGAAGGGGGGTCCTAGTTGAGACCGCCCTTGTTAATTTTTCCATTTTATTTTATAGTTGGTGAATGATGGAGGTCGATTGATGTCAATGTAATGCCAATTTGCTACCTGCTAGTTAGGCTGGAGGATGCTACCATATTTTCTAAGTATTGTGGATACCTGTATATACAAGTGTTGTAGCTTATAAATAGTTAGAAACTTTTAGTTGCTCCCTAAAACATAAGCAAAGAAAAGTTTTATCATATCATCCATGGATATAGAGCTAAAGGATGCGGCATGCTCAGGAGATGTTGGATTCTTAAGAAGAGCGGTGGTATCGAAACCAACAAATTACTTCCATCATCAACACAAGCCATCAGATGTTGATGGCTTTATCGGAGGTAATATCTTTCACCTTGCGGCGTTTAAGGAAAAAGTGGAGTTTTTTAGAGAAGCCATGGAAAGATTACCAACAGAGCTTCAACAACAACTTTTCTCCGAAGTAGATACTAACAATTGGACTCCTCTATTTGTGGCCACTTGGAAAAACAATCTAGAAATTGTTCGACTAATCCTTGGTTTCTACAAATCAAAATTGAAGGATCACGATCATATAAAGAAACCATGGTTAGCTCTTTCTAAAACGAAAAAAACTCCGTTGCACATCGCACTTGCAGCGCCTAACGAGGAATGTGCAATGGAGATATTGTCAATGGACATGGAATTGCTTTGCGCAATGGTTGATGATGAAAAGAACAGCCCGCTTTTCCTTGCGCTTCAAAATGGGGTGAACTTGGTTGCTGAGAAGATCTTGAGGTCTTCCTTCTCATATAGTGTTAGCGGTGAAAATGGTTCTACTCCCCTTCATTTCGTACCGAAATATACAGGTTTGTCATCCGTTTTTATTTTGGCGCTCTTCAACTTAAGTTTAAGTTGTTGGGGCCTGGGGGTGATTACTGATTAGCTGTCGTGGTAGCTGTTAATTTTTTTTTAGAGAATGAAAATAAATAAGTGAATAATCACTTATTGTGTTTTCCTATCTTTTATATTAGGGTTTTTTCACCATATACCCCTGACAAATTTTTTTTTGCACCATATACCCTTTCAACTTTCCAAATTCACCATATATCATCCACGTTTCAAAAAATACATCCACTTACCCTTTTGACTAACGGTGTTAGACTTCCGTTAGTCATTATGCCCTAATCCTCCCCTAACCCTAATTAACTAACTTAAATCAAACCCTAATCTAATACCCTAATACTAACCTTAACCCTAAACACCCCCCCCCCACCCTAACCCTAATTAAACCCTAACTCTCTCTCTAACCCACCCAGCCCCCCACCCAACCCAACCCCAGCCTACCCCCCCCAACAACCACCGCAGCCCCACCGGCCCCCCACAACCACCGCAATCTCCCGCAACCCCCTTCCCCGTCGTCGCGTAGCCCCCTCCCCTTCCCCCTTCGTCGCGCAGCCCACCCTCCCCTTCCCCCATCGTCGCAGCCCCCCCTTCCCCGTTGTCGCAGCCCCCCCCCCTTCCCCGTCGTCGCGCAGCCCCTCCCTCCCCTTCCCCGTCGTCGCTTGGTTCGGGTGTTACGTATTTGGCGTTTTCGAATTTTTTTTCATTTCAGGGAGGGGGAGGGGTTCGGCGGAAAGGGAGGGGGAGGGGTTGCGCGGGAAAGGGAGGGGAGGGGTTCGGCCGGTTGCGGGAAGGGGAGGGGAGGGGGCTGCAGGGGAGAGGGTTGGGCGACTACGAGGGAGGGGGAGTGGGGGGCACAGGGGAGGGGGTCATGGGGGTGGGGGAAGGGGGAAGGATGGTGGTGGTGACGGGGAAGGGCAATGGGGGGGGGTCAGTGGGGGAAAGAGGAGGGGAGGGGGGACAATGGGGAAGGGGGAGGGGAGGGGGAGGGGGTGGTGGTGGTGACGGGGAAGGGGAGGGGGAAGGGGTGGTGGTGGTGCAGTGGGGGTAAGGGGTGGTTAGGGTTACGGCCCAAGTTAGTGGTTAGGGCCCAAGTTAGTAGTTAGGGCCCAAGTTAGTAAATTGGGTTAGAGTTAGGATTAGGGTTTGATTTAAGTTAGTTAATTAGGGTTAGGGGAGGATTAGGGCCTAATGACTAACGGAAGTCTAACACCTTTAGTCAAAAGGGTAAGTGGATGTATTTTTTAAAACGTGGAAGGTATATGGTGAATTTGGAAAGTTGAAAGGGTATATGGTGCAAAAAAAAATTTGTCAGGGGTATATATGGTGAAAAAACCGTTTATATTACTTTTGACCAATAGAAATTGAGTTTAGTGGAATATTTAATGTTTTTGTTGTTTATTATTGAAAACTTGACAGCTATTTTAGGACATCCAGAAAAGGAAAATTTGACAACTAAAATGGGACGGAGGGAGTAGTAGCTTTTGACTCGGTAAATGTTTCAATTTTACCTATATAAATGGTTTCAAAAACTCCTTTAGGCTACGGGCCTGTTTGGCGAAACTAGCGCTCCAAATAGTTGTTAGTTGTTGTAGTAGCTATAGCTGTTGCAGTAGCTGTAACTGTTGGAGATATCTGCTAGCTGTCTACTAGTAGTTGTTAGGGATTAGCATTTAAAATAATTGTTTAATTAGAAGTATTTGGCAAAAGTAGTTGTTGAAATTATAAAAGACAATAAATAACATTTATTCAAATATGAAATGAACTAAAACAATTTCATTTGTTAGTTCATTAATTAAATTCAATATTTATTTTTCAAACAACTTACACAGAAACAGGTTGATTTGGTGAAACTTCTAAAAGTACTTAAAACTTCCAAAAAAATTGAGGGAAATGGTAAAGGTAGAAGAGAAAGTACTAAACTCCTAACTGAAGTCATATAGCAAATAATTTCTTGAAAACGTGCAGAAAATGTTCTAAGATTGCTGCTGGAGAAGAAACCCGACCTCATCGACGCAGTTGATGATAAGGGATATAACGTGCTTCATCAATGGGCAGAAATGGAGGAAATTTGGCCATTAAACTTACTTCTGAAAGACGACTTTCCTGCTGTTAGGAACAAAATGTTTAGAGAATTAATCTATTCCATGACAGATAAAAATGAAGGCAACAGTCCATTACATATTGCAGCAAAGAATAAAAACCCTGAAATTGGCAAGACGCTTGTACGTGGTTACCAGCAACTACAAGAGATAAGAGCTGTGGAAACACCTGAGTTACTTGACGGTCGAAGCTCTCCTTGGAAAAAAAAGAATAAAAATGGGGATACGCCTTTGCACATAGCTTTATCTTCAAAACATGAAGAACTTGCGTTGTATTTCTTGTCGCTCGATACAACAATATGTAAGATTCGTAACAATAAGGGGGAGAGCCCACTCCTCCTTGCTGTTGCTTCAGGATTTGGACAGGTTGTAGACGAGATTCTGAAAACTCATGAACCTCATTTCACCATGCTACGTCGCAACGACGGAGTCACATTGCTTCACCAGTTACCATTCTGTACAGGTAACTAAATTTTCTGGCTGCTTTTCACCTTTTAAACTATGATCCTTGTGATGCCCCAAATATTGTATGTCCCATCTTTTGGAGCAGATTAACAACTCCTGTGAAAAAGTACTTACAGAAGGTGAGTACAATGTACAAACCAACAAATAATTCAAAATCTACAAGGATACTGTGAAGACTTTGGAAAATGATGAAATACAGTTTGATTTTCATTTAAAAGAACAAGGCATAACATAGAAAGAAAAACCTTATTATCTTTATATATATACTCTGCCTCGGCCACTACTGATGGTCATATGACTGTGATGAACAAAGAGGAAACTGGCACCCGGTTGCTTGAGAAATTTTGGTGGCTCATCAACTTAGCTGATGATAAGGGAAAAACTGCTCTTAACAACGCCAAAGAAGCAAATGTCCCCTGGCTTGTAAGTTTGCTGATGAACCCTTCTTTAATCCAAAAAGAACCCTTTGATTGGATTACAGAATGCGAGAGATCAGATGAGACTTGGGCTGTATATGCCTTCATTGATAGTTGTCAAGATCTTCAGATGATTTGCCGTGAACAAAATGACACTCCTCTGCACCACATCAAATTACGAACTTACAAAGATTACATTAATTTCCTCAAGATATGATCCATCGCAGAGCTTAAGAATACAATCGATCATGAGGGTGCAACGCCTTTGCATCGAGCACTCGAGAGGAAGGACATGAATCTAGCTAAGGCACTACTCATTGATAATGGGGTCGAGCGAAACATAGAGGACTATCATGGTGCAACTTCCATGGATTTACTTGCCAAGCTTTGCAAAGAAAATCACCACTGGGTATGTTACAAACTTCCTACAAACCTTGATCTTTTTTCCTGTTTGTGTTATGTTTAGCTGACATGTATCGCTCTTTGAAATTAAATGATCATGTAGTTTAGATCTTGAGGGACATCATCAATGGTGGAACTAAGGAGGGTCGTTCGTCTTAAGAAAGGTGGCCCAGCTAATAGTAATGATTGGGACTGCAAAAAGGAGAGAGCACAAATTTAAATAAATAAGTAAACAACACTTATAGTTCATGTCAATTTTCTTAATCAAAATGATTAACAAACACTAAGCTGCAGGCCGTGTGAGATGAGAATAACAATATTTTGTATTTTCTGTTTGGTCTGTTGAGAACATGTGGGGCTTTATGCTCTGGATCACTTTGAATACCCAATTAGGTGGTCCTAGAACTAGCATTAAGCAAATATAATTACCTGCAGGCGAAGATGTGCAAACAAATCAAAGTAAATCCATACCTGAAAACAACATACATCCAACCTGGGACGAATCTGGACCAGATGCGAAACACACTATCTGTGGTTGCAGCTCTGTTGGCAACAATTACATTTGCAGCTGGGTTCACTCTCCCTGGTGGCCTTAACAGCGAAACTGGCAATGCTATTCTGGGAAAGAGAGCATCATTTCTAGTGTTCTTACTATCAGATGCATATGCCATGTGTACATCCATGTTCGTCCTGTTTTGCTTGATATGGTCCATGGTTTCGGACCGTGATATGTCATATTTATTGGTTGATCGCAGTGTTCTGATACTTATGCAATCCCTATATGGGACGATGGTTGCATTTATGACCGGCATTTATACTGTAATTGGCCATAGCTCCTTATGGGCAGCAATCATTATCTTTGCCATGTGCTCTTTCATTGGAATTTCAGCGAATAGAACCATTTTGCATAACGTACTTGCCAAGTTAATCCCTGCAGCAAACCAAGACAGCAAAGAGAAATTTCTATTGCTTGAAAAGGTAAAAAATCATCCAACAGCTATATTTGTAATGTACGTCCTGTAGTTTGGGGTTTAAAAGATCGATCTAGGCTACATTAAATGGTTAAATTCTTTCTTTCAAAAAAAAAAAAAAAAAAATTGGTTAAATTCTTGTTTCAGGGAAAAGCATCTAGTTCTGGAAATAATGACTCTCAGGGAGCTGAGGGAACAGATCAAATCCCATTGCTGAAAGAGGTAAAATAAAACTATTCTAGTGTCCTGTTCTTATATACTCTCTACAGTCTATGGTTCATAGAAGGTACACTAGGTCGTTTTCATTTTTACACTTTCTTAACAAACAGTGCATAGTAAACAAATTAAAACAAAAATCATAAAATTACATGTTATAGCTCCTCACTTAGTCTGATAACAGTATTTCAAATTTCTGTTAAAGGGAGAAGCATCTATTACTCAGAATGATGGCTCTCAACAAGCCACGTTAATCCCTGCAGCAAACGAAGACCAGAAAGATAAATTTTGATTGCTTGAAGAGGTAAAAATCGTTCTATAGCTACATTTGTAATGTACTTTCTGTAGTTTGTGGTTTAAAAGATTGATCTAGGCAATGTTAATTCGTTAAATGGTTGAATTCTTGTTCCAGGGAAAAGCATATAGTTCTGCACATAAAAACCACAAAGATCAAATCCCATTGCTGAAAGAGGTAAAATAAAACTATTCTAGAGTCCTATTCTTATATACTCTCTACATTCTATGGTTCATAGAAGGTACACTAGGTCGTTTTCATTTTTGCACTTTCTGATCAAGCAGTGCATGGTAAACAAACTAAAACCAAAATCACAAATTTACTTGTTATAGCTCCTCACTTAACCTGATAGGATGATTTCAAACTTCTGTTATAGGGAGAAGCATCTATTACTCAGAATGATGACACTCTCAACAAGCCAAGTTAACATGTAGCAGTTGAAGGGAGAAAACGTCAACTTTTAGATATCCACTTTCGGGTTTCAGATTATGTAGCAGCGATGCGGATTTACCTACTTAATTCTTCTTTATTTATTCTGAGTTTTATACAGAAAAGATTTATATTCATGCGCTAACAGCTTTTTGTGTATGTTGGGGCCTGGGAAGGGGGGAGATCCTATTGTTACTATTCAAGGATGAATGTTTTCATTGGAAATAGTTGAATGTTTGCTCTTTTATATAGCCCCGCTTAATATATATTGAAAGACAAGTTCTATACTATTTTTACTAATACCGAGTTAGATACATATAGTAATAAGTAAACAGATATAAAGTCTGGTCTGGTTTGGTCTGAAGTTTTCTGGTCTGGTTTGATTCTAACAAGAACAAGTAATAAATTCTAAAATACGGGGAAGAGAACACAACCTGATGATCAGAGCATTAAAAAAAGGCCATCTCTAATTGCCTTGGCTGCTGGACTGGAAGTTGGGACCTCCAAAGTGTCCTGCAAAAATGACACACTTCAATCCATATTAACCGCACAGGCACAGAGTTGCAACAGCTCAGTGTCAATGATGACCTCAATTATATACTCTCTCAAAATGAAGTAATGAACTATCACTTATCAACTATCAAGGCCTCCTAAAGTCTGCAGCTAAAAAGCTAACACTAACGAATTGGTCAATATTTCCATCTTATTTAATATCTACTTTTCAAAAAGTATGTGGAGACATGCAACACGGCGTTAGCCAGAAGCCCATATTACAACATCGAAGAATCCCCATTGTCAACCTCTCACACCCTGCTTCCCAAGCAATTTTCAGCGCAGCAGCAGTAGCATAATATCACTGAGTTACATCAATTGTAAGATCTGACAATATAATATATTTATTGCAAAAGTTCACCATTGTTACCTATTTTCGCTCAGTGTGACCAGTATCATAATTTTGAAATAGAAAGCTTGGTTAACTTGTTTTAGTAGACCATCAATGTTCAATCACTTCAATGTTAGCAGATGTGAACATTCAATGTCATGGAGAAATCAGAAATACTAAGATCCTTCCTCTACGTACATGATATATAGAGTAAAATGTTTCCCCGTGAAATATTAAGAGACTAGCACCCTAACATGCCAAACTTAGGAATTGGTTGATTAAGACTATGTTCAATATTCTCTAGTCTGCAAGTTGTACTGTCAATTCATGCCAGCGTTTGGCTTTGGCATAAGAAGCCACAGTATAATTTGCACATTCAAAACGAGAATCAACAAAACAATCAGGGAAATTAAAAAGTTTGATAATCTTGAACATGTGTTACCACTCTGGTCTGGTATCATCCGTTCCCCTGCATTCCCAGAATAGTTGATCTCTGAAACTGCACCTTCATCTCCAAAGTCTGAATCAATGGCCCATCTAATCAATCCAAATAGTTATCCAGTTTATTCCACTCACAAACATGAAGGTAACGGAGTACTGCAGCAATGACAACGGCTGTTTTTGTGAAGTTGCTCAAAATGAAGGGTGACTTTCATGGCTTCTCCTACTGTATAGCTCAACCATTGCACCTTACTGCCAATTTGATCTTTCAACATTTTTATGGCTAAACCCAGCTGCATCCAGGTTGCTTTATGGCTCTAACTGTCTTCATCAACTCCCTAACTTGAGCTGCATCTTCCCACTGTCCAGCATTTGCATGAATATTTGACAGCAACACATATACTGCTGGGTCGTTTTTCTCGGTTCGGAGAAGTAACCCAGCAACAATCCTTCCCAGCCTTACGTTTCCATAGGCAACACATGCACTAAACAAAGTCCACCAAACATTGGGATCAGCCTTAAAATACTCACTCTCAACAAGTCTCTCCATCTCATCAATGTATCCAGCTCGCCCTAAAAGGTCAACAAGGCAAGAGAAGTGATCAACTCCTGGGTCCAATATATAATCATTCACCATGGAGTTAAATATGCGAATGCCATCACAAACTAGACCAGTACGACAACAAGCAGACAGAGCAGCAGTAAATGTGGCTTGATCAGGTCTAAGACCAATCTCATATTGCATCAATGTGAAGTACTGGACAGCTTTTTTCCCTTCTCCATACTGTGCAAATGCAGAGATGACAGCATTCCAACTCACAACATTCCTTTTGTTCATGGAATCAAATACCTTGATAGACCACTCCAGAAGCCCACATTTTGCATACATGGTGATGAGGCCATTTCCTAAGGAGATCTCATTCAGAAAATGATGTCTAAGAATGTAGCAATGGACCTGCTTTCCATGTCGTGAAATTGCAATGCCGGAACAAATGCTTAACAAATTAGTTAGAGTGCATACATCAATTTTTGAATTTTGCATCTGATGAAACAGCTCAAGAGCCTGAAAAGGGTATCCATTTGATAAGAAACCCGAAATAATTGCACTCCAGGTAATCTGGTTTCTAAAGTGCACGTTGCAGAATATTTGACAGGCCAGTTTTATGTCACCTTGCTTAGAAGATGCAGAGATTAAAGCATTGACGACTTCACTTGTAAGACTAAGACCATTTTTCAGCACAAGGGCATAAACCATCTCGACAAACTCTAAGCTCTCTGAGCCACTTAAGAGGGCTCCAATTGTATACTCATCTGGAACAAACCCAGTTCTCTGCATCTCCATATAAGCCAAGATTGCTAATTGCACATCATTGTTATGAGCATATCCAGCTATCATAGTGTTCCATGAAACAACATCCTTCATTTCCAATTTCTCGAATATTTTCCTGATCGAATATAATAGCCCATGCTCGGCATACATTGCCATTGCAGCATTGCTCACAGCTGTACAAGGTTCATAACCTACCTTTATAGCCTGGCCATGTAATTGGAAGCTCGTGCTCAGAAGCAAACCCGAGCTCATAAGGCTCACAAAAGTTAACTCGGTAGGTCTTAGCCGAGCATGTAACATGTTCCGGAACATTACCAAGGCCTCTTCCTTCCTCTCAAGGCTTGCTAACCCATTGATCATTGCATTATAGGTAATCTCATCGCGCACCATCTCATATGCTTCTTCAAAAACTTTACAAGCACCAATCACATTTCCGTAATTAAAATACATTGTAAGCAAAGAATTCACCACCGAGCTCATACCCAAAACCCCACTCTTATAAATCAAAGAATGCACTTGCTTCCCAAAGCCATATAATTCAACATCATTACACAAGCTAAGAACACAAGCAAAAGTGTAATTGTCATGCCTCACACCCAACATATGCATTCGCCTAAACAAATCAAATCCTACATCCTCGTACCCATTTTCAGAACAACCAGTGATCACAGCATTCCAAGGCTCAACATTTCTCAGAGGCATTTCATCGAGCAGTTGGCAGGCATAAGAAACCTGACCCAACTTAGTACATGCTGATAACAAAGTGGTCCAAGAGTAAATATCAGGTGTACCCAATTCAGAAAAAACCCTTTTAACATAACCCAACTCCTCAGATTTAGCATAGAGTGAAAGGAGAGAATTTGAGACATGGGGAAAATATTTAAGTCCAGTGTAAATAGCAAGAGCATGAAGCTGGTTTCCAAATCTGGAGTTGCGTGTGTTGGCAGAGGCAGTAAGAGCGGAGGAGAGAGAATAATGGTCTGGAGTTAGGCTATCAGATGAGTGGATTTGCAGGAAGAGAGAGAGACAATCATAGTGACGATTTGAGCGGGTAAGTTTTGATAATTGGGAGTTGAGTTGTATGAGTTTCTTTGCGGCGTCCTCTGCTACAAGTTTGGCTTTTTGGGTGTGGCATATCAAATTCATCAGCTTCTAGAATCTAGCCTTCTACATGTTACTACCATTTCTCAATGGCAGCGCGCCCCAAGGCCTAATATAGGTTGCGTAGGTCGTGTTCACTTGAACTTATTTAGTTATGGCTAGGGATGACAGTGGAGCGGGTTAAGTAGGAGACCCGGGCGGGGATGGGTCTAGGTTTGGCGGGGATGGGGCGGGGATGGGGATTAGAATCATACGCGCGATGGGTGGTGGAGTGAGTGTGGATTTTATCTTATACCCGCCACATCCCCGCCCGCCCCGCATATTTATTATTAATAATTTTATTTATATACTTATATTATTAATAATTTTATCTTGCAAAATATTAATATGTGGGTACGACGACGCGAAACGGGTGCGGATACCCATGCGGGTAGTGGGGCGGGGATGGGTATAAATATGTACGCAGTGAGGCGGGGATGGGTGCTGAATTTTCTCCGCAATGGGTGGTGGGGGCGGGGATGGGGATGGGAAATTTATGCGGGTGCGGGTGTGGAGGTACCATCCTCCGCACCCGCCCCGCCCAATTGCCATCCCTATGGCCTTATGGAAAATTAATAAGGACAATTCCAACTATGATCTTTTTGACAAAAACAGTCCCAAATTCAATTTAATATTAAGCAGTCTCAATTTTAAGGGGTGTTTTATAAAAGCGGTCCAAGTAGACAGGTGACTGCTCAGCCAGTAAAAAGAAAATCAACCCCCTTTTATATAAACACATATTCCTTACTTTTAAATTGATGCTCAAAGGGGGTGCAGGGTATTGTGAGTCTGCTTAGTGACGATAGTGATAGTGGGGATTGTAGGAAGGTGGCTAGCGGGTAGTTTGGGGGTGAGAGGTAGTATAATTGTTTGAGATAGTACACATAGAAATGTTAATTGTACACATAATTATTTGAGACAGTACCATGTGAAATTCAAAAGTTTTCGATGGTGCTTGGCTCGGTTTAATACTTGCTAAATATAAACCTGGGCCGATAAGTTAACTGAATCTGATAAGATAAAGGTGAAACTGATAAGGTGCTGGAACTGATAAGGTAGTTGATTAGCTTAATTGTTTGGCAAAATTAGCTGCTTAAGTTGATAAATTATAATTGGTAAAATTAGTTGTTATTAAAATTTTAAAAAGATTTTTCAAAATTTTAATCACCTGATTTTGACAAGGTGAAAATTTTAACTTATTATTTACGATTTTTTCACCTGGTTCCCCTTTGGAATTTTAAAATTCATGGGGTACCCCTATAGTTTTAAAAATGCACTTAGGTACCTCTATTGTTTGAATAAAATGCATGAAAATACGCTTAATGGCTAACGGCGTCAAGTTTCCGTTAGGTTTAAAGCCAAATCAATTTGATTAATTCAAATAATCCCGAATTAACCTATGGCCCTAACCTTCAAAACCCTCACCCACCCACCATCCCAACTACACCAACCCATGGCCCCAACCATGCCCTTGCCTAGCCACCCCCTACCACTCACCCACCTCCCCCATCTGCGAAAACCACCCTTTCCCACCACCCTATCCCCGAAAATCACCCTACCTCGCCTTCCCCTTCCCCGAAAACCACACAAGCACTTGAAGACGCGGCGGCAGTAGCAGCGGCATTGATTACAGCCAAAGCTTCACCATCATTGTCACTCGGCGGCGAAGCATTCATATCAAGAAGCCTAGCACCTTTGTCCTCCCTCCTCCCAAGCTGCCACCGCTTACTCGAAACCCCACCCGTAGTGCTACACCTGCAAACCCAGTCCTCACGCAAAACTTACAAAGCCGACAAAAATCCACTTGAAATGAAAACCCTGCTCACAGCCATCGCAAACCAATTTTTTCGAAATCAAGTGCGGCAAAGCTCCGCCGCATCCAAACCTTATCGGGGATCTCCGCCGGTGGATGGAACGAACAAGCGAAGTAGGAGAGAGAATGAAGGTTGAAGAAATTGGAGAAAGTAGGTTAATTAAGGATTATTTAAAATAATTAGGTTGATTTGGCTCTAAATTAAACCTAATGGGAACTTGACACCGTTAGCCATTAAGGGCATTCATGCATTTTATTTAAACAATAAGGGTACCCCATGAATTTTAAAATTCCACAGGGGTACAAGGTGAAAAAACCGTATTATTTAAGTCATATTAACCACCTAAAATTTTATTTTAGGTACTCCCCCAAACACTACTAATCATTTTAGCACCTAAAATATGTTAGCACCTTATCATTTAAGGAAACTAAAATGATTCTCCAAACAGAACCACTAAGCGCAAAAAATGTTGACGAATTCGATCTCACGTCTTAGGCCTTGTTATTTTGGACACAATTTAATTCAGTTCAACTCGTTTCAGTTCATTTACTTTTCTCTCACAGTTTTACTTCATTTTAGTTCACCTTGTTTCACTTTAGTTCGTTTCAGTTCAACCTAAACATACAGGGCCAAACACTATTATAAACTTTATCAACTTTTGTTTCTTAAAACATTGTATGGCTTCTAAGCACTAAAGACATTATATATGTAGCTCTTAGGGCTACATATAAACATTAAATACATCTCCTGAAATAGTATTATTTGAAAAATTAATAACACAATCACACATCAATCAATATAACTAATGCTTTTTTAATTCTTAATATTTCCATTATTAACTTCTTATATGTAGCCCTAACGGCCCATTTGGTAAGTGGTACTAAATGGCAGTAATGGTAATAGTCTCAAGTGTAAATTTGTGAAGTCATTTCCATGTCAACATCCATGGTAATGTTGCTTTATCTCAAAACACCTATTTTCTTCCTAAAATTTCATTACCATCATCCATTACCACTTGAGAATGTGGTATTAATGTTTGGTTCATGCTAACAAAAAGAAACGGAAAGGTATCAGATCAGATGGAGGAATGGAATGCTATTTATCTGATTCCGTTTCTTTGAAAAAAGTGTTTGGTTCACCAAAATTTAAAACTCATCCCTAATGCATCCTTCCCACCTCCTTCTATATCAAATTGATCCCCATGCCTCATGCTCCATAGATTTGATTTTATTTCTGTTTCTCTCTACTTACTTAAATGTTTTGCCAAGAATTTTTTGCTCAAAGATTCTCAACTTTTTTCAGTTTCTTGTATTTGGAATTATATATCCCTTCTCTCTCCTCCAATTTTTTTTGATGTGAGTTATTTTATGGCTGCAAAATGGAAAACATGGGCATGGTATTGTTACAATTTGACAAGAATTACACCAAAAAATGACATTTTCATGGCTGATTCCTAGAATTTTGTTATAATTGGCTCTAACATGATAGAAGATGGTGATGTAGATCGAATTGGTAAGTGAGACCTTAAACTTGGTCATATTTGGCTATCTTTCTCTCTCCTCTGGATAAAAGCCATGATGATGATAATGACAAGTGGTGTGTTGGAGCTGACATAACTCAGATTCCCAGCAGAAAATGGGAGGTGGGTGGTCTTGTGTTATTTCCCCCATGTAACAGATTGTGTTACTGCTGAGGGGAGGAGAGTAACATTTTAAGGGATTCAAATTCCCTCAAGAAACGGAAATAAAACAAATGGGAGTCAACCAAACACAGAGAAATGAAATTGTTGTTTCCATTCCGTTAACAAGAGCCAAAAATTTCTAAACCAAACATGGGCTAAGTGGTAATGACAATTTATGAAGGAAAACTATATTTTAACATCAAGTTTCATTATCATGGATATTACTTGTAAATATCTTCACAATTTACACTAAAAGACATTACTATTACCACCATTTAATACCATTAACTAAATGGCTATAAGAGGTGCATGAAGTATAACATTTGCCTTGGATTTATTTTTTAAAAAAACCGGTCCTTCTCTGAAGTTTTTTTTGCCCCCTCAGGCCTCAATCCCTAAAGTCATAGATTTCACTTGATTTTCATGGTGCGTCGATGAAGAAAAGCTGTATCCTCAAAACCCCTTTCAATAGTGAAAGCTGCTGGTGAGAGAGAATGCGAAGTTAAAGAAAAAAACCGCCATTAAAGAAGACCTCTGAACAAGGTAAGAAGTCATCTTTTATGCGCTAACAGCATCTGAACTCCATGAACTCTTCTCTGAATTCAAATGAAAATTTATAGAATTTAGATTGAATATCTGGATAAATCCTTCATCGTTGAAGCAAGAGAGCAACTTAAAAACAAAATAAAAATGCGTAGATTGTGTTTAAGATCATTTTATCTCTGCAAAAATCGTTACCCTACTTTGTTAGTACCCCCAGAATCATATGCTGGAATAAAACTTGTTGCCCATTTCTCGAATATATCTGCTCCTGATAAATTCCCAGGTCTTGTTCATCAGAAAAGTGGGTTTGGATTGATTAGTTTAGATAGTGAGCCTCAAAATGGTGTTGCCCATGATCATAAATTTGATGAATTTGAGGCTGATGTTGAGAAAATTTATCGAATTTTGAGGAAGTTGCACTCTAGGGTTCCAAAGTTGGAGCTTGCTTTACAAGAATCTGGTGTAGTTATGCGGCCGGGGTTAACGGAACGTGTATTGAATCGTTGTGGGGATGCAGGGAATTTAGCTTATCAGTTTTATGTGTGGGCATCAAAGCAGCCTGGTTACAGGCATAGCTATGATATCTATAAGTTGATGATTAGGATTTTAGGTAAAATGAGGCAATTTGGAGCGGTTTGGGCAATAATAGAGGAAATGAGGAGGGAGAGTCCACAGTTGATTACCCCGGATGTGTTTGTTGTGTTGATGAGGAGGTTTGCTTCTGCAAAGATGGTTAAGAAGGCGGTTGAAGTGTTAGATGAAATGCCTAAATATGGATGTGAACCTGATGAGTATGTTTTTGGGTGTTTGTTGGATGCATTGTCTAAGAATGGTAGTGTTAAGGAGGCAGCTTCACTGTTTGAGGATATGAGAATGAGGTTTACACCTACCATTAAGCATTTCACTTCCTTGCTGTATGGATGGTGTAGGGAAGGGAAATTGTTGGAAGCAAAGCATGTCTTGGTCCAAATGAGAGAGGCAGGGTTTGAACCTGACATTGTAGTCTACAATAATTTGCTTAACGGGTATGCAGTGGCTGGGAAGATGGCAGATGCTTATGACCTGTTGAAAGAAATGAGGAGGAAGGGTTGTGAGCCAAATGCAGCATCTTACACGGTATTGATCCAAGCACTTTGTACGATGGAGAAAACTGAAGAAGCAATGCGACTCTTTTATGACATGGAGAAATATGGTTGTGATGCTGATCTTATGACTTATAATACCCTGATTAGTGGACTGTGCAAGTGCCGAAAGATTGATAGAGCCTATGAGCTTCTAGACAATATGCTTCGGCGAGGCCACACCCCTGATCAAACAACTTATCTGCATATACTTTTGGCTCACGAGAAGAAGGAGCAATTTGAAGAGTGTGTGGAGCTTGTGGATGAGATGAAAAAGATCGGTTGCTTTCCTGATACTAAAATATACAATACCTTGATTCGTTTGGCATGCAAGTTGGGTGAGGTTAAAGAAGGTATTCAACTTTGGGATGAGATGGAAGCAAGTAGGGTTAGTCCTGGCCTGGAAAGCTTCACCATAATGGTTCATGGCCTCGTTGAGCAAGGTTGTCTACTTGAAGCTTGTAATTATTTCAAGGAAATGATTAATAGAGGTCTTTTAACTGCTCCGCAGTATGGTACTCTAAAAGATTTGCTGAACACCCTTTTACGAGCTGAAAAGCTTGAATTAGCTAAAGATGTGTGGGACTGTATCATCACAAAAGGATGTGATCTGAATGTGTATGCATGGACAATTTGGATCCATGCCCTCTTCTCAAAGGGGCATGTGAAAGAGGCTTGTTCTTATTGCTTGGAAATGATGGAAGCAGATGTGATGCCACAGCCAAGCACTTTTGCAAAGCTAATGAAGGGCCTGAAAAAACTGTATAACAGACAAATTGCTGCAGAGATAACAGAAAAAGTGAGGAAAATGGCAGCTGATAGACAGATTACCTTCAAAATGTACAAGAGAAGGGGAGAGAGGGACTTAAAGGAGAAGGATAAGGAGAAAATTGATGGAAGAAAGAGGAGGGCTCGTCGACGGCAGTGGGGTCAAGGTCGTAGTAGAGCTGATATTGGTATCTGATGAATATGATGCCTAAGCTTCAGAAGCTCAACTTTGGGTGGAGCATTTCTTGGGCAGTGGCTTATTTCTCAGGTACAAATTCTTGCTCTCCACATCTCAGCAACTTTGATTTTGTATGAGTAAGTGAACAGGCAGCCAGTATTTGGAATTATTAAGCAATGACCTGTTTTATGTTAAGTTTCTTTTCCAATCAAGGTCAGGTTCACCCTTATGTAGCTTGTCAGAAATACTACAGAGCATCCTTAAAAAAAAGAAATGAAAAAGAAACACTACAGAGTAAATAACATGTTTCCAGCTTGTTGTCATGGAGAAATTCCTAAATCCTAAAAGCATTGTTGCTCTTGATTGTTTTGGTCATGAAGAGTGGAATCATGGATGATGATTGAAAATAAAAGCATCCCACCAATGATCTAAATCGTCTAATTGATCATACAAATGGGTCGTAGTGTGACCAACTATGCAATTGACCACACCGTGATCAAACAACAAAACCATTCATGGGAAACGTGCCCCACCGGCTGGTGGGAGAGAAGTAACTTTTTTGGCTAACTACAGGTCAAAACGATGTGTTATATCTGAGTTGAGGTCATTTCAGATTGAAATGCGTCATTTTGATCAGTAGAAAGCCAAACTAAATAAAATTTCAGCTGGCCTGACGCATCAGATGCGTGGACCAATCAATTGGTGACACTTGTCAGAACAGTCAATACAATTTTTTTTAACTTAAAACGACTATATTTCAGAAATTACAGATTTTTTACAGAATACCAATGATCATATTTGAGATCTATAATTTGACATCCATTTTGTCATATTTTGATGCACTTTTGAAGAAATTATTTTTCTGTCTAGATATATATACTTGAGTCTTTTGGGTAATTGGTGATCTTTTTTTAGTCATGAGTTGAATACATTTTATGAAATTGGTCATGAGTCATGAACTTTTTTTTTTAGATGAGAGAGAAAGTTGTAGAGAGAAAGAGAGGGGATGATCAATTTTTTTTTATCACGAGTGATAATGCTTGAACTAAATATGTTTCCAACCTCTTGTTGTCATATTGAAGAAATTATTTGTTCGTCACAGATTGGAACGTATTTTCGTTCCTTCTGGTTAATAACCTTTATACGCTGTATGTTTAACTATAAACGTTGTTTATTGAATTAAATGTTATCTATGAAGTCTATCACCTACCAACTATATTAGGTTAGTTTTGTATTGATTTTTTTTGCTTCAATATACAAAATTACTACATTAGTGATTCAATCATACTACATATATGATTCAACATACAAATACGAAATTTTAGGAACCAAGAATCGTTCCCGACCATTAGAATCTAGACAAAGCTCGTCATACTGCAAGCCATTTATATCTTTCAGAGAGTCTCCTGATCAGTATCTGTTGGTTATAATTAAGGCAATTAGAAGACATCTATTTTGATTTGAGCGTGCATATTTTAAAATCTGTATGGACATATTACTCAAGAGGAAATGAGTTTTCTTTACTTGTGACTATATCATATCTTTTTGTGAGGGACTTTGGTGTTCAGTAGGACTAGTATCAGACATCCAAATAGAACCCTTAGAGAAAGGAAGAATGTAGTAACGGATGAGGTATTTTGCCTTTTGCTTTTTGTCTCTTGTAACCATTCTAAGTTATCTATTAGAATTTGTGTCTGACTTGCCAGGCAGAATTGTTGCGAAATTTTGGAGATTTGAGAGATTTGACAATGCTTGGCTTGAGTAGTGGGAGAGACTTCTCTCAGTGCTCTGATTGTGTTAGAGATGCCTATTAATGCCGACATTTATGCAAGATTGGAGTTCAGAAAAGGTCTACCTTCCTGTTTACACAATAAGAAGCACCACTTGTTAACTGCCATGATCTTTTTAACCACATCATGGAGCTGTATTCGATGGTTGAGCTGATCTAGATAATTAAGGTAAGAAAAGCTCTCAAAGTTGGACCATGTTTTAATTTCTGCCATGTCCTGACTCCTGAGCCTTTATATATAGATATCCATGTAGAATCTGAGTTTGCTTCACGTCTTGTTTCATTTTGGATGTTTTGGTAATCTCTGTGGTATTCTTTTGTGCTAAGTGTCTTCAAAAGTCAATCTCTGTCTCTGATGTTGTCCATTGAGGTTATGCTGGACCATTTCAGTTGAACATAACATATGCTTTAATAAAAAAATGTAATACTTAACCCAACGTAGAAAAGAATGAACAAGTGAGTGATGTGAAAATAATGTTTGCAAGAGCACTTCGCCGTGATCGTAAATGAAAAAGCCAATACTAGTTCAAATATCAGTAAATCCATCCAGAATGACAAGATATTACTTCTAAATATGATTTCATTTCTTGTCGGAGGAAAGCAATTAGAACTGCGTGGTTAAAGAATACACCTCGGCTTCTAAAGTGGTTTCGTTTTCACCTGAACCTGTGTTATAAACTCTCATGTCTGTGGTCAGTCTCATCATATATTTCTTCCTGCACATACAACAGAACAAGCAATATAGCAAGTTTAGATACTTGGCAGGCATTGGAAAGAGGGATACTTTTTGTACCACACTCACCTGTAGTAGTTCTTCCATGACATCTTCCATTGTGATTATGCCAATAGCTTCTCCATCTTCTGATAGCTCATAAAGTGGTTTCTGGTTGAGGTCCAATATTTCGGAGTCCACATTTTTTGACCACTTTTTACCTTTTGAAGTTTCTCTATGAAGCTCATAGGTAGTATTAGGCAAGCTCTTCAGCTTCTTCAGTGATCTTTTGCTCCTCAATTGCCTTTCTTGAGACTGCATTTCGCCATCTATCTCCACTTTCACCTCTGTCAATGATTCTATGATTTTGTCATATAATCAAGAGGGAAAAGAAAAGAAATTCGAAGAAAGCTACTTTAGATTTCAGTGGTTTCTTATAATTACATTACATACCTTCAAGTGGATATTCGTTGGTTGACTGCTCTAAGTGACTTTTTCCAATGACAACAGCCATGTGACTACGGCCTTTCTGAAATTCATTGAGTATGTCATACAAAGGCATTCTCTCTGAAACCCTGTCATAGAAAACTAAATCTTGAGATAAAAAAAAAGTTGTCCCTTTTGTCAGAAATGATTCTCATGCACTTTAAACTTTGACTTCCTATGACATCCTTTTCTGGAATGACAATGAGGGAAGATGTTGGAGGGAAGCAACTTAGGGAAAAAAAAGGCACAGAAATTGGAATTTAGATAATTTACAGCAAAATGTATTCTCTACTGAACTGAAGCCTATACAAGCTCAGAGCTCAGACACAGGACCCCAGTTGGCCAGTAACGCCAGGTCATGTAGTTCATATGTGCACAGTGCACCTATATTTCAAATGCTTTGGTGATCGTCTAGACTTTTCTTTTTCCTTTCCCTTTTTTGTCATAAGTGGATTTGCGAAGCTAAAGCAACAAAATAATGAGAATAAAGCCGCAGAAGTGCTGCTAACTAGCATGACCGCTGCGGCATGCTACTTTGTATCATTCTTAGCCTTCTTGTACCTTGGGATTTTTCGAATGGTGACATCCTTCACTGGCACCTTGTCTTGTGGGTTAACAGTGAGCAAATTCTTCACCTGCATTAGCAAGGATACATGGGAGTAAGATAACAAAAGATGACACAGCAAAATGCCTTGACAATAAGCTGTGAATGAATATTTGTTTATGCAACTACATGGAACATTATTGTCTCAACATCTTTATCAAGTCAACTAGAACAATAAATCATACTCACAAGTAAAAGCTGGATTTTGATGACAATGTTTGGTTAGGAGAAAATAATTTCCTCATTTTCCTTTGTTTGGTTTTTAAAGGGTGGAAAATATAATATTTTTTAAAAAAAATTTATAAAGAAAAATAGTTCTCCCATCCCCCAGTTGTGGAGAACATTTTCGTTTCCAGAGGAAGAATGCCACACCTTACTCCCTATTCCTTTTACCTTACTCTTTACCTTCTCCCCTCCATTTTCATTTTACCTTTTGTTGAAGAACCAAATAACAGAAAACTAATTTACAATCATGTGTTCCTTTGGAAACTGTTTTCCCACGATTAAATATGTTCAATGTCCAAACGTAACAAAGCCTAAGATAATAACTTAAGAGACAAAAAGAAAATACCAGAACAAGGCCTATTATGTTTGTAGGATTCTCGTAGTATACTGGAACTCTGCTATGTCCTTTATCCAATATCAGTTTCATTGTATCCCTGTCAAATTAAAAATAAAACTCTTTGAGCTCATTGCTTGGCTTGGACACTGACATATTCACTTCTATCTGATTCAAAGATATGGTGTGATAATAGATTTCACCTGTCGAGTTTAGAATTAATTTCAATGGCAAAAGTTTTTGCTATAGGGGTCATAGCATCCCTTGCTGTTTTTTCTGTGAGTCCAAGTGCCCCTGCTATGATTGTAGTCTCGTCATGAGTAAGTTCTCCTCCCTTTCCTGCCTATTTTTATGTCCACAATCAGAACTTATGATTTGACTATTTTGTAATTTTGTTATCTGGAAAAACAGGTTTCGGTTCATCGAGGAAGAAAGAGAAGATATAGCCCACCTCATTTCCATGCAAGTCAACTAGAGTTTTCAGTTCAGCTCGCCGGAAAAGTGCTTTGTGTCTTTTTCCCAGCAAAAGGTCTAACAGCTGGTGAAGTGAACCGAAAAAAGGATTCATGAAATTATGAAATATACTTATCTGCTGACTGCTAAATGGGAAAAGGATGGCGAAATGTAGATAACGCATTGATAAGTTTGTCACCTTGCTTATTGGATATGCAACGGGAAAACAAATCCAGACAAGAAGTCTTACAAGAGGGGTCACAGCAGCACCAATTGCCAAGCCATACCTGGAGCAAACAGCTTGTGGGATAATCTGTATATTCAAACATGTTTGATTAGATCTGAGTCGGTTTCCGTGCATTGCAACATCGTTTTTTCGTTAAGCGAACTTAAATTACAGGGATCCCACCTCACCAAACAAGAGTATTAGTGTCACAGAGAGCAGAATAGCACCCCAAGCTATGACTAAACTGTCAAGAAATATTGGAAGAGCCTGCAATAATATCAATGAATGTCATTTTTATTCACTTTTCTTCCTTTGCATATGTACCAGATATGATGTCATTATCAATTTCTTTTATGACGAATTACCTCCATGGCAGCTGCATTGCATATTAAGAGGGTGCAGAGCAACAGGTGCTGGTTTTTGACAACAGGTAATATCTTTGCTGCATGCCACAGTTAACTGCTGTTAAACATTTCATTTTAAAAATGTGTCCAGTTTTCAACTGTTAAATTTGCTTCCTCAGCTGTCATTTCTCCGAATTGCTTTCATGAAGCCCCTTTCAGTTAATCCATGTCAATAGACTGGATAAGTGTTAAGACAAACTCGTACTCTATTATACAAACTGAAAATAGTGACCGCTTATGACCCAGGTTTAATATTGATCAAAGTTTCATACTAAGGGTGGGTTCTCTTCACCTTAAAAAATAAAGTTCCAAGTCCAACAAGTTCAAATCAAGTCCGATCGATCGGGTTTGAATTAGGCCTAACACAACACTCAAAAATAAGTTTCAATAAGGGTTAATCAATGTCAATCAGGTCTAATAAGATCAGTTCAGATAAGTTTAGATTTTTTAGGGGAAGAGAATGCACCCCAAATTTAATCATGCTTCAATAGATCCAAATATGACCCGAATTGAATTAACTTGATCTAGATGGCTCTTGGCCACCTTCACATGTCACAATCATGTTGTCACTATCTACCTTCTTAGGTATTTTTTTGTTAGCTTCTTTCCTGAATGCAAATCTTTTTAGTAGTCACTGACTAGTGACTAACATCAAAGACATAACAGTAATTACTGTATTGAATTTGTAACTTATTCATCATGTAGTATTCTCTCATTCAATGGAATAAGGTGATTATAAGCCTTATGAGTTATGACACAATCTCAAGCAAGTATAATAAATGGCAATATAAATCCGAAAATCTAAAAACTAAGCCAATCAGTTTATGATAGGCTATAGATAGTTTTCCATGCAACCACCCTGAACATCGTCGGGGTCCAAGTATTAAGCAAAGAAACAAGAAAATGTTACCAGCATATTTACGGTGGCATGGAATTCCAGATGTAGCAAGAACTTCAAGCTCAACAAGACTTAGGGACATGAGTCCTAAGGTAAGTCCAGACATCAACCCAGCAAACAACACCAGCATGATGCATATCACTATTCTTATGAAAAACTCTGACCCACAACATGAATACTCCACTGCCATTCAACTTTATCTCTCTTAATGAATTTAGAGGTCTAAAGTTTTTTATATCCTTTTCTTAGATGATCAAATGACAATGAAAGAGAGAGAACAATGGTTTTTCAACTTTGATTGAGATGGGTATTTTTCCAGATTTTGTAACTAGAAACCTCTAGAATTGAAAGTTGACAACTTTAACCCTTTATTCTTTCTTGCTTGCTTACTATAAAAGGAAAAACTTTAAGGCCCACCATAGAGTAATGCATGACTTAAATTGGACAGTTTAAGAATTGTTAATCCAAAACAAAATAAACAAAAACTTTTTGGCTGTTTGTTTTGGGAAGGAGGAATTTTTTGTGCATTTTGATTCTGGTGTGTTGTCAACTAGCAATATGAATAACTCAGCATCTTGGAATTTCAGTGATGACATTAGTGTATAATCTAGTATGTCTGCCGACTTATCTGTTTGTATGATTTTCTGGTGCAAACTTATCTGTTATGTTTGAGATTTTAAATGAATATTGAATATTCTGAAGTGTATTATATTACTAATTCGTCAGTTTTTCAAAGGGAACGTATATTGAAAATAAAGCCAAGCACCACACGACTTTGCTCTAATACGGTGTAAGAAGTTGACCCGATACAAATTAGAAAAATATATTAATATTCATTATTATAATTTTCTAATAGAAAAAAATATTTAAGGAGAAAGCAACGAAAAGGAAAAAAAGAGTATTAAACTAGAGGTTAGAGTGACACATAAATTAGATAGTGGTAAAATCCCTACTCAAATTTTATAGCAGATGTTCATGAAGTACTTCTAAGAATACACAAGGTATCCTCGTATTTTGAAAATTACGACATATACCCTTAAGATGTATAATAAATTTATCTTATACTCTTAATAAATAACAAACATATAATATATTATTAATTAATCCTTATAGGGATGAATCAGAACGTCAAAGTATTTTAAGAATAATAGAAGGGATAATGAGATTTAAGAGTAAGTGATTTTGGGTGAAATTTTCAGGTTTTGTTAATACTTCCTCCGTTTTTTACTTTTATCGCTTCCCACTTTTGCATTTTTCTATTACTTGCATCGTTTACGTGTTTGAAAATATATTATCCCTTTCTCTCTCCTTGCACATGGGGTTTTGTTTTCGTATTTTACACCAGGTACCCCTAAGGTTAGGATATAATGTACCATATACCATCAATAACTTACTGGTGTTGATTTTGCTAACTTAAATGACCCATAAACAATCCTAATTCCCCTAATATTTTACATTAAGCACGATAATGTCTTTTAAAAGCAAACAAAATTGTTTACATGGGCTATTGTTAAAACTATTTTGACCGCAGAAAAAAGACGAATTTTCTATGACTATGACATGATATTTTTGGCATAGTGTGGATTAATAGGCAAATCAGGTTGAGGTTTAAGTGATTTCAGGTCATTTAAGTTAACAAAATCAACATGTATAAGTTATGGAGGATATATGGTACATTATATGCAAACTTAAGGGCTATCAGATGAATTTTTGAAATCGCTGGAGTACCTCATGAATTTTGTAAAACCTTAAAGGTACCTGGTGAAAAATCCGTTCTTTTTTTTTATCTCTATATCTCACCTTGGTCCTTATACAAACACAAATGATGTAATAAAAAAAGCGGAGGAAGTGATATTTTGACATAACATCACTAAAGATACATGATAGATTTAGATTTGTTACAAACCTTCGTGTTGTAGGCGACAGGCGTGTACATTCGTTGAAACCTTAGGGGTACCCTGGAGATTAGAGAGTTTATTAGTGATGAATCGCAATTTACTTACTCCGTTTCGTTTTAAATGCAACAAATGAATATTTTATATCTCACAAAAAATACCCCTTTATTGCGTTTAAAACGAAACGGAGGAAGTATTAACTGTTGGAGTTTGAGCTGGTTTTATCGGGCCTCCCCTTCCAATGAGAATTCAATTCGATAAACTCAGAAAAAGAAGATTTTAGTCTGAAAATGAAACAACAACGAATACAACGATGATAAACAAGAGTAAATTAGCCCTGAGAGGGTTCTCTTTCTCCCTCCTGCAGCTGCGATCAAATTCACAACTGAATCAGCTTTACCTCCTTCAATCCCATTCTTCAAACCCATCACTCAAAACCCTTTTCTCTCTCTTCTCTCACACTCCCTCCTTGCGTAGAAACCCAAATGAAGATGACCCGAATCCTGGCCCACAAGGCCCACCCAAGATTTTGGTGGTTCAACCACGTGTTCGACCAAATACCCATTTACAGACAAAGCTCAATGAAGCTCTTAACCTAGCTAATTCGCTTGATGAACAAAGAGATGGTTTCTTTTCTACTGATTTGAGTCTCAAAAATTCGCCCCCTCATCTTGTTGTTCAGAACCCACTTTCTGGCTCTAACAAGAGCCGCTCAGGTTACTTCATTTTCAATTAAAGTTGGGTGTTTTTTTTTTTTGTTTGGTACTATAAAGCTGAAAATTGGGTTGATGTTGAATTATTGAGTTATGCAATGTTTCATTCTTTTTTGTTGCAATTTGAGTTATGCAATGTTGTTGTAGTTTGTGTCATTTTTGTCAAATGTCTTTTGATTGATATACGCTCTCAAGTCTAAGTATAGTCACAGACAGATGTATTACCCTGTTTCTTCTAAATCTACACAGTTCGAGCTTGCCAATGCACAACTTTGTCTATTTATTTATTTATTTTAATTAACTATGAATAAGTTATGATTATAAAAGTTGGTATTTCAAAGATATATGTTGAGACCAATTTAACAAGATCCCACATGACTATGTTTTGCTTAATGTATAAAACACAGATGATGGTCAAATCAAAGTATGTCAATAATGTCAAAGTATAAGTGTGTTGATTGAAAGAAAATGGAGGCAGTATACTGGTGGAGGGAGTATACTGGTGGAGGGATTATAGAAGGAGATTGTTGTAATTATGTTATTGATTGTGATGGATGGTTTCTAGTAGATCATGTCATGGTTGCATTTCATTTATGAACTTCTGTGTTGACTATTTAACATGGACAGATACGTACTTTGGGCCGGGGACGGTTGATAATATTAAGTGCCATATACATGCCATTGAATCAAAGGCAAGGAGTTTTTATGATACATATATAGTATTATCTTTATCACTTAGATATATTGGATTGATAACGTTTTGATGCATTCTCATTATGGTCGTGTAGCACGATGATGAGTTGGATGCCGTGTTTGTCAATGCAATACTGTCTGCTATTCAGCAGAGAAATTTGGAAGTAAGTTGCTTAAGTTGAATGTTAATATCGTTGTTCCTAGTAATATCCTAGTAGGGGATATCCTTAAAAGTATTAGGCGTGACTTATGATTCATGATTGTGCATTTGCTTTGTTGCAGAGGGTGTGGGAGAAACCTGTTTTAGATCGTGTGGGTCTTATCATAGAGATTTTTAATGCTCATGCATACACCAAGGAAGCAAAACTTCAGGTACACTTGTCTATGATTCAATGACCTCTTTTTCTTTTACCTTTTCTTTTTGTTATTTTGCTGTCTTTCATCAAGATATGGCTTTGTTTAATAGGAACTAGTAGTAAACTCCTTTTCTGATACTTTTAGATTTTCAGGCTGAGTTAGCAGCTATAATGTATAAGAAGAGCCGGCTTGTACGAGCACGGGGTTCTGATGGACGTTACACTTTTGGAACAAAAGGAGAAGCTGAAGTTGTGAGTGCTCGAGGGTGAGTTTCTACTCTACATACAGTAAAAATATGATTGTAGCATTTGAAACTCAGCATGAAATTGGAGAACTATGCTATACACTGTATGAGCACTCTGTGTTGTCTTTACATTATTGACTAGAAACATGTGACTTGAGATGATGCTGTTGGAACCTCTCATTTTTTCTTTTGTGTTGGCACTCATTAAGCAAGTTCGTTCTTGCGATACTGCCATTGTTGTTGAAAGGGAACTAAGTTGCTTCTCGTCATATTTGAATCCTGAAGTTGAGTGGACTTCATATGAATCATAGATTTCTGTTGCTTTGGGATCCTGCAAAACTCAGATCAAAAGTCATTCTTTATAAATACTTTATGGTGATGTTCGGCTCTTTAGAACACCGTTCTTTCATTTGGTATTTTACCCCTCATATCTTTTGTACATGAGCCAGTTGCATCCATTTTACCTGGCAATTTGATGTTAGTTATTCACAACTTGCCTGAAATATTACTACTCTTATAAGTTTATTCATTGGTCTGTTGCTCTGTTACTGAAAGCATCTTCTAATGTGCATGAATGGCCATCACAGGAGAGGAAGTGGCGGACGTGGCTTTATTAGTGGTGCTGGAGAAACTGAGCTTGAGCTTCAACGACGAAGGTTTCCTTTCTCCGACTTCAGTTTTTCCTGGAACTTTTGGATATATAGTTACTTGTCTGTCTGGAGAGCTGTTGCATTTGTCAATGAAGAATGCAGCAGGCATCTGTCTTTGTGTTAAATATTGAAAATCATACAGGACATTATACATGTCCTATTGTATCATAATTAAACCAATAGTTTCTGTCACATCAGGGTTGAATCGGTGTTTAAACAAGCTATCTCTATTAAATTTGTAGGGTTTTGTTTTGGCTCCTATAATTTTGTGATTTATGCTAGTCTTGAAAGCACGTAGCAGCTGAAAATGAGATCATCTCTTTTGGACACTTTGGAGGATCTTTAGCTTAGAACCCCAAGCCAACCTTTTTCCACATGAACATGTTCTTAATTTGGACTTCCATTGTATACTAGCAAGTCTATAAGCCCCTCCATGACCTGAACTCTGGCAAATTGGCACATACTTAACCTCTCTTGGTTTAGTATATGCTTCTGAATAGTGGTTGTGAAGAAGTTTTTTTGGCTAGACATGACCATGGTCTCCTATCATCCGTGTTGCTGTCCTCTTTTAGAACATGTGTACAGTTCTGGATGGGTAGGGGGGCTTCGTGCTTCCCTCACCTTTAGATAATGGTGAGAAACTACCTAGAGATATTGCATAATTGATGTCTTGCAGTAAAACATATTTTGGTTTTTCAATGGCAGAATCTCAGAAAGAAGAAAGCGCCTGCTGGCTGAAATTGAAGTAGTTCGTAGAACACGTGCTGTGCAGCGTGCTGGTCGGAGAAAGCAGGGAGTTTTAGATGCTCGAGGGCTTGCCTCTGTTGCTGTGGTTGGGTACACTAATGCTGTCAGTGATCAATGTCCCCTACACATTTTTTCCCTGCCTTTCTTTTGCATTTTAGAGATAAATTCTTGTGTTTTCAACTAAATAATTCTTCAACTACAGGGGAAGTCTACATTAGTTAGTGCACTCTCAGACAGTGATCTTTACAGTGATGATAGGTATATTTATTTTATAAAGAGCTCCTCTGTTGTCGTATATGGTGTAATTGTTGATAACCATGCTGCCTCAATGTTTGCAGATTGTTTGCAACAGTTGATCCGAAAGTACGAGGTGTGACTCTTCCGTCTGGGTAATGTAGTGCATAGGCAGTCTTCAGTCTAGTACTATTGGCTACTTTTCTGATATGATGGAATTATATGATTTCAAATTAGTGCTAACTTTTTTGAGCTATCAACATTCAGGAGGAAGGTCCTACTTAGTGATACAGTGGGATTTATATCAGATTTGCCAGTGCAAGTAAGTTGGGAGGACAAGTTAAACCGCCGGGAATTAGTTGTCACTATCCCAAGCCCTAATCAGGATGAGGATTTTATATATATATATATATATATATATATATATATATATATATATATATATATATATATATATATATAGAGAGAGAGAGAGAGAGAGAGAGAGAGAGAGAGAGAGAGAGGGGGGGGTGGATCCAATGAAAACTAGGCTTAAGCTGAAAATTGAAAACCAGACTTTTTGCTCATTTTACAAATTTTTGTTCATTTTATGTTTTTTTGCTCGTTTTATGTTTTGCTCATTTTAAGAAACTTTTGCTCATTTCAAATTTTTTTGCTCATTTTATGTTTCAACATAAGAATGGTTTTCACATGATCTTATTATATATATATGTATATATATATATAAATATAATAGTTGTGTTATAGTATTATATTATGAAGGAAAAATTGACGCTACCGGTCCCAATTACGGCCGATTTACTTTAAAAGGTCCCAACTTTTGATAATCTTAGAGTGGTCCCAACTTTTGAAGGTCTCTTCTCAAAACAATCCTTTAGCTTAGTTGAACGGCTAAGTTAATTGAGGCACGACACTCATCTAATAACCATTTGTTTTAACTAATTGAAGTCAATGGAAGAGTAATGTGTCATAATTTACCAATTTAGCAGGTTGATTAAGTTGAAGGACTGTTTTGGGAAGAGATAACCCAAAGTTGGGACCACTTTGAGATAAACAGAATTTAGGATCTTCGAAAGTGAACTGTCCATAATTAGGATTGGTAGTGTCAATTTTTCCAATTATGAAAGTTAAAAGACTTTTCCCGGTAGGTGACTATTAGTTCTGTTGGATGGAGGGCTTGCAGAATGTGTTCAATCTTTTCCATTAACGTCTAATATGCATACTTTGCACTTGTTGTGCAGCTAGTTGAGGCATTTCATGCTACCTTGGAAGAAGTTGTTGAAGCAGATTTACTTGTGGTGCGTAACTTTACTCAGGACTGTGTTCTGCATTGTCAAATATCAATTCTATGGTGATTTTGACCTGGGAACTAAATTATTTTTAATGAAACTATGTGATGTTTATGCAAAAAAATGCACAGCATGTTCTGGATTCCAGTGCACCGAATCTTGAGGAGCAACGACAAGCTGTATTAGATGTCCTGCAACGAATAGGTGTTTCAGGGAAAAAGATCCAAGACATGATTGAGGTTTGGAACAAGGTAATATAATCTACCTGCTAAATGCTAACTCTCTCTTTTATTTTCTTATTTCATCTTTTTGAATCATTGAGCTTTATTTGATTTATACTCAGATTGATATTCAAAGAGACACAAACACTGGAGTAGAGAACTTCGATGATGACTGTGATTACAAGCTTGAAGAGGATGAAGATGAAATAACTGATGAACAACTACTGCAAGAAGATAAGATGCAGGAGGACCAACGAAGTGAATTCTCAAGTGACAGGCTTGGACCAGGAGCTGAGCCAGATGATCAGAAAGGGGAATTCTTCATTGAATCTAGGATGAAGGATAAAGGCCCAGATTCTCATCCCGAAAGCGAACACGTTCCACATGTCAAAACTTCGGCAGTGGCAAGGATAGGATTGCAGGAGCTGCTTGGGCTCATTGACGAGAAGCTGGTGCAGAATGACGAGGAGCAACAGTCGTCACAGATAGTGCTGGAGAGGGGCAAACTTGACCGTAAGTGGCGGCCTCCTCGAGCTGAGAAGATTGAGATTTCTGTGGAATAGTGGCATGCCTTTTCTGGTTTATCTTTTTTTGGCTACAAGTTACCGTGCATTTTCATCATAGCCGTGCACGTTCCATACCAAAGAGTTGATTATGACTTGTTGCCAATGGCTTACAACTTACAAGGATGTGGAGGTCTTATTCTAGCTTTATTGTTCAATATTGTGTCTACCAAGTAGCCAAATCCAGATCTTGGTCTATTGAGAGCCATGAAGGCATTTATGTAGGCGAGATTTTGATCCAACTCTCACTACTACACAAACTAAACTAGTTGATATTGATAGAACTAAATCTCTATCTTATATGTATAGCTCTTTTCAAACTTTTTAATCATACTTCCTCTTTTTTTAAATTGCACCATTTCGTTTTTCACGTTTGTCGAGAAGGTTCTTTGAACGTCAATATCTCTAATTGCGTATAAGTAAAAATTATAAAATTTGATATTTGGAATTCTTGCATTAAGACGAATCTAACAAGATCCCACTTGACTATGTTGTTTCTTATATAATGATGTGAGATAGGTTAACAAAGTTGGTTGATGAATAGTGTCAAAAATGAAATGATGCAATTTAAAAAAAACGGAGGAAGTATAATAGTGCCAAAAACGAAATGGAAACCTTTGTCTTGAACGTAGCCTTCTCTATGATGAGCTTGCAGAATGTCAAGTCTTCTCAATGTTTTAGGCTTGTATTGAAATAAAAAACATGCTCCTTCACTTGTGTTTTTGGGTTTCATCTTTGCAATAAAGTACTCCCCAAGCAAAACACCTACCTTGCTAGCTACAATACCGTATGCATGGTATTGTACACGCACTTGCTAGCTCCGACTAGTGCTACCAGAAAATCCAATCTATATTTGATCTCCTAACCTTTGTCAGTGTCAATTTCCGCCTAACAGAGTGATTAAACTATTGATATTCATTTATATCCCTACTAAATCCACCACTCGACCTATAGATTTCATGTCTTAAATTTCGAGGAGGATTCAACCCACTTCCTCTCGTGATAGGTCTAGTGAGGATCCTCTCCAGTGATTACACCAAGGGTTGGGGGTGATTTGGAGATTTCATCCCAAATTTATCCTCTCCTCATAGTGTATAAATAGGAGTACTGGATATCCAGTGCACTGGAGAGGATCCTCACTCCTATGCCTCTCCCCAAGGGTTCCCCATGACCCCCCACCAAATCTTCCATGCTAGGCAATTTTAAGCTACATGGCTATATATATCCCACATTTAATAAAGACCTCACTCAAGAGTACTCAAGATCTCCCTCGTACTTGGACAAAAGTACCCCTTTCAAATTTCAATACAAGAAAAATACGAGGACAGTGGACCACGCCGACACTAAAAGTAGTGACTTAGTGAGAAATGCACAGTCTGTAAAATTAAGACCCCGCTTACTCTGCGCCCCACCGCGTATTATAAGATCTTCACTCACTTCCCATACAAACGCGCTCTATCACTCTTTTCTTCCCCTCTTTTGCTCCATTTCTCTCACTTCTCTTTCACACTCTCATCTTTTTCACAATTGCAAAAATACCCAACTCATAAAGTTCAATTATATTAAGAACCCATATCACATATTCTGGTTAAATTTAAGGAATTTTAAGTAGATCTAGATCACAGTTTTTGGAAATTTTCCATTATTCTTTTGCTTAATGTGGTGTCATATTCATTGATCTTCAGGTAATCTCAAACCCCATTTCTTGCAATTTTTTTTTCTCTGATTACCAATTTGGGAAATCTTATTACTCCATCATTTGCGGAATTTTTTTATATATTTTTCTATTGGATCTGTATCTGCTAACATATTTTTGTTGATTCTCTATGTGCATTTTTATATGGTTAAGTAAGTAAGAGTGAATCTAATTAAATTTTGTGAATATTTTTTATATTTTCCTAGTTGAGAAGATCTGTGATGCTATGCTTGATTAATAAGTGGTAAGGGATCGGTTACATTCATGATTGTAAGAAACCTTGTGCTCATTTGTAGATGACTAGCATTAGTGGGGTTTGAATTATTTTGCTTGTTTTGGCAGAATATTATCTTGAGTTATGTATGTATTGATTTTGTTTATGTTTTTCCTTTGATGGGAAAACACTCAAAACATCATATAATGCAATACTATGTTATAAATTTGGTTCAGTTAAGCTAAGATTTGCCATTAGTTAATCAAAGATATCGTCTTTCTTGTCGGGCTTGTAGTTAGAAAATTTGGATGTTTTTTGAAGATAGTTAACTCCTAGATATGTTTAATTTGATTTGCAGCTCAGCTAATGCTATGTTTTTTCATCTATTTTGAGTGCCAGGTAGACCTAAATCATCTGAATAAATATATTATAAACTATATACAGAAAGAAGGTATGTCAAGGAGACCCGTAAATCCTACTCGCCGACTGGTGGGCAATGGAGGGTTTCCTCTTGTAGGAGCGTTCCCATCAAAGACACGCTCGTCTCCTTTGTTGTCGGTTACTCTTGTCGCGCTGGTACTTTTCAGGCTTTTTAGCCATAGTCTCAGAACAATATCATGTGTCATTTATTGTCGTACTTTAATTATCTAAATGTACATCTCTCCATTGAGCTAGATAAGATGAAATGTACTTGAAAAGAATTTGTTTCTCATTCTGTACTTTGTTCTTCTATGTCTGTAGGGCATCTTCCTTATTCTTGGGTATCTATACAGTGGCTCGGGTACGTCTTGCATTTGCTCGCTTTATTTCAGAACTGGTTCCCTTTTTTGCTATGACTTGATCATATTGAACCAAGTATTCAGTTGTCATCAATGCTCTCTAGGTCCCATTTATCCGCAGCCGAAACTTCACTTATTATCTTTTATAGTTTGTTTGGATGAGGGTATGTAGGGAGGAGGAGAAGTGAGGATCTATTTTCCTTTACATGGATATGGAAGGGGGAATCCTTTTTCCTTTTGATAAATTAATCCTTTACTATTTGAAAGATTTGAAAAGGAATATGCTAGCCTTACTGGTTACTGCTTCTTTCTCCTCGCCTCATCTTGCTTCCCCTTCTCTTTCCAATCCTCTCCTTGTCTCTGTGGTTGTTTACCAGACAAACTGTGTACTGGTGGAGAGTATAGGTTCCAAAGACATGTACTACATATTTTTCCTTGAGCTACGAGGTAGGATATTGAAACTCTTGTTGCTTGTGAAACCAAGACATCTTCTTGTGTTGATGACAATATTCATTATGTCTCTTTTCCTCTTCTTTGTTTCTACATGTTTATTTGAATGCTCCTAAAGCTTTTGAAGTCATTCATAAACCCCTCCACAAAGGTTTGTTGTATGACAAGTAATTAAATCGATTGCTTGTATCTTGCAGGTAAAAAGGACATCGTTAGCAGGATTGAAGGTAGATATGCTTGCTTGTTTTTAGATTTATGCTTGGTTTCTTATTCTAGTTGGCTGCTTTGACTCACATCTTATTCAATTGGATGTTTTGTTGAATCTATCTGTTTTTCTTCCTTGAACCTAAAGAAAAAGAAGCTATGCAATCGTCTTCTTGATTGAAATATTTTTTGTCAATAGTCGTTTGCGGTACTGATGAGTTTATGTTGCAAATTGTTTTTTCAACTTTTCCCGCTTTTCTATGAAGTGGATAAGCTGTTCTAAAGAGACTGCAAGAAACCTTTTTTGACAAGAAGCTTAAGCCTGAAAAAATTATTTAAGTTCCTTAGACAAGAGTAGTACTTGTTATCTATTCGACTTCCTAGTTTTTATAGCTCTAGATAGTCACAAAATCAACAATATAATTGAATACTTTAGCCTTTGTAAAAGGGGAAGCTTTTAGTTAGTAGTCAAATGTCAAAACATCCTTCTCCAAAACTTATTCTTTGAAATCATGGTTTGGCAACATTTAGTCTGCCAGCATAGTTAGCAAAAGCTGGTTATTTCTTTACATCTGTTTTACTTATTTTGTCTACCTCTTGTTAATATACCTATTGTCGGCCTCTAAATGAAGTTTTTCATCTCTAAAAATAAGTTTATTCTTTACCTTCAACGCAGGTGAGTTTTCTGGAACACTAGAACTTCAAAAGGCGATACCTCTTCTGAAGAAAGCCTATGGTGATGGCATGCACAAGGTTTTGCATGTTGGACCCGAGACCTGTTCAGTGGTTTCTAAGCTGTTAAAAGAAGAGGATACTGAGGCATGGGGCGTGGAACCATATGATCTGGAGGATGCAGATTCAAACTGCAAAAGTCTTATGCGAAAAGCCATTGTGCGTGTTGCTGATATCAAATTCCCGTTGCCATATAGATCACAGTCATTTTCACTGGTCATTGTCTCAGATGCATTAGATTATCTCTCACCAAAATATCTGAACAAAACTCTTCCAGAATTGGCAAGAGTGGCTGCTGATGGCATTGTGATATTTACTGGTATGTCTTTGTCATTTTCCTCCTCTTTGTTCAACTTCAATCGATCATTTCTGAATACATTTCAGCAACTTTCTGATAAGATGATGTCTTCTGTAAATAATTCATGGTTGCTGGTAAATCTCTTGATGTGGCCAATAAAGGGCCAGATCAGCTATCCAAATTTTGTTTAGTAATTTCATTGTATGTTCATATGTGTAGGTTATCCTGGTCAGCAGAGAGCCAGAGTTACAGAGCTATCTAAATTTGGACGCCCGGTGAGTGCTTAGTGACTAGTGTTTGTTCATGGTCATTTTGTATCATAAAGTCATATTTCATTAGTTTGGTCTGCCTAGAAAGCAGGAGTCACTGGTGCTAACATACTAAATAAGGTTTTACCGAACATAGACTTGAGGGGTTTTGTATATGCATTAAATACCTTTTCCAAAATGATACTTCATCTGTTATGAAATAAATGAAACACTTCTCTCTTTTATGTGAGCTTTTTGAGAGGCTTTTTGAGAGAAGTGTTTCACTTATTTCGGAACGGAGGAAATATTTATTTTGGAATTTATGACCATCAATTGCCCAGTTTTACTATATGCTTAGTGTTACCACTTTTAGCTTATAAGCCACAGTGGCTATATTTAGCAATTTCCAACTAAATAATCTCAAATGAAGCATATTACTAACCTCATCATGAACACAATTTTGAGTAAAGTGCTTGCTTGGTTGACGTAAAAGAAAATTGGGGAAGTAGAAGTTCCTAAGAAGTGGAAGAGTGTGAAGTTGTTTGGTTAACAAAACTATAGGATGTTGCATATATTAGGAACATCTACCTCCTACAAAATGGTGGAAGTTGCTTACCTATCTAGAGGTAAGAGGATTTTCGCCAAATTTCATGGAAGTCCCAAGGAGAATGACATCTCTTTATCATTAAATCCTCCTGCAGGCTAAAATGCGCAGTCAGTCCTGGTGGGTGCGTTTCTTTGTTCAGATTGGGTTGGAGGTGAATGAAGCTACTGCCAATAAGTTCGAGCAGGCTAGCACAAAATTGTCATTTAAGCCAAGCTGCCAAGTTTTCCACCTCAAATCATTCCATTGACACTGCAAGATGGTCAGCCCTTTTTTGAGGTGTTTGCTGCATTCTAAGATAAGGGTGCTTCAACACAGAGAGAATACGCCTTGTGTTGTGTAGTATTAGTTTGGTGTAGGATATGTTGATTCAAAATCACCTTTTGTTTTGTTATCCACGATTTTACAAACTCATACACTCAATATTGATTAATTAAGGTGCGAAATTTATTTATTCCATAGTATATATATATTCCTTCTTCTTGTTTCATAGGGAGCAATTGGATGGAAAAGAAAAGGAAGTGAAATAAATTAAGGAAAGTGATATATGCAACTCTAAGGATTGATTATAATTAGTTTAAAGTGGGAACATTAAGCATAGATAAGATCATAAGACTAATTGATTATATACTATATTTCTAAACAATACTATGTTACGAAATATATTTAATGTTAATCGTTAGCCTTAAAAGTCGCATATAATAAAATTGATAAAATGAAAGTTTTTTCTATGTTTGGTTTTACAAGTTTATGAGATTTTATAGGAAAGGAAATAATACGAAAAGAATGTTATGAATTTTTCTATTTCTCAACCGAATAATAGGAGGAATTTGTCTTTCCTTTCAAATTCGACCAACTTTAAGTTCTTAGCTCCAAGGGTTATATCACCCAAATTCTAGTGAATTTTTCTTGTTATTGGCAATGGCAAGTCATGGGTAGGGACTAAGAAGTACAAAACACAATGGAGGGTTTTGAAAGTGGTTGACCGAGTCGAAAACCAATGAAATCTATTGACATTTGACAGTATAACTAGCACAGTAGCACGAGTATTAAAGTTGTTATTGCCTCAGTGGAGCCAAGGAAAAGATAAGAAAAACCCCAGTATATAATCTAACTGTTGCAATTTTAACCAAGGATTCGAATGTACCGTCAAAGCCTCTCCTGCTTCTGAGTTCTGACCATGAAGTCGGGTTTGTGCCAATGAAAACCTGAACCTGTCAGAAGGCTGGAGCTCTAACGTTGAACTCTCATTTCACTGTGAGGTGGAAGGGGCATTTAAGTCTGGTTGGAGGCAGTTTTTCCTCCTAATACAATCAGAAGATATGAAGTCATCCAATGGCACGTTCCTAATTTCCAGATAATTCTTTTAGCAAAATCATCCTCAGTCAGACAGTCATTAAACCTGAGATTTTAGTGATTTTACAAGCAATCAATCCACCCTCTTCCCCCACCCGAAAGAGGGGAAAATAACTGTCATGTTGAGCCTTAAGATCTACCATCATTAAAGCATTATGACGAAGGAACGCAGGAAACCACTAGAAAGCAGAGTAGGAGTTGTTGGGTTTGCGCAGCATCAATTCTTTAGCTTCATTAACCTTTGAGGCTAGGTAATGGCTACCGCCTGCATCAGGGTGGTTCGCAATCATAACCTTTCTGTGTGCTTCTTTTATCTTCTCGACAGCTTCCCTTTCTCTGTACAAAATCAATGATTAGACAGAAATGGAAAGGTTATAACACCAAAGAAAGAAAGAGGCAACACAAGTAAAGAACTGAAGATACTAGGAACATCAGTGAAAATAAGTAGTAATAATTTTTTACATTAGGAAAAGGAATTTGAGGTCATTCAAGACAAAAATGGTAAACATATGCATATGAGGCCACAAATTTCATCAAGAAGCACGATGATTTTCACTTGGCGCACACACACTAAGTTAGACTTCCTCTCATCTGGAATTGATTTCCTTATGTTATAAAAATTGACCATTACTACATAAATACCCTTTATTATAGTTATCTCCTTCCTGTCATCCCTCCACCACACCATTTAAGACTGCTGGTATATTTGGAAATCTAAACATGATAGATTTCTACATTGGGAAAGGTAACATTTAATCCCCGCACCGCACATTACAAAAAAGTACAGTGACCATTATTTCCAAATCGAGGCAACAATTTTAAAAGCTCAATTTGTCAAGCCAGGGCCAATACAATCTTAATTCACACATGTCACCACTCGGAAGCAGCAAAGTAACCAAAGATGAAATGGAAGTTTTTTCAGCCACAAATCAGTTACACTAACACCCAAATTATATGTTGCTGCAACTAGTGTAACTAGAGGCAATACTAATTACCCTCAACAGACGTGCCAAGGTCAAGCAAGGTTTTATGAGTCTAAGAACTACAATGCTACAAAAAATCAGAAAATTTTACCATATTATTGTACGTCCATCCAATCAAACTTTAAGAGATTTTATGCTATGTACTTTGTTAGGTTTGTGTTGTGTTGTGTTTGGTCAGAGATTGCTAGCTCTAACTATATATGCTGATACAGCAGGGTCCAATATCAGGTTAATTCAGTCTGAAACACTGGTTCATTGATTTCCAACTAGGACAAAACATGTTAGCAAATACCAAAATGACCCAGTGACGACTTAAAGAGCCCCCACGCAAGAATAATAACCACCACAAAAATAGATATTGTGATGCGCAGTGGGCGCTGCAGAAGTACATATGTTTGACTTGACCCTAACCACCTTTAGGCTTAATCTGGTAGAAAGACAACCTATTTTCAACACATTGACAGTTCTTGTACCTCAAATTAAGAGTTCAGCTCTAACTATAGCTTTCACTAATTTTTTGGTAAATCTTTTGATAGCCACTATATAAGAAGTGGCAGTCTCAAGAACACATATAATAGCATCACACAGGGACTATCTATTAGCCCTGCAAAAAAATGTGGACCTTTGAATTACTAAAATTGTCATATCTCAAAAACAAAGATGATTGAAACATGGAAATACCGGACTCCAAGAATCAAAGCTGCTTCACGTTTTGTCATTTGCTGCTGAAACCCACCTTCATAGAATTTGCGAGTTCTACGTACAGGAGGTCTAGCTTTGTAAGTCTGCCAAGCTTGAATACCATATTTACCAGCAAGGGCAGTTACAGCAACGACAGCTCCTGCTACAATAGGTAGTACCTGTTGCATATTAAGATAAACCTATTAGATGTAAGTATAAATCACTGAAGTACTTCTGTAGCATTGTTGACGTCTCGCAGGTTACTAAATTGAAACTCCACATTAGATCACTTCTATCATGATCCTTTCCCTATAATCTACATGAGAAATCTTTTTTTTTTTTTTTTTGACATCGGGGAGAACGTACATTAATTAAAAAAGGAAGTACAGCCTATTGCTAATACACCCTACAAACACAAAGAAACTAAACTGAGCGATACTCGCTCTTACATAACTAGAACAAAAACATAAAGAACTTAAACAAGGATCAAACTGCTCGATTTGGAGTGCTGAAGTGATAGTTAACTGTAGAGAAATTCTTCTGCTGGTAGATGATGAACGCCAAAACCCTGACGCACGGAGTGGGAGGAGAGGGCTGATTTCACAAACGGGACAACAAAGCAACCGCGAGAACAGAAACTCGCTACAGGACCAATCCCATTGACCTTCTGTCACATGGGATTCTACGTCCGAATTTCTCGGAAGAGTCACATTCCTTTGTGACTCGATACCCTTTTGGAAGGGTATCACAGGCTTCTCCGATGATGAGAAGCTCAAATGAGTTGACGCGCTATAAACCCAATTAACAAATTGGGGAGCCGCCTTCAGATTTCTTTTTGTCGAGGCAATGATTGATAAAATCATTACCAAGCGAGAGTGAAATCTAATCATTGTTAGATCTCGAAGAACCGTCCGATTGCCAAAATCGGACAAAATAAACCCCATCCATGAAATCTCTGGCCACGCAAACCCGAACCAACCACTTAAACCAAATCCAATATCAAGACCAAAACTACCTCCAGCGATTAACAAAAGTATCAAACAGCTTATTTTAACAAACAAAAAACCCATACTAACACACCCACAAACTAAACAACTTAACACACTTCCAACAACGCACTAGGGGAAGGGGATAAACGGGAAGGGGATAAACGGGTAACCACCAGGGAAAGGAGATGGAAAATTTCACACTAACCGGGGAGGGGGAAGGGGGAGCCCAAACTGAAACTAACGTGATACTAACCAAGGGAGGGGGAAGGGGAGGGGAAGCCCTAAACCGAAGACCGACACGAACCGGGGGAAGGGGGTAGGGGAAGCCCAAGACCACGACACCAGGGGGGGGGGGAGGGGGATGCCCAACAAACCGGGAAACAGGGGGGGGGAGGTGGAACCCGACGCACCACCCGGGGAGGGGAAAAACCTGCTGGAAATGCGACGACAAAAGACTCGACCAAGAACAGGGGAGGGGGAAGGGAAAACCAACGACTAAGACCAGGGGAGGTGGTGTTTTTGCCGGCGAACACCGAACCAGAGAAACCGCCGTGAAAGCCCGACCGACTAGGGAGAAGGCTATGGAAAACCGAAAGAAAAGCGAAGAAAAGAAAAAAAAAAAAAACTAGGGGAACTCGCCGGAGAACACGCCGGCGGCGTGCGCGGCGCCGGAACTCCGGCGAGTTCCTAGGGTTTGGTGTGAGGGAAGGAACCTTTGAGGAGAGAAGGCAGAGAAAAGAAATTTAGAGAGAGAATAGTTGAAGGTTCCATGAGAAATCTTTACAGCACTTCTGAAGGTTGGAAATCGACAAAAACGGTTTTTTAAGAAAGACAAGGCACAACAATAGAACAAGCACAAGAAAAGAACAAGTAAGGACTAAATTTTTGATGACACTCAAAAATCAAAATGCTACGAGAAAGCAAGGGAAGAAGGGTAAACAAAACAAGAACGGAACAGACCCAAATGGACAAGCTATTAAAAGATGGGTAACAATGCATAATTCCTATTCAATCGAATAGGCTACATTCATATTCCAATGTGCAAGGTGATATCTAATCCGGATTTATTTAGCCAATCCATAAGTTGTCCATATAGAACATAGTCCTTTTAGCACTTGAGTGAGAGAACTATGGGCCTGTTCTCTTCGGCATAAAACAACTGAACTGAACTGAACTGATTGCAACTGAACTGAACTGAACTGAACTGAAATGAAATGATTTATTAATAATAATTTTATCACTAAACATAATAATAATAATAATTATTATTATTAAATAATAATAATAAATTATTGTGATATAGATGGAGTAGTCCGTAATAAACAGATAAACTAATAATTTGACGAACAAAATTAGAATATCGAAATATAGAATATATTTTATCACCAAACGCTTAAAAAGAATGTTAGAAATTTAATAGGATGTGTACATTATATTTAACAATTTTCAATTTAAGAAAAAAATACAAAGGAGAATCTTTATGAAGGAAAAAACGAGAGAAATGCCATGAGTGGGTATTGACCCGTGTACTTCTAACAATTCCATGAAGATAATACCATATACTTGCAATATTATAGCTGAATTAAATACTTACAACTTTCGGATTCTTGGGCCTATTCTTTGCCACTAGGTTTTAGTTTTACTTCACCACAACCTATAAAAACTAAGTAGTAATAATAACAATAATAATAATATAATAATAATTGTAATGATGATATTAATATTTATAATAGTAATAGTAATAGTAGTAATAATAATAATGATAATAATAATAATTATCATTGTTTTATTATCATATAATAAAATTACCGAACCGAACCGAACGGACCGAATCGAACCGAACCGAACCGACGGGCGAATCGAACCGAACCGAAAATCAAAATAATGGGAGAACAGGCCCTATGTTCATACAAATTCATTCTCATTACCATCATTTATAACCAACTACCAAACAGGCCATAAGGTGCATCTGGTGAGCTATACTTTAAACTCTCATCGTCTGACTCCTACTGTTTCAAATCTGATCTCTAAAACATTTCTAATATTACCTGAATGAACTTAGCAAATCAGTAACATGAATATGAGCAAGAAGATTTACAGAAACTGCAAACCCTAAAAAACAAATTTGAAAAATTTCTCTTAATTAAGAAAGTCATTACCCCTCAAATTCAGTGGAAGAGCATTGCGAGAAGGTAATTACCGGTTTAAGTTTCCCTCATAGAATACAGTATACACGAACAAAAACAATAACAAAAATAGAAACTTGACATTCATATAGAATGGAAAGCCCAGTAACATGAATATGAGCAAGACGAGTAGAAGGAGTTTACCATATCAGAACTCAAAATTCAGATGACAGGAGATCTTCGAAAGGACTCAACTTTCCCTCTTTTCGCGCTCTCCAGCCGTGATAGAGTTTAAAGAACAAACCACGACCGGAGATCAAAACATAATGACTTTTTAATAACGGTACCTGAATAATTCTGAACTGAACTGAACTGAACTTATCTAAAATAAACTGAATTGAACTTATTGGACCTGATTCAACTTATTGGACCTGATCGAACCTGATTGAAACTTATTGGACCTGATTGAAACTTATTGGACCTGATTGGAACTTATTAGACCTGATTGAAACTTATTAGACCTTATTGGAGCTGATTGAAACTTATTTGATCTTATTTGACAAAAAACTTGATGAGTAATAAGTTAATAACATAAATATTACCCCTAACATAAATACTATCCCTCAAAATTTATTATGACATAATAATTATTAAAATTTTCTCCTTCGAAAAAATAGCAATTATTAATTATCTCTTATGATTATCATTTTAACAAATAAAATACTATTTATATGCTTGCCTATACACAACTTTCACCACTAATATATCTAATAGTCTTGCTTTGATTTCATAAAACACTAGTAGGAAATCAATTAATAACATTTATATCTTTCATTGTTATTAGTAACGAAAACATGTTATCTCTAGTTATTTAAAGACGAATTGCAAAATATTATACGGTTTTTTCACCATATACCCCTGATAAATTTTTTTTTACACCATATACCCTTTCAACTTTTGAAATTCACCATATACTCTCCACTTTTCAAAAAATACATCAAACTACCCTTTTGACTAACGGTGTTAGAGTTCCGTTAGTCATTAACCCTTAATCCCCCTCAAACCCTAATTAACTAACCTAAATCTAAGCCAAACCCTAACTCTAACCCTAATCTAATACCCTAACCCTAACCACCCCTCCCCCACCCCCTTACCCCTTACCCCCACCCCTTACCCCTTACCCCCACGGCCCCACCCCCTACCCCCACCGCCCCACCACCCCATCACCACCACCACCCCCTCACCACCACCACCCCCAAAGCCCCCTCCCCATCCCGCCGACCCCCCTTCCCTTCCCCTGGCCGACCCTTCCCCTTCGCCGTCATCAACTCCCCGCTTCCAGTCGAACTCCCCCTCCCCTTCCTCTCGTCGGCGAGCAAGGTGAGGAGGGAGGAAACAATGGCGGCGGGAATAGCGACGGCTAGAAGAAGAAAGAGAGAAGCAAAGCGGCAACAAAAGAGGCGACACGATAGAGAGGATTAGGACTAGCGGCGCGGACGATAGCGACGACGAGAAGAAGAAAGAGAGAAGCGTCGGTGCATCAACACCTCATCTCCGTAAGATCGACGCAACATCGGCTCATCTCGGGATTGAGAACCCGCATTTTTCCCAACACAACAACCCAAATTTTTCGAATTGAAAACCCGGATTTTTCGAAACACAACCTCCCCCTTCGAATTATGAACTTTTTTTAGGATTTCGGGGGTGCGATTGGTTGCGTGGGAGTGGGGAGGCGTAGGGGGGTTGCGGGACGGCGGGAGAAGGGGGGGGGTTGCGGCGGCCGGGGAGGGGGAGGGGGCTGCGAGGATGGTGGATGGGGGTCTTTGCGGGGAGGGCGGGGGGTGCTTGCGGGGGAGGGAGGGGGGCTTGGGAAGGGTGGTGGTGCAGTGGGGTAAGGGCTGGTGGTGCAGTGGGGGGGCTGGGGTGGGCTGGGGGAAGTGGTGGGGGTGTTAGGTGTTAGGGTTAGGGTATTAGGTTTAGGGTTAGGATTAGGATTAGGGGTAGATTTAGGTTAGTTAATTAGGTTAGATGGGGGATTAACTCCGTTAGTCATTAAGGGTAAGTGGATGTATTTTTTCAAACGTGAGGGGTATATGGTGAATTTGGAAAGTTGAAAGGGTATATGGTGCAAAAAAAATTTTGTCAGGGGTATATGGTGAAAAAACCGAATATTATAATTATGATGATTATTATTGTTAACCTTATTTGACTATGATTATAATATTTTTTAATAATAACATAATCAACTAATAGTAATATGAATAATAAAATAATAAATAATAATGTAAATATAATACTATATAATCATATTGGTACTTTAATTAAAAATTTCATAATAACATAATCAGCTAATAGTAATATGAATAAAAAAATAATAGACAATAATACAAATGTAATACTATATAATAATCATATTGGTACTTTAATTCAAATTTTAATTTCAATTTATTGACTATTTGACCTTATTGGAACTTATTGGACCTAATGAGACTTGATTGGACCTGATTGGAACTTATTGCACCTGATTGGAACTTATTGGACCTTATTAGACCTGATTGGAACTTATTGACCTGATTGGACCTGATTGAAACTTATCTGAACTGAACTGATTGGACCTAAAATTTATTTTTTTAAGGTGAAGAGAACGCACCCTAAGTCTAATTTTTATATCCCTTAATTTTAAATATATTTTTATTTTAATAGGTAAGAAGAAATCCTCTAGGTTGCCCTTGCACATGACCCCATCCAGTGGCCCAATACAAGTCATATAATCCTAACCCCCCTCCCCCCCTAAATCCTAAGCAAATGCTTAAACTAGGAATTGAACCATATACTTTGCTAAGGAAGATGGAAAAGCTCACCAGTTAAACCAACACCAAAAATTTTTTGGTACTTTTATATGTTTTTTTGTAGGGTTTTTCTACATTTTGCCCTCGTGTTTTTCCAATTTCTACGTTGTACCCCATGTTTCCAGGATTTCTACACTGTACCCTTCAACTCTCATTTTTTAATTCAAATTGCCACTGCCGTTAAATGAATGTTAACTGTTCCGTTAGTGAAATTAATATTGATTTATTAAATTACCATCAGGATAAAAAACCCATGAGAGGGAAACTTTCCCACCATAAAACTTAGGGTTTGACTCCCTCTTATTGACTTATATCCCCTCCCCCACAAATCTTCATCTTCTTTCTTTCTCTGTGAAGCTTCTCCCCAAAATCAACAATGTCAAGTGCGAATTCTTCATCAGTTGCGTGCTTGGAAAGGGATTTTGTTGCTCCCAAGTGTAATTGCAGCCCCCCCAAGCGAAATTGCACATTTCTGGTTCTCAACGCAATCCTGGTAGGACCTATTTCAAGTGCGATTTCTGCCAATTTTTTGTGTGGTTGCACAATGGACATATGATTAGAAGAGGGGATGATGCAGATGTGATGCGTGATGAAGTAGGAAGTGGAGTGCATTCAAATGACGTGACTTTGGTTCAACTTAGAGAAGACATGGCAGCTGTGAAACAAAAATTGGGTGATTTAGGGGTTTATTTAAGGGATTTGGTAAAAATAGGATTGTTCATGTATATCTTGTTGGTAATTATCATCAAATTATGCTAATAATTAGAATGGAACCGAGGTGGGTTTTTTTTGTGTAATTGGGTGTTGCAAATTAATGGAACTAGTTTGTATGCAACTGTTGAAATATATGAATGAAACAAGGGGAAATCTTGTGCTCCTTTTGCTACTAATCTTTGTAAATTGCTTGCAACAACAATTGTTTCAATATTACAAAAACTGCTTCCAATAGTTTAGAAAGACAAAATAAACATTCCTAATTGTTTCTTGAAACAACATGAACATAAGAGAAATTCCTAAATGCCATTGCGTTTGCACTTGAAATAAGATTAACAAAAACAAAAGATATGCACTCAATAAGTTCCCAAAATCAAAGTTTGCAACCAATTACTTAAGCATTGAAATCCTATCCATGATCTTTCTCCTCTTTGGACTCAAATTCTGACCAAAATCTGCAGCACTTGTTGAAGGTTGACTCATAGAATGTTGAGCTGATGAGTGTTGTCTTGTTTGAGGTTGAGATCTGATCTGGGGTTGAGATGATGAATGTTGTCTTGTTTGAGTTTGGGATATGATCTGGGGCTGAGATGATGACCCAGCAGCAGCATTGTGAGATGATGTATTTCTTCTGCCTTGGTATTGAGAGGATGACCCAGAAGCATTTATCATAACATCAATTAAATTGGAGTAATTCTCCACTGGGAGCCTCACTAGCCCTTTGCCCTGAGTTGCCACCCTTGGCTCCTGTCTTCCTTGCTGCTGTGCTAACTCACTTGCAGTAGGGTCACCTTTGCAGGTTTTAGAATTATGTCCAAATGCCTTGCATTTTTTGCACTGGACTGTGGCACACCTCTTCCCCTTTTTTTGTTCCCCTTCTTCCCTTCTATTTCTGGAAGGCCTGCCTACTGACCTTTTCATTGTTGGTGGGATCAAGGTGGGCACATCCATAGTAGGCCACTGCTCAGGATCAAGCACAGGTGATATATTGCCATTATAGGCTTGCTTATACCTAGCAACTGAGAACCACTCACTCACAAAGTCAGATGGCTCCTTTTGAGCATGTATTATGGCTTTAATTCCATGCTGACATGGAATTCCACTCAGTTGCCACCTACCACAAGCACACACTTTATTTGTGAGGCTCACAGGTAACACTGCCCTACCCTGATGTATCTCATACTCCCCCCTCCCAGATGGATAGGCCTGACAAGCTCTTGAATCTTTAGTCAACACTCTTAACCTCTCTCTAATATTAGGGCAAATCCCATCATCTTGCCACTGCTGACAGAGTTGTTGTCTTGTTGTATGCCTCACCATAGCTATCCTCCTCACACCTATGCAAATAATAATAGTGAGTATTAAAATCAACACAAAACACTTAGAATAAGAAGGACCAAACTGATTTATACCTTATAATAGAGTCAGAATTGGATAGGACCTATCTACACCAATTGTGCTGTTGAAACTCTCAACAAAATTATTGGTATTCTCATCATTGCACAAAGATGAATCAAACCTGAACCTAGCCCATCTATCCACTGGTCCGATGTCCTTAAACCACTTCACAGCTCCAAGACCAGCATAAGCTTGCACCTTTTGAATGGCATGCCTAAAAGAGTATGCTGAATATGCATTTGTTACTCCCCAAAAGAGCTTATGCATAAGAACTCCTGGATACTCAGTCTTAAAATTCTTACATAAATGCCTTGCACAGTACCTTCTAGGTACCTTAGGCCACACAGAGTCCAAAGAGGGATCAATACCCTTGCAAAACCAAAAACATAAAAATGCATGAATATGTTATACATTGCAAAACTTAGATGGAAATTAATGGGTTCAGGAAGCAAACCTTTTGCCTATCAGACATTATAGTCCAGTCAGTTCTTCCAGTGGCAGTTAATATGCCCTTCAGATGTGCAAAGAACCAGGACCAGCTTGTCTTGTTCTCTGAATCCACAACAGCAACAACCACTGGAAAAATTTCAAAATTTCCATCTAAACTGACTGCTGATAACAGAATCCCTCTATAGTTGCCTTTTAGATGGCAACCATCAACTCCTACCAACCCTCTGCAGCCATTAATGAGGCCCTTAAATTGTGCAGCAAAGCTTATGAAGATTGATCTAAACTGCAGTGGCCTATCTGGTTGTTGAAGCCTAGCCCAAGTGCAAAATGCAATTGAATCAGGGTTGTTTTTTTAGTATCTCATAGTACTTGGGCAAGTCCTTGTATGAATCATCATGGCCCCCTAGTATGAGTCTCATGGCCATATCCTTCATCTTGTACAGGGTAGAAGTAGCCATCCTTAACCCAAACCTATCCCAAAGCAACTCATTCATTGCCTTCCCTTTTATATCTGGGGTTGCCCTGATATCTTCTAGTAACTTATTTGCTGCCCAAGCACAGTTACACATATGATTATGGACAAGGTTCAAATCACATTGGTGCTCCTTTGACACTTTTTTGATGGCCCATGTATAACCATCAGCAAGGTTGCTAGCATGTATTCTCCATGAACACCTCTCATCAGCACACTCTGCAGTATATCTAGTAGAATCTGACTTCCTAACTACTAATGCAAAGCCCTCTTGTATGCAGTAGTCTCTAAGTACATCCTTGAAGTGCTCTTTATCTACAAACATCACCCAGGGCCTTAGTTTAATGTTTCCTAGTTCAGCATCATCACAAACTTCTCCATTTCTATACAACCTACTCAAATATCCACTCTCATCAGGGCACCACTGAATGGACTGGAATGGCTCCCAACCTCCATCTACATAATTCTCACTTAGGAGTCCATTCACATCTTCTTCCTCAAAGTCAATAGAACAATCTGACTCACCACTCTCCTCCACCTCTGGTTCATAATCTCCCTCACTATCACTGCCATTACTCTCATTTACCCCATCACCTCCCTCACTCTCCCTTCCACTAACACCTCTGCTCCTCATATGGGGCACTCTCACACCCAGCTGTGACTCCTCTGTATTATCAACAGTCCTTTGACTCATTGGAACCCAGATACCGTTCAGTTGTGCTGTTGATTTGGCCATCTTCTTCCCATGAGGGAATGGATTTGCCTTGTTGGGTTTCTTAGGTGGTCTGGGTACTCTACTTGTCTGTGTAAGTGACAATGTAGGCTGGGAACTTGTGGGTTGTGTAGTGTGTTGTGTAGTGTTTTGTGTTTGATCAACAGGTTGGGAATTTTGAGGGCTTTCAATGGTGGACTGTGTTTCAAAGTCATGTAGGGAAATTTCAGAGGTTTGGATGGTGGGCTGTGTATCAAAAGGAGGAATTATGAGCACATCATTAAACCTTGGGCTTCTCCTATGGGGTGGGGAATTAGGAACTTCTTCCAACAGTTTTGGAAGCCTCTTGGGATTGGATTTTTTTGGTTCCATTTGAGGGGTGGGCTGTGGAGTAGGGGGACCAGTTGGTTTGTTTAATGGTCTTCTAATTGGTATCTTAGGCCTAGGAGCAGTAAATGGCTTCAATGGTGGCTTACTTGGGCCAATAAATGGCTTCAATGGTGGCTTACTTGGGCCAACTACTTTGGGCTGGGCTGCTTTAGTTGCTTTTTCTGCACTACTGGGCTGGGCTTGTGATGTGTCATTATTTGTGTTCCCAGATTTCACATTCTGTGCTAATTTCCAAATAAAGTTGGGCTGGTCAGCAGCACCAATCCACACATCAATTTCACCACTTTCAACATCAGCAAACATATTCATCATTGTTTTGTCATCAACCAAATAATGACTATTCATCCTATGTGAATAACTCAAAACGGGAAATTCTGGAAGCTCAAACCCATTTTTAGCAAACTCATCACACATATCATTCAACACATCAATCATCAAACACTTATCAATGTCATCTATTCTTAAAACTACATAATTTCCCATATAATGCAATTTCAATATCTTATCTTCCATTCAGCACAAAAATAATACCACAACAACCACAACAATTCAGGAAAAGTAAACAAAACGTTGAAGAATTTGCACAAAACTCATGAAACATGCAAAATAAAAAACGCTTTTTTTTCATGAAATCAAATACCTGAGGTCTGCGATTGCACTTCAGTTTCGAAACTAAGTTGAAGAATTTGCGCTCCAAAAACTACACCTTTTCACTTTTCGAAATTCAAGCAATGTTTAATTGCGCAATTTAGGGTTAAATTTTCAGGTTTGGGTTTCTCTTTTGACAGAGTGCAAAGAAGAGGGAGTAATAAGAAGTTGAATGATCATTACAGGAGAGAGAGAGAGAGAAAGGGGGAATTTTAGTTTTCCTTTTTTTTTTCAAAATATAAAAAACAAACGGTAGGTAAGGCATTTAATGCCAAACCTAACGTCCGTAGTTAATATGAGCTCATTAATGGCAATTTGAATTAAAAAATGAGAGTTGAAGGGTACAGTGTAGAAATCCTAGAAACATGGGGTACAACGTAGAAATTGGAAAAACACGAGGGCAAAATGTAGAAAAACCCTTTTTTGTATTTTGTATTGTATTATGTAGATTTTTTGTATTTTTGTATTTTGGTAATTTAACAATTTTTACAATTTTTTTGTCTTCCTCCTCCATCCCTCTCCCACTCCTCCACCACTATACCACACCCTCCACCTCTCTCTCACTAGTCACTCTACTACCACCAGACCACCACCGCCCGAATTTCCATCTCGTTCTCCTCTCTCCCTCCCCACCTCAGCCCAATACCCCAGTCGCCTTCTCCACCCTTCTCTCACCTTAATCTCTTTGAACGTCTTCTTTCAAATCCTCATTTCTCCCAATTCCCATTTAATTTTCTCCATAAATCTTCCAGTAATCATTGTCTAACACCACCAAAATTCTAAATCATTCACAAATCAACCCCACAGGCCACATGTACACATATACACATGTATTTGATCCGTGTTTCTAGTTTCTTGTTTGGGCTAAAGCAATAAATTAGGTAATGCTTTGGGACAAAAAGATGTTTGTCAAACCCAACTAGGTCTGATTTAGCCAGTGGTCCAGTGCCACATCGATTCATAAACTAATATCTACAAGAATAAGGCCCTGTTCTTTTGGACTTATTTTCAGTTCAGTTCAGTTTAATTTCATTTCAGTTCAGTTACTCAATGCAATTCAGTTTCTCTCAGTTCAAAAGAACGGGGCCAAAGATATTTGTGTTAGGCTGGAGTTATAGCAAAGTTGATCAACTACAACGCGAGCTAGCTAATTCTATCCATAATCTACCCATAATCAGCTATTCAGCTACAATAAGAACGCCAAAACCTTAATTTTAATATGCAAAAATAAAAATCATACATGTAACTAAATTTTATGTTGATTGTCACCTATCACAACCCTCCCTTAATTAAGACTATCATTTTTCACACGCTATGCGTACGTGTCATATGAACGTTTTTTCTCAATTAGTTATTCATCAGTGTTACAAAATTTGTGATTATAACATACATTTATAATTATTTTTAATATGCTTTTCTTAAATCAATGTTTTATTGGTTTTTTTAGTTATTTGTTCACCATTATTCAAATATAATACTGAGAGAAGGAAATATAAAGCAGAAGAAAGCTTATGCTCAAATAAAGTGGAATAATTTGTGTATCAGGTTCAATCGTTGAATATTAATAAAGTGGAAGAGTTTGATTTATATAATAAAGATCATCGAATAATAATCAACATTTAAGTTTTTAAATATTATCAGTAGAATTATTAATATGAAAATTAAGTTTTATTTTTTTTTTCTTCTGATTGTGTCAATCAACTTATATTGTCAATTTAATTTTTGATCAGAGCATTTTCACACATATGTAATAAGAGGAAATCGTTCTCCTTAATTTAATATTTAATTGAAATTTCAAATTTGATTCGATTGTAAACTTATTCAATATATATAACAAGTAGCAAGAAGAAAAGATTATTTAATACATATGACAATTTAAATTCATTAAGAGTATATCAGACTTTTTGTAAGGAGACACCATCATCCTCCCCCCTTCACTTAGACTTAAAACCAGAGATTGATACATCTACCCACCGTGTGTAGACTACCCATTAGAAGTATTAAAGAAATAATTAACTCTGTTGAATTGTACTCCACTAATGATCAATATCTATCTCTAGTGAATGGATTACCTGCTCGGTAGACAGTTTTTTCCCTTATAACCGGCAGCGAGGGTTAATCTACAGACTACACATAACTAACCAGACTTCAATGCCAGGCCCGTCCCATATCATCAACTCTAAAATTTTTGCTTCTGCCGAGGAAGAAGGAGAGAGAGAGAAATACAGAAGCAGTAAAAATGGCGCCGAAAAACAGAAGAAAAACCTCTAATCAGACGAATCCTCAACTTTCAGACACTAGGAATGTGCAAAAGCAACATCATCATCATCCTAACAAGTTATTTCGTTTCTCGATTTTATAATTACTACCGCTACTACTTTGCATTCCTTAACTAATAATTTCAATTAAACTTGTAATTTTATTCTTTAATTTCTCTAAATTTGCTTTCTTTTTCTACTTGCAAACAAGTGATTACTGTTTTGAAGGCGACCATCTTTTTCGTCTCCTCCATTCCTTCCAAAGGTAAATACATTTATTTTTCTTAGTATTACTTTTATATTTGTCTTGCTTTTTTTGTCTTCAATTTCATGTTTGTCAATTTCTGAAAAGTTTGAGAACCCAATTGCTGAAAAATTCGAATTTTAAAGCCACCCATGTCATATGGGTGCATATGTAGTATTGGGAAAAAGAAAAAGTTTCAGGTGATTATTCATGAAATTTGAAATATTATTGTGGGTCTTATATTATACTAGCTGAGTACAATTGGCCAAACCCACATGAATTCATGTTAGTTGCAATATTTAAAAAACATTAAAATTTAGCTGAAATGAATATACTCCATGTCTCGGCTTTGAAAATTAGATTATAATATAAAAATTTATTCATAATTGATATGTTTCTGGGTGTGATTATGGAGCAGGGTAATTGAATCAGAATTACAGTCCAATAAAATATTGCCTGACAAGTTGTGGTTCAAGGTGTGACTTTTAATTCATCTTAGCCGAATTTCTAAAAGAAAATTGAATATAGAAGAAAAATTGTGTTGCCTAAAGTTATATGTTACTAAATTTTAGTGTTACATTTTGTGTGGATTAATGCAGCAACACTTTGCTGTTGGGATCAATGAAGTAACACGGATGCTTGAACGGATGAACCCATTAAGTGATGGTACCTTTGCTGCTGCCCGAGGAGGTTCCTCTCTCTCTCTTGTTAGTCAGGGCCGTGGCTGCCCACCCTGCTCTTCTGTCACCAAACTTCAGGTTTAGCTTTTCTTATAGTGCATCATTATGTTGGTCTGAAAGTACCATTGCTATCCACTATCCAGTGAATTAGCCATTGGGTAATTTGACCCGGGAATAATGTTTGGATGTGTATTTCCGACTGTTGCTTTTTGTGTATATCAGTGTGCAAGTTGTCTGCTAGTAATTGATCTCAGTAGTACAGTAGTACAATTCGTACTTCCTCCGTTTCATAGTTACAAGGATCCATGTGATGAGGAGAGATACAAAAAACCCATTACCAGTTGAAAGGAATGTTGAAACTAATTTGAAAATTTAAAAAAGCGAAGTGTTGGACTTTGTGTGCAGTCTGAGTATGCTTGAAAGAGTAATACGTCTGATGTTTTTACTAGATGCATTATAGAACCTGCAAAGAATTGAAGTTCCTTTGCTAAAAGCTTTGTGTATAATACCTACAATTCTATACGACTTAGGATTTGGGAATAAGGGAAGGATTAGGAAGAATAACAAGATGAATCAGTAGAGTTCCCAAAGCAAATGTTTATATTGTTTAGCTAATTAAGAGTCACCTATAAAATCACGTTGGTAGGCAAAGTGGCATGCGAAACCTGGGAACTCATACTCAGAAGTGTTAGATCCACTGATCTTGCTGATATTTGGACATGGTTCTATGCTTTATGCGGGATTGCCTGATTGTTGATCTTATAGATTCGGTAAGCAAGGCAATTTGGGGTTTAAGGAATCAAGTTGTGATCCTAGATTGACTAGAACACTTCAGCGAGTACGTACTGTCGAGCCCAGGAACGTAGTTTAGGCAACATACAGTCTCCATTGAAGACATAAGTCATGACACAAAGTATCACCTCATCCATGTAAAAGCTAGACAGGTGATAAGGCTATAAACAAAAGACTGTCACACTATAGGTCATAGGAATATAGGTCATACCGCAGAACATCCTAAAGATTTTCTAGGTGAAGTGACCATGCCTAATGTCCAAGGGAAACCCGCTTATAGACAGGTTTCAAGACCATTGGGTGTAGAATTCCAATAACCCCTAGTTGTACAAGTGATGAGGTGTATGATCTGAAACTTGCACTATGAAGCACTTGAGGAGCTAGACCGAGACTAGATTTTTCTAGAGTTCTAGCCAAGTTTTTCAGCTTTGCTTTGGAAATAGTTTGTACAATAACCTCTCAAAAATCTCGGAACAGATTTTTTGGCTTGTGCAGCATGTAGAATACAAGGAACATTATGATTCCTAAAGATCGTCTTCTTGTGGAAATAAGAGGTGTGATGCATGTCTTGCACAAACCTGAAGGAAATACCCTGAATTGTAATTCTAGGGATGTAAACTGGATAGAAAAATTGTCCAGTTTTAATTTGGACTTGAAATTTAGAGTCCAATTTTATTTCAAGTTTTTTTTGAAAGAACAGTCCAATCTAGTTCAAATAATTCATCACTAGCTTTATATGCACGTGATGCGTACGAAAACATGTAGAAAATTAAATTAATTGCTAATTACATCTAATAAATCAGGGATTTTTAAATTTTTAATTAGTTTATCCCACTAAATCAGGGATTTTTAAATTTTTTCAAAAATTTAGTTGAGAGGGAAGTAACTGATTGTGTTGTAAATCTTCACTATTTTCTTTTTGTTGTGCCTTTTTTATCTTTTTATTTTTTTAATCAATTAGGTAGTTATATCCCTTTTTTATTTTTATTATTTTTGTTTTTTCTATTTTTTCGTGTCCCACGCCCACCCCTGTTGCCATATATAATAGAGATTAGCCAAGTCCATATTCAAATATTAAAAAAATTATCTTTATCTTCTACTTTTGATCTAAATAAAACCTTTTTGGCCCAACCTTAATTAAATTATACTGGAAGATCAATTTACACCATAATAATAATGTAGATTGCACTTTGTAGAAGCAATTAAACATTATCACATTAGTACCGTTTATGAAAAGTTGATAACATCTCTTAGAAATTAGATTTCATGTATAAGTTGAGAATATGGAACTATTTGTATTTTTATACTCTACATTTTATTAGTTATTCCATATTTCCATTTGGTTTTTTATTCAATGCTCATATTTGATAATTAATATCTTTGGTTATGCGCTATTACACTCAAAGCTTACAAATTTTGACCTGAAAAAGCAAGTGGGACAACTAATAAAAAATAGAGGGATTAATAATTGGAAAAATGGATCAGAATACCCCCAACTTTAGCCCGTCCACTTTTAATACCCCCAACTTTGAGTTATTTTTAAATACCCCCAACTATTGGGGAGGTCCGCCAAAAATGCACCCCTGACCTAAAAGAACCGGTTTAACAGGTTAAAATGTCACGTGTCATGCTCTTATTGGTTTTGCTTATTATTTTTTGTTTTTCTTTTTTATCACCCCACCCTTACCATTTCTACTCCCACCCCTCCCCCTCCTCAACCACCAGTCCCCCTCCCCTTCCTCTTTCTCCCTCCTACCCCACCCCTTCCCATCGAGAACCCCCTCCCCTTGACGCCTCCCGAAACCCAGCAGCCTCCTCCCCCCACCACCCGGTGCCACCTTCCCTCACCCCCCACTACTACCCTTCCCACACCCTAGTCCCCCTCCCCTACCCCCAGCAGTTTTGATCAACAAAATTAATTATCTTTCCTATCAAGTTTTCATGAATTACCATAATTCTCAATCCCATCCCTGAATCCATCCTTAACATTTCAGCGGGTATTTCAAAACAATAGTCATCAATTCACAAACTAAGACCGAGAACTTGTGAATCTTGGCATTGCTTAGCTGCAGCACTTCCAGCAATTATTTCACCATCCCACAACAAATCTATTTCTTTCTGTGTTTGCAAATTCCAGAAACTAATTCAAGTGATTTCACTCCATGTTGAACCAGATAACCTTTGAAATCAATTGTACTGTTACCTTTAATTTCCACCCTCTTATCTGATTTTGTACCATTCCATTTCCAGTAATTGAACCAAACGCACCCTGAATGTACTATATTAACGAAGACCTGACCTGTGGGGAGCTATAATATCCATGTACATTGATGTTATGTCATACTTCCTATGAAGTAATATGTCCATGTTATGCACTCATATGCTGTGAGTATTTCTAGTTTTATAAAATAATTAATTAGTATTTAATGCATCCTCAAATGCCTTCTTTGGAAGAATGGTCCGCTTTAGAAGAAGATTATACGACTTCGATGTTGGAGTTAACGCAAGGATTACAGATTATATCATCTCGACGGGGTTAGGGGAGGGGGCTGGGTGTGGGAAGGGTGGTAGTGGGGTGAGGGAAGGTGGCAGTGGGTGGTTGGGTGGGGGTGGGGGTGGGGGGGGGGGGGTGGGGGTGGTGGGATGAGCGAGAGGAGGGGGTTTGGGGATTGGGAATTTTGGTTTACAAAAGCTAATAGAGAAAATAAAATAGAAATAAAAAATTAAAAAAATTACCTTGCTAACAGGTTACAGGTCATATGGGTGCATTTTTGGCGGACCTCCCCAATAGTTGGGGGTATTTAAAAATAACTCAAAGTTGGGGGTATTAAAAGCGGACGGGCCAAAGTTGGGGGTATTCTGATCCATTTTTCCTTAATAATTTATATACTTTGGGGCTTTGGGCTTAAGTTTTTAAACTTTGGACTCTAAAGGTCGAATCCAAAATATTTTGGACTCCAATTCCAACTGGCTATGCCCAAATCCGATCCAAAACATTTTGGTCTTGAAAATTTGAGTCCAAATTTGATCCAAAACATTTTGGTGTTGAAAATTTGAGTTCAAATCAGTCCAATCTTTTCCAAGTCCACTCCAAACTGGACTAGATTAGATTGGATTCTAGACTTTGGTTAGTCTGTCACTCTGTCTACACCCCTAAGTAATTCAGCAGCTCAAATACCAATCAAAGATTATAACTCACATCAATATAACTCACATCTATAGATGGTATGAAAGGGCTTGCTAATTCTCCTTGTTGATCCTAGGAGCAACTACCTGCTGATCCTAGGAACATGTAGCATAGGTAACAATAGTGTCCAACAAACACTGTAAGTTGTGTAACAGGGTTGATCCTCAGCCATGTAAAAAGTAGACAGGTGATGATGGCTATAAACAAAAGGCTGTCACACTATAGGTCAAACAGCAGAACATCCTAAATGTTGCCTAGTTTAAGTGGCCATGCCTTTTGTTTAAGGGAAATCAAGAGCTTAACCAATACAACAACAACTAAGCCTTATTCCCAAAGTGATTTGGGGTCGGCTAACATGAATCGTCAACTGAAACCGTTACCAGAGGAGATGCCATCGCCAAGAGAGATAAAAGTTTTTTTTTTTTTTTTTTTAAAAAAAAAATTTTAAAGAATTTTTTTTTTTTTTTTTTAAAGCAAGGTTTACACCAACAAGTTTTAAAAGAGGTTTTCAACAAAAGGTTTTAATACCAACACAATTGAGAAAAACAAATAAATGCAGTAATCACACCCCTTCCTCCACATGGATACTACCCCTCCACCCACTTCTATCCAACGTCATGCTCTCCTCAATCCCAAGTAACCTCATATCACTTTCAATTACCTTCATCCAAGTCATCTTAGGTCTTCCCCTACCCCTTACAATTTGGTTACTCCTCCACTCTTCAATTCTTCTCACCGGTGCATCACCTGATCTCCTTTTCACATGACCAAACCATCTTAACCGATTCTCCCTCATCTTTTCCTCAATGGATGCAACTCCAACTTTTTCCCGGATCACTTCATTTCTTAATCGGTCTTTCCTTGTGTGGCCACACATCCACCGCAACATACGCATCTCTGCCACGTTCATCTTATGAACGTGACATTGTTTCACCGCCCAACATTCGGTGCCATATAACAAAGCAGGCCTAATTGTCGTACGGTAGAACTTTCCCTTCAACCTTTGGGGAATGCCGGAATCACAAAGGAATCCGGTGGCGCTTTTCCACTTTAACCAACCCGCGTTAATTCTATGAGCCACGTCTCCATCCAGTTCTCCATCCTTTTGGAGAATGGATCCTAGGTAACGGAAGACGTTCGATCCTTGAACCACTTTGCTATCCAAAGTGACCGCCCGCCTCGCCGCTTGTAACCCCACCGAACTTGCACTCCATATACTCCGTCTTACTTACGCTCAATCTAAAACCCCGGCTTCTAATGTATGTCTCCACAATTCCAACTTTCTCTCAATACCTTCCTTTGTCTCATCAATCAACACAATGTCATCCGCAAACATCATACACCATGGTATATCATCTTGAATTGACCTCGTTAGTTCGTCCATGACTAGGGCAAAGAGAAAGGGACTAAGTGCGTAACCTTGATGCACTCCGATCGTAATAGGAAACTCTTCTCGTCCTCCCCACCGTAGTCCGCACACTCGTAGTTGCCCCCTCATACATATCCTTAATGATATCTATATATTTTTGTGGAACACCTTTCCTCGCTAACGCCCACCAAAGTATTTCTCTTGGTACTCTATCATATGCCTTCTCCAAATCAATGAAAACCATATGTAGATCCTTCTTCCTATCACGGTAATGTTCCATTGTTTGTCTTAAGAGGTGGATGGCCTCTATAGTCGATCTTCCGGCATAAATCCAAATTGGTTCTCCGATATCTTCACATGTTTCCTAAGTCTTTGCTCAATCACCCTTTCCCGCAGTTTCATCGTATGACTCATTAGTTTGATTCCTCGGTAGTTGGTACAATCTTGTACATCGCCTTTGTTCTTATACAAAAGAATCAAAGTACTCTTCCTCCATTCTAATGGCATTTTGTTGTGTCTCCAAATCATGTTGAAGAATGTTGTCGGCCATTCGATTCCTCTCCCCCTAAACACCTCCAAACTTCGATAGGTATGCCATCCGGCCCCGTAGCTTTCTTCAATCCCATCTTTTTTAATGCCGCAACGACTTCTCCCTTTTGAATCCTCCTCATAAACTCTCGATTTAACATACTTGGCGGAATGTGTACATCCCCGATGTCTTGTGCTTTATCACCGTTGAACAAGGTATCAAAGTACGACCTCCACCTATCCTTTATCTCCTCATCCTCCACAAGCACTCTTTGGTCCACACCCTTGACACATTTTACCTTTCTTATGTCTCTTGTCTTCTTGTCCCTCATACGCGCAATTCTATAAATGTCTTTTTCACCTTCTCGTCGTATCCAATTTTGCATAAAGCTCTTTGTTTACCCGTGCTTTAGCTTCCCGTCTTCGCCTTCTTGGCTTCTTTTCTAGCCTCTTTGTACTTCTCATAGTTCACGTCGCCGCTATCTTTTCCCAAAAGTTTATAACTTTCTCGTTTGTTTTTTATCGCTTGTCTCACCTCCTCGTTCCACCAAGATGTGTCCTTACTTGATGGTGCAGTTCCTTTAGATTCTCAAAGGGCCTCTTTCGCCACTTCCTTTATACCAAGTTCTATCTTTGTCCAAATCGAATCTACATCCATTTCCGTGTTACAAGCCCAAATATCTTTACTAGCCATCTTAGCTAAGAAGTTCTCTTTGTGCTCCCCTTGGAGCTTCCACCACTTGATTCGCGGCTCCACATTGGGTTTTCGCTTTCTTAAAGACTCCCTACCCCGAAATCAAGCACGACTAGTCTATGTTGGGTGGTCGCGCTCTCACCCGGTATCACCTTGCGGTTTGTATAACTCTTCCGCCAACCATTCCTTACTAAAAAGAGGTCAATCGACTCGCGTTACTTCCACTCCTATACGTCACAAGGTGAGATTCTCTTTTCTCAAACCAAGTGTTCATAATACTAAGACCATAGGCTAATGCGAAATCCAAGATATCACTTCCAGCCTTCATTTCTCTCCCCATACCCAAAACCTCCATGAATGCTCTCAAAGCCAACTCGACTAGTGCCCACATGTCCGTTAAGATCCCCACCAATGATCAATTTTTCATTAATAGGCACTCGTTGCACAACCTCCTCCAAATCCTCCCAAAATTGTTGTTTAATAAATGCTTCCAATCCTACTTGCGGCGCATATGCGCTTATGATAGTCACCGCCTTACTCCCTAATACTAGCTCGATACTCATAATGCGGTCACTCTTCCTCGAAACTTCCACCACATCATCAATATATTCCTTATCAATAATGATGCCTACTCCATTCCTACACTTATCCTTTCCGAGTACCAAAGCTTATAACCCCACGGGGTTAGTTCTCTTGCTTTTCCACCAACCCACTTAGTCTCTTGAAGGCACATTATGTGAATCTTTCGCCTCCTCATAACCTCCACCACCTCCGCCGATCTTCCCGTCAAAGAGCCAATGTTCCATGTTCCAAAGCGCAACCTACTACCCCTACCACTACCACTACCCCCGGACTAACTTCTTTACCCGCACCCGTCCCCGATGCGGGGAACCTCGCATATTTGACACCACCCCCGGGCGCCGGATGGCGCGTCGCTTCCGGCGACGACCTAGCAACCCTTGCATACTTATCACTACACCCGGTCTATGAAGTGCGGCGCGTCGAGTAGAGGGGACGCCCCCACATTTTTCATTTGTCGATTCATGTCATGATATGGGACTATGTTTTATGCTGGCCGCCCCAAACCTACCGCAACTCTCCTCCTTTATCCGGGCTTGAGACCGGCAGTGAATGTCACACAGACACTCACAGGCGGAGTTCAAGAGCTTAACCAATGGATGAAAAAAATTCCCATAACCCCTAACTGGCTAACTTAAGGCTGTAAAGTGATGAGGGGTATTATGACCTGAAACTTAGGCCCTGTTCTTTTGGACTTATTTTCAGTTCAGTTTCTCTCTGCAATTCAGTTTATCTCAGTTCAGTTAATTTCAGTTCAGTTTAGTTTCTCTCAGTACAAAAGAACGGGGCCTTACACTTTGAGTCACTTAAGGGGCCAGTCTGGGACTAGATGTTTTAGCATAGCCAAATTCTTCACTTTTTATTTTTTTTAATTTTATATGATAAAGTTTGTTGTAAACCTCTCAAAAATCTCGGATCAAATCACCAAACTTCCTAGTTCATGCCACGTGGTAATTCAAGGAACATTATGATTCCTTGAGAACTACTTCTTGCGGACGGAGAAAGGTGTGTGTATCCATGATTTGCAGAAACCTCATTAAAGTACTGAAGAGTATAATTCTAGGTGTGTAATTTATTGAACGACAGGTCCTAATTCAGCCCGAAATATTTTGGATTAGAATATTTGAGTCTAAATCTAGTCCAAACTTTTTTAAAAGTCCAGCTCAATATTTCAATATAGTCCCAAATAATATTTCATCAGCCCAAATACGTTTCGATTCAATCTAAATGTTAGAATTTATATTTTAGTTTTTGCAAGAGCAATTGAATATAACATCCTTGACACTTATAAATCAATCTTCCCTCTTCTTCTACAGTTTTCTTCTTTAATCTTAATCTGATTGTTAGTTCTTAGCAAAACCATTATCTCGAGGTATTAAGGCACCATGTCCCATTGGCCATGCCTTAGATAGAAGAACATAGCAAGGTATGGGTATATTTGACACAAAGATGCCTAGATTCTGCCAACAAGTCTATAACTGATGCAACATGCTTTGACCTCCTATCCACTTTTACATAACCGATAGCAACTTGATTTTTCTGATGCTCGTGACAGATTTATATTTGTCGTACAAAAAATGGGGTAATAATTTGATTATCTTCTGAAAGGAGAAGCAGACATGACAGGGAGTAGTCTGTGCTTGACCTATATTGTAATGCTTAACCAGCGTTCTTTATTACTTGACTTGCTTATTCATTGTACTATGTGATAATATTACCATTACCAAAGCAGCTTGATCGTTTTACAAAATTTACTTGGGAAAACTGCTTTTAGGAAAAAAAACTTGATTTATGGTACAATGTGTACCTACAATTTCATAATTTAGTATCATGTTGATAATGTAAAAAACCAGCAGCAATGTAGCTCTACTTAGCGCCAAGCATTACTTGTGAGATCATGCTTATCATACAAAACTAGGATCCCAATAGTATGTTCTTTTCATTACACATGCAGGTTCTTCTGTCTCTTCAAATTAACAGAACATAAAGGCATCATAAAAGAACACGTAGATTTTTGAAAAAAATCATTATATTGAAAAACATGCAATTGCAATAAATGGAACAGAAAAGTACATTGATAGGGAAAAAAACATAGAAATATGATAAAACGAACATGCAGGTGCCATGAAAAGAGCATGCAACTAGGAGCATGCCCTTGTGTTTAGGATCTAAGTCGTGGTTTAACAGTTGGTTTAATGTGTATCTTCATTCTCGTTTTGCTTATTGCCTGAATTTGAATAATTTGGGTTGTCATATTCATGATACCATTTACCTCTTCCCACATTTGTGGTGCCTCAATCTAGATCCATTTCATGATTTATCCAATTGCAAATCCAGGCTGTGCTGGTAGCTTCAGACTGCAATTCAAAATGGCTCACTAAGCATCTACCAAGCTTAGCCACTTCCAGAAACGTGCCACTTATCTATGTTAAAGACAACAAAGAAGGTTCTCTGAGATTAGGTGAAATTGTTAAGGTGAAAACTGTCATTGCTCTCGGAGTTAAGGTAAGAAAAGATCATAAATTACCGTTCCTTTTACCTACCAGTGACAAACTAATTTGTGGGATTCATGTTGATAGGTTAAGCAAAGTAGCATCAACCAACTTGTTGAAGAAGTTGTTAGTCGGGACGAGTTAAGTGGAGCTAAATGCATAGACTCCACAGAGATGGCCACGGTGTTTTGTCATTGATATGCAAATTGGAGACAATTTTGAGTCTTTGATGCTGGCTTGTAGGAGACTAATGGTATTAATACATACAACCCTACTAAAACAAAATGTATTATGATGAGCATGTTTTATGTCATCTGATCTTTGGTCATTCTCAGAAAAAAATGAAAACATAATTTGTATTTGTAAATTGTGAGACTGTTTTTTGCCCTCTTCTAAAGGAAATGTAATACTTCTAGATCAGTAGGTCATATAGGATATGTTGAATCCAACCGGTGTTGTTGGTCCACATTTGATCTTTCCACTGCAGATTAGAGACCAAAAGGCGTAGAAATTGGGGTGGAACCCTCAATTGTGGACATTTTGGTGCTACCATATTTACTAGCTTCGTCGTAAGTGTTATAACTCGAAGTAGAAGATCTATCTAAGGCCTTGTTTGGTTCAGTCATATTAAGTATGCTGTACAGTTATATTTTCATGGAAGTGAAATTTGTGGTGGGGGGGGGGAGAATTGTTTCATCGGAATATAACTCTTGGGGAGAATTATTTATAGAACACATGTGACAAAATAGAGAGGCTTCTTCACTGAATTGTTTGTCTGTGAACATAAAAATGAGGGGAGGGGGTCGGGTGTAATTACCAAAAATACTTCACTCTAATCTCTATATATAAAGTTGAACGAGGATGATAGCTTAACAAGGGATTAAGTTGTTAACCTATGAGAGTATGCAACCTCCCATGTCTTATAGGAACTTGTGAACTTGCCATTAAAGTTCCCAATTCGAATTTTACAACAACAAACATGACCTAATTTGATATTTTTGGGTTAATCTACACATATAGTGAAGATGATAATAATACATCAAGACAGGTCACCGGCGAAATCCAATGGTGACCAAGATCTTCGTCTTACACTAAGGTTTGAGCTGAAAATTTTAAACTATAATTTTTCCCCCTTTCATTACCAAAATATCTTTGTCCAACTTTTTCTATGTACTTTTTACAAGCATGATTGGCTTTTAACTTTTAAGGTTCCCATCTAACCCAGTTCCTTATAAATACAATGGTAAGTGTAGTAACTTGTCTTTTTTTTTCCTTTTTTTTCCATTGCAATATCTTGGTTTTTTTGGAACTTTTTTTTTGAGGGGTTTTTGTGGATGTTCTTTATAAAACGATTTCAAGGGTCACTCTCTTTACTCCATTATTTGCAATTTGACCGTAATGTGGTTTAGAATTGGGTCACTTCGGATTAACACGATAAAGTTATGGGTCCTAACCGTAATGTATTAATGTGGTCCTATTACATGAGGAAGAAATTTGTGTCCAAATTTGTTATTAATACTTTCCTTGTCCGTAACTTTTTTTGTCTTTTTCTGTCAAATTACTTGCATACCCCGGTATGGACACCGTTGGCCCATACCGGGTATGCGCCCATACTTTCTCATGTTTTTATATATATTAGTATAGAATATAGATGTATTCTAACCATTGACCACCTTTTTGGCATCAACTTTTCCTTCTATTGTTTTTCTCTATTCCTTTATCCTCAATTATCAGTCAAAATTTCATTCTCCTTTGAGAATTGGTTTTAAATATATGCGTTTGTTTCGCAAATTTTGGTAAAAATAAAGTGAAAAAAAGCAAAAAGAAAAAAGGGTCAACGCAGTTTTCGTGGTCAACGATCGGAATTCAACCAAAAAGTAGTTTTTTTAACTTCTTTTTCTATAAAAAGTATTTTTTTTAAAAAAAAATTAGTGTATATCTCCTTCCTAATACATTTCTCCTCGAATATTTGTATATATATTTGACGCATCTACATGTTACCTTCTTTTAAATTAAATTGGACATGTGAAACTCAAGTGGACCTATCAATATTGGACGAAGTGAAACATATCTCATATTGCTTTCAGTGTAAAAATATATATTTTTGGAGTTTAGTACCTGGTTCAAACTTTAATATACATCAGGCAATGATTGAATGCGAAATTGCTACCACATACTTCGTTCTATACTCTTTCCCCATCAGTAAAAGTATTGATGTTTATATGATATGACAAATAACCAACTCCATCGGCGAAATTAAAGCAGGTATGGTGCATGAGACAGCAATCATAAGAAAAATTGATGCTATGGGGCTCAACTATCAGCGGTTCTCTTTAATAGATACCGACTACCAATAATCCAGTGAAGGTCCTAACTTTAAAAGATTGCTTTTTATTGTAGGCCGGATGAATTTATGACTTGTTGAATAGGTAAACTAATATATTTTAATTCATTTTAGTTTCTTTAAGTCTTTATTCTATCTCCTCTTCCCCTATCTTCCCTAAATCCCTAATCCCCCCCTCTCGTTTGTCTCTCCCTTCCCACGCCGTTGCCTAACAACAAGACCACCGCCACCACACACCATGGCAAAGGTGAGGGTAGAATTATGCAAAATACCAACATGGTAGCATAGAATTATGCAAAATAGCAATACCAACTCGGGCAAAGAATTAAGCATAGACATAGCTCCCTAAAATGATATGAACTCTTAGTAATGCCTAATAGTTACATAGTCAAAGTAAGAGCACTCTAGAGAGTTTGGCACACGCACAACACACATGCTCAACCGTCGGCAAATTAGATTGCCGACAATGTACACATTGAGTTTGTACCAAAAACCCACACCACCATCACCTTATACTGATTCCTTTACCCACAAAACAAAGTAAGAAATCAATTTCTAACTCATAAGTCATAATCTAATTCAATTCATAGCTTAAAAATGCAACATCAAGAACTAAACAATGAGCAAGAAATTGACTTACGAGTGTCAAAAACAAGCTAAAAGTATACCAAACACAGATGAAAAACAAAGTTTTAAGCACATTAGCAGCTGATGCATCAGTCTTAGAATCCTCCAAACTTTGATCCCTCCCTCCATTAACCCCGTGTTCGACATCGAAAGACGCATAACTCTCATTCCCATTCCAACCCTCATCATCTCTCTCAAAAATCACCGCGTTTGTCCATGTCAATCAATTGTTGATTCCGCGACTGAAATGACAGCTCGAAATCGTCGCCGTGGCCTCGTTCTTCTTCAACTCGTCGATCGAAATCACACCACCGAGAACGAGGGTGCGTGACTCGAGAAGCGCAGCCTCAACAACTCATTGTGCTCGCATTACTCAATGCAGAATCATTGACGATCATCTCCTTCCATCAGCGCTCGAAGCTCATGGAACGCCGACGACGGGTGCGCGAAGCTGCGAAGAGAAAGGGGCAAGGTTTGAGAGGGAAAGGGAGTTTCTAGGAGAGAGAAAGAATGACAGAGTGAGGGATTTGGGTTTTGGGGTATCAAATCGACAAGGGGGGTGATTTGGAGTCAACTCCATCCTGTTGTTAATTGGTGTGGTTCATTATTGGAATTGAATAAATGGAATTATGGGTTCATAATTATGGGTTTGCAGTGGGGATTTATGTTCTGCTTGAAACTCCATCCTGTTGTTTTTTTTTTTTGCAGTGGGGATTTTATGGGTTTGAGATGAGAAAGAATGAGTTGGGGTAAATTTCTGGGTAAAGGATGAAGAAGAAGGAGAGGGATAGGGGAAGGAGAGGGATTTTGAAGTCACGTGACTCTGTTAACCTGAAATAGCAGGTTAAGTAACCTGCTAGGCCCACGCAAAAATGGGTCATGCAATAGTTGGGCCTGCCACTGGATTATTGATAGTTGAGACCTATTAAAGAGAACCGGTCATAGTTGAGCCCCATGGCGTCAATTTTTCCTTGTTTCTATGCTATGGATACCATTTGATATAGTAAGGTGAAATAATCACTTATAAGGATGGTATCTAAAAATCTGAGATCAATCTTGTTCCGGTTGTAGAACGGTTGGCGGTCTTGTGAAGAGTCCGTCAAAGATTGGAGTTAGCGTCCGCTAGTGAATAGCTGCACAAGAAACAAAAGTGAACTACCATCGGGGGATGCGAGGAAACCCCATTCGACGCTCAAGTCAGTACGTGTCCAAATAGGATTTAGAGAGAGAGAGTAGAGAGAGAGATAAGAGTTATGAGTCTGAGAGAATGTACCTGCAGAATAGTACCATTTGGCTATTTATAGAAGTACTATTCATCTGACAGGGTGTGTAATCCTTTTACACGTGTACGGCTGTGGTGCGTTTGACAGTTGGGAAGATTCCCTTATTTTGTCTTCTTGGGCGACCGCCAACGTTGTCGGACCACGTTGATACGCTGACTTGTTAGAGCTGTAGGCGACATTTACAATGTTCGCGTCCGCAATGGTGTTCGCGGACTCATCACAGAGATCCGCTAACATACTTGGGGTTATACCCATACAACTAGCCCCCCAGCATCATTTGGGGTCTTGAACGCTAAGGATGTTGTCGGTGGACGCGAGTCGTTGTTGCCGTGTTCAATTTTTTGGAGAAGTTAATTTGTTGGATGCCACGTGTCATTGCAGGGAGTTGAAGAATTTCGAAAAGTTAATGATTACTTTTATGAAAATCCCGCCCATTACTTTATTAGGGTTTGCCTACATTTCGACACTTGGCAGAGATCTGGAAAGAAGTTGAGGAGTCCTTTTAATCCCAGCCGTTCGTTCACCGCTTATATAGACAACAGTTGTCCTTTTTTCGGATTTCTTTACCACATTCTCTCTCTTCTCCAGTTTTCTCTGTCAAATACCACCATAGCCAAAACTTTACCTTGCTTAAACACTAAACCTCTTGCACTCAAACTGCTCCGAAAAGTTTCTAGGAATCTTCGCCTTCACTTTCCGATTCCGGTGCACTAAAAATTTCGGCTTTTGTGGACAAATTTTTTCTGGGTCTTTGCCGACGGCGTATGTTCTTCCTTTGCGGTGATTTTTTCGGCTAAAGCTTGGGTTTTTCTGCGTTTTCTTGTCTTTGGAAGCCTTGCTCGCTCATTTCCGGCGATCGTCGCTTCTTGTCTTTACTTTTTCCGGCGACCCTTCGTTTCCAAGTAACTACTCAATTTTTCACCACGTTTCCTTAAGTTTCTTTGCGTATTCATCATGTCGGACCAGTCTGATAGCCAAAATGCCCCTAGTGAGGCGTTTATGACCGAAAGTGACCCTTCTTCTCCCCTGGCCGATAGCGAGCCTTCTTCCCCCTTGGCCGATAATGAACCTGCTTCTCCCTTGGTCGATAGTGAACCTGCTTACGGCTCAAGCCCTGTGGGTAGGACTAGGTTGTTAGCGGACATACCCCTTACTGCCGAGAGAGAAAAAGAATTGAGGTCAAAGTTTCTTAACGACACTGCTACCCCTGAGGAGCATAGCCTGACTAGGAGGAATCTATCCGCTAGTCAGAGTGGTGACAGGCAAACGCTTAGGGAACTTAGACATCAAATTCTTGCTAGGCGTTCCGTTAGGTATCCTCCGGCCAATACCGTTCCCGGCCTTGATGTAGCCCCTCTTAGAGAGCATGCCTGGTTGGATAGCTTGGCGGATGCTGGGGTTGAGGTAGTGGCCGACTTTTACGACCGTTTACAGCAATCTGCAGCTCCTAACCCTCATATTATTGATTTAGGTGACGACAGCGACTCCATTGCTATCGTTATGGTTCGTCGGGAGACCGTTTACCATCGTCGCACCGCTCCCGCGAGTCCCCGTTGTTCGCGTTGCGAGGACGCACTGATTACGTGCCTTTGTCGGCACATGTGATTGGGGAAAGTTCCCGTGCTAACGAACTGAGGGTCGCCAGCTCCAATCAGATGGAGGAGGAGATTGTAACCGGACCGGGTTCCGATGCTCTATGGTTGCTTGCTGATTTTAGTGCCGGTCCTCTCAGTGTAGAGATTGATGGGCTGTGGCGTCAGGACGCCATTGATCTTGCCTACCCAAGAGTTGCTCGGGATTTATATTATTTTCCCGCAGGTTATCGGCTGGTAGTTCCGCGCGGAGGGGCTATTGTGACGGAGTGTCCTCCCGGGCCACGTGGCCGTGTATACTCATCATTTCGAGTTTGACCTCCGTCTTCCTCTGGATTCTTTTTTGGTGAATATTTTGAATGCGTTTAATGTATGCCTGGCTCAACTGACTCCTTTGGCGGTCCGAAATTTGATCGCGTACATCTGGGTTGTGCGCTTTTTGGATTTTCCGCAAACGTTAAATTTGTTCCGCCACATCCACTGGCTGAAGAAGAATGGATCTTCTAGGCAGGCAGGTTGGTGGTCGTTGACTACGACTGACAAGAAGATGACTGTCAGCCTAAAATGACTGGTTTAAAAGGTTGGCAAGACGCCTTCTTTTGGTTGCAAGTCCCTGAGGATTACCCCGTGCGCCGTCATTTCACCGAGCCCCGTCCTCGCATGGAGCATTTACCCTCTGTTCCGTTAACTTGGGAAGAGTTAACAGCTTTTGATTATTTTGACACGGAAGACTACGTAGTCACTTATGAGGACGGGAAGGAGGCTAGGGTTAAGGAGCCCAAACATTGGGTTCCTCATTCCAAGTACATCCTCGGGAACGAGCCCTTGTCGGCCATGCTGCTCTGTCCTACCCATGAAAAAGGTAAGTGTTGTTGTCGGACTGGTCCGTCTGATGATAATAGTAACTGTTTTTTTTTAACTGTTTCTTGCTTGTTTGCATGCTTCGACAATCTTGATCTCGACGCACTTGGCGTTGACGAGAACCTGCGGCCGCTAACCCATTTGCCGCCTGCACCTTCTTACGAGTACGAGACCATGCATGACAACACTAACGGTCGTCGGGGAGGGAACCGTAATGGTCCCTAAAAAATCCACCGAGGTCGCGGTGGAGTGACTGTGGCTCGCGTCCCTGTTCAGGGTGCTACTGCTGCTGTTGCCGGTACTAGCGGCCAGCCATCCCCTGCCGTCCCCCTCAGGTCATCCACATCCCGGCCTGTCGCCAGGGGTGGTGGGAACAGGAGGCGGCCTCGCGAACAAGTTGCGGCAGATACATCTGCCAACAAGAGGCAGGCTTTAGCGGATCCTGCGACTTTTGCCCCCACCAACGAGATTATTCAGGTGGAAGATTTGCACGTAGATGCTCCTCCAGAGGGGCAGGATCATGCTGAGGTCTCGACCACTGGGACTGGTCGTCACAACGGGGCAACTTGGTTGTCGGGATCTTACTCCTCCATCCGTGAAAAGATCCGGGAGCTTATCACTATGCCCAGCTTTTTATCTAATCTGTCTCCCATCATCTTTTCTCGGTATCATGAGTGGATCGAGAAAAAAGAGGTGCCGTTAAGTGACGCAGTGTAGGCCTCCTTTGCTCGCCGGCCTATCGTTCCTGGCAAGATTTATCAACCTGATTGGGACGTCAGGGAAGATGAGTCACTGTATGCCGACATCCCCGAGAACGGTGACATTCTGGCGTACCGTATTCTGAAGGGCATGCAACTGCCGTTGGACAGGCCGACAGGGTCCTTGGTAACTCATGCTGCAAGGCTGGCTCACGACCAACTTGTGGCACGTTTTCGTACTTGTTTTATTATTATTGTCACTTGTTTTTTGTATTCCTGTTGACGTTTTCCTTTCCCCTTTGCAGGCCAACAATGCTGCTATTGAGCTGATCGAGCAGTATGTTGAGTACCAGAAGCTGGCGGACAACTATAAGCAGTCGCTGGAGACTTGCCAGGACCTGCTGAAGGATGTGGAGGAGAAGCTGACGACCAAGACCGTGGCCCTACAGCCTCTTGAGGACGAGCTGCAAACCTTGAGGCCGCGAGCTGCTTTACTGGGGGAGACCGAGGCCAATGTTGATACATTGACCAAGGCTTTGGAGGCTGCCAACTCAGAGAAGGAGATCGCTGTACTGGATGCTGCAGCCGAAGCTGAAGCTAGGGGGGCGCCAAGGCTGTTGCTGAGTTTCAGCAATCTGATGAGTGTGGCGGCTCTCCATAAGAGATATGATGGCGGATGGGCGGCCGCCATGAGATGTGTATGCAAGACCATTCTAGGATTTGACTGGAATGTGATTGAAGATGCTCATGCTGCCGGCCAACATCTCACGCCCTTTGAGGGAGAACCGAAGTTTACCGATGAGGACGCCATAGCTGATGTGGACCCTCGGGATCTAGCGGGGCAGACAAATCGGGATGTCCCTACCTCTTGAAGTTTTTGGCGGCCTTCTCTCAACTCTTCCTGCTCTTCCAATAGCTTATAGTTTGTAATCTTTTTAAACATTTTGGTTAACACTTTATTCGGCCCATGTTGGCATTTGTAAACACTAATGTTTCTTAATTTTATAAGTACGATTCCAACTGAAAGCCTTTTATTTGGCCGCCATCTTTTTCATCTGTAGTTGGCCGCCAAGCCAATAGCTTTTATTTTATCGGAAAGTACTTTGGTTATATCTTGTGTTGCTATTGCTTCAATTTTCGTCTGATTGTTGCACGACCGCTAACATTATTTTATTCATTAACGCTAATTATCATCTGGTCTGTTATGTGACCGCGAATGCACGTGAGCCTGTCATATGACTTTTGCTTTGTGCCAGGTCTATCATGTGACCGTTAACGCACTTTGAGCCTGTTATATGGCCTTTGTTTTGTGCTAGGTCTGTCATATGACCGTTAACGCACTTTGAGCCTGTCATATGGCCTTTGTTTTGTGCTAGGTCTGTCATATGACCGTTAACGCACTCTGAGCCTGTCATATGGCTTTTGTTTTGTGCTAGGTCTGTCATATGACCGTTAACGCACTCTGAGCCTGTCATATGGCTTTTGTTTTGTGCTAGGTCTGTCATATGACCGTTAACGCACTCTGAGCCTGTCATATGGTTTTTGTTTTGTGCTAGGTCTGTCATATGACCGTTAACGCACTCTGAGCCTGTCATATGGCCTTTGTTTTGTGCTAGGTCTGTCATATGACCGTTAATGCACTTTGAGCCTGTCATATGGCTTTTGTTTTCAATTTGTTGACATGTCATATGGTCAGTTAATATACATGAAAATAATTAGATGATCGATGAATTGCTAGCGGAGGCTTGTACTATTTATGTAATGAAAAGTGGCTCTCGGCATGTTACATCTTATGAATCAAACATAGTATTTCTTTAGGACGCTAGCATTCCAACAGTTCCTAAGCTCCTTGTCATCCATGCTTTTTAGAATGAAAGAGCCGGGAGCAATCTTCTTGGCTATGATGTAAGGACCTTCCCAATTAGCAGTCAGCTTCCCTTTAGTAAGCGCCTTGCCGGTGGCTGCTGTTCTGCGAAGGACTAGGTCGCCAACATCTAACGGCCTCTCTAAGACTTTCTTGTTGTAAGCCTTGCTGATTCTATTTTTGTAAGCGGCTGCTTTCAGTTCTGCCATGAGCCTCGTTTCTGGCAAGAAGTCCAGGTTCTCCCTGAGTGCTTGGTCATTCCTCTGAAGGTCTTGGTGTTTGATCCGGTAAGAGGGTAACCCTACTTCTACCTAAGAACACCGCTTCGCACCAAAGGCTAGCTTGAATGGGCTCTCGCCCGTTGCTTCCTTCTCTTTGTTCTATTTGACCATAGCACTTGCTCGGCACCATGTCGGCCCATCCTCCTTTGAATTCATCTAGCTTTTTCTTCAAGGCATTCAAGATCTCGTTTGTTCGCGGCCTCGCTTGTCCGTTGCTCCGAGGATGGCAAACTACGAGTATGCAAACTTCACACGAAAGTCTCGTTAGGAAAGCTTGTATGGGACGCGAATGAAATTGGACGCCATGGTCGAAGACGATAGCGATTGGAATCCCAAATCTTGTCATAATGTTACGCCGGATGAATTTCTTGACTTCGATTTGCCTTGATCTTTCTTTGTCGGTTACGCCTCTATCCACTTTGTAAAGTAATCAATGCCCACAATTAGGAATCTCCTCCCTCCGATTCTTTGTGGTGAACGGGCCCCAGGATGTCCATTCCCCACCGGGCAAACGGATTGGGCATAGGATAGGCCGCAAATCATTGGGCGGCCTATTAATGACGGGAGCATATCTCCGGCATTTATCGCACTTCTTGACATAGCCCCGGGCATCCGTCGACATACTTGGCGTAAAAACCCGGCTCTCAATGCCTTAAGTGCTAAAGCCTTTCCGCCAATATGGTTGCGCAAATGCCCTCGTGTATCTCTTGAAGGATTTTCGCGGACTCCCATGCGATTGCGCACTTAAGCAAAGGTAGACTGAATGATTTCTTGTACAGCTCATTTTGATATATGACGTACCAGCTTGCTTGTCGCTTCAATTTCTTAGCGGACGAAGGATCATTGGGAAGCGTCCCGGTCTGCTTATATGTCACCAGCTCACTAAACCACTCCCCTTGTTGGTTTATGCTGTTGACGGTCACAATTTTTTCCGTCATGCTCTTTTCCTTCAAGATGTCCACCGTGACGGTTTTCTCGATGCTAAATGAGTCAGAACTTGCCAATTTGGACAATGCGTCCGCTTTCTTGTTCTCGGCCCTAGGTATTGCTTGAATCTCAAAGTGATTCAATTGAGCAATCAACTCCTTGGCCTTTTCCACGTACTTCAGCATGTTGGGCTCTCTTACTTCAAATTCTCCTCTTAGCTGGCCGCTAACCAACTGCGAGTCTGTCTTCAAAAGTACACCCTTAGCGCCCACCGCCAAACACATTCTCAAGCCCGCAATTGCTGCTTCATATTCTGCTTCACTGTTTGACGCCGGGAAGGCAAACTTGATGGCGTACTGGTATGAATTTCCCTCAGGGCTGATCATCACTATACCAGCCCCGGATCCACTAACAGTGGACGATCCGTCAACTTCCAGTAGCCAGATTTCCTTTTGCTCCACTTCTTCCTCCTCATATGAGGCTTCCACAATAAAATCTGCCAGGGCCTGGGCTTTGATAGCGGTCCTGGGCTTGTACTGTATATCGTATTCTGATAGTTCAATGGCCCATTTCAGTAAGCGGCCAGAACTATCCATCTTCTGCAACGCTTTTTCTAGCGGCTGATTGGTTAAAACTTGGATGGGGTGACAGTCAAAGTATGGCCTGAGTTTCCTGACGGTAATTATCACGTCTAAAGCCATTTTCTCAATCAGCTGATAACGGCTCTCTGGCCCGTTAAGGATGTGGCTGACGAAGTATATTGGCTGTTGCCTCTTTTCCACCAACAACACGGCCGGATCGTTTTTAGGCGAGGCCGAGATATATAATTGCAATACGTCTCCGGGCCTCGGGCCTTGTAATGGTGGGTAAGCTCTTCAAATGCTCTTTTACCGCCAGGAATGCTTTGCTTTGCTCCTCTCCCCACTCGAATTTCTTATTTCCCCTTAGCAGCGCAAAGAAAGGCAAAGTCTTGTCTGCTGATTTTGAAATGAATCGAGTGAGGGCCGCCATTCTTCCTGTCAGCCTCTGAATATCTTTGACGCTCTTTGGCTCAGGTAGGTCGACAATAGCTTGAACTTTGTCCGGATTTACGTCAATCCCTCTTTTGCTTACCAAAAAGCCCAAAAACTTCCCTGCTCTCACCCCAAAGACACATTTCTTTGGGTTGAGTTTCATCTTATACTTTCTCAAAGTTCTGAAAGTTTCTTCCAGGTCATTTATATCATTGTGTTTAGTCACTTATTTAGGCAAAAGAAGAAAATTTGTTCACGTGGTTTAGATATATACTTCATCCTCTTTTTAGATATAAGTACAACACAAAAAAATACACTTTTTTAAAGAGTCTCTAAGTAGAGAGATATGAAGAGATAAAAAAAGAGACACATATAATTAAGAGATTTAGAAAAAAACCTTTAACCAAAAATAAAAGTGTAGTATTATTTTACAACTTTAAAATGAGAAGTGTTGTAGTTATTCAGCTAGAAAGAAAGAAGTAGCCTTTCGAAGTTGAAAGCACTATAGTCGAGTTGGTTTTAGATGATTAAAAAAATTGTTCGTAATCTCTTATTTTGTATCCGGACCTCCTTATTCCATTTTTAATTTCATCTCTTTTGCCTCATGACCTAATTTATTATGAGTATATGTTTTCCTTTTTTCCTAATTTATTATGACCTAATTTATTTGAACCTCCTTATCCTTTTTTTCCTTAATAGATATTCCCTCCGTTTTTTTATTGTTACACTTCACTTTGGGGGAGAACCAAGGAAATTGTGCAAAAAATAAGGAAGAAGTACAAAAAAGAATGTTTGGTTTTGGGAAATGTAAAAGAAGCATTAAAATAGGAGTAATGTAGGAGAGATAAAAATAGGGTAGGTGGGAGGGTTTTGGGTGGATTATTAAAATGGATGATGGGGGTGTATGAGGTGAAAAAGTGTGAAAAGTTGATGTGATAGGTTACCATATATGGAAAAAGTAAAAGGGTAACAATTAAAAAAACGGCCAAAAAAAAAGCGTAACAATGATGTAAAAACGGAGGGAGTAGTTTTTTTGCTCAACTCCTAAATGATCCAACGCTTGATCATATACTTTACATGCATTGAGTGATACGTGCGCCTCACACATGCATGGAGCACTATTTTGAATACTCTCAAGTCTCAGGTATATAGAATAAGTATTGGCCTTATCAATTAGATTTTACTCTGTAAAGAACTTAAAAATCCTACAAGTGCAATTAAATTTCCATCCTTAGTGAAGAGCCCACAAGGCCATAGGCAAATCAGGTGGGATTTTTATGGCACAACACTAGAATCGATGTTTATTGGTCCTGGAGTAGAATTTTTTTCCCCTCAACTCCCATTCCCCCTCCATATAGTAGCCCACATTATCTTTAAGAAAACAGTATTCTTTCCATATCAAATTAAAGTGGGATATTGACTTATTTGTTAGGAATATTTGACAACAAGGGTTTTAACTATGGACCAATCGTTCTCTTATAGGTCTCAAATATTGATTATTCTGTGCAAGTCTCAATTAAATACAGGTCTTCATCAGTTGGATTATTCCCTAAAATAGTATTGATTATTCGTTATGAAGCTAACAAACGAGATAATTTTTATTTTATTCTTTCAAAAATAACCATCAAAGTTGGTTAGTCATGCTATTTTATTTGTGAAATCAATTTTGTATCCCAGAATTTCAGAAGGGGGAGCAACTTAAAACGAATTTGATAATTTTTTACTTTCAGTGTAGTATCTTAAAGCAGTTACTTTACAACGCCATGAAAAAGCAACATTCACTACAACAACAAAAAAATTCATTATAGTTACTACTTACTACAACCTCCATTATGAAATAAGTGAGACACATCTCTATTTTATGTGAGAGCTTTTTAAGAGAAGTGTTTCACTTATTTCAAAACGGAGGAGGTACTATACTGACGCCATGACCATTTTAATTACCTCTATCTTTGAAAAAAAAAATCTAGTATTGAACGCTCCAAGAATTGGGATACAAATTAAAACCACTATGGATGACAACATCCCAGAAGTCCTTGTAATACAGCTATATTAGGTCATTTAGCAGGTCCAAAAACCAAGTGGTTCTATCAGAACAGTTGCATTTTGTCTCCAGATAATCAAATGCTAAATATTATATCGTCACAGTTGGCATGAAGCATCTTCACTTGCTAACTTAGACAATACTCTTCCAGCCTTGCTTGATCGAGACTCTTTCATTTAATCTTAGCCAAGAGAGCGTAGATATGTAGTTTTCTCCATCTTCTTCGTCATTCGAATTCATGAAGAAGAGTTCTAGATAGTATGCTTAACGTACATGACTCTTATATGGCCCGTTTGGGGAGCGACACTAATGACACTAACAGCCCGTTTGGTAGTCGTTAATAAATGGTGGCAATGGAAATGAATTTTAAATGTAATGTTACAAGGAAAGCACCCTTAAAAAATCTCCATGGGGGAGGCAATTTCAACCCCCGAGTTTGTGATATTTTCTCCATGGGAAATCAATCTCATCCCTAGGGCTGGGAATGAGCCAAGCCTGCCCGTGAACTGTTCGAGCTCGGCTCGGTGAAAGCTCGGTCAGGACTCGGCTCGCTAAGGCTCGGCTCGAGTTCGGGATCGGCTCGAGACCTAACGAGACGAGCCACGAGCTAAGCTAAGCTCGGCTCGAAAAGCTCGTGAACAGCTCGATTAATATTTTATACTAAAAAAATATTTTATATTAAAAAAATATTTATATATTAAAATTTATATTAAGTATTTATTTTAAAATATTAACTCAACTAAGGTATAGTAATGTCCCACATCGATAGAAAAAGTGAACACGAACCTTGTTTTCCCTATATAATCTTATTATCCTCTAAGTCTTTAAATCTACTTCTTGTTTGATTTGTGTTATTTTATAATATTAGACTATATAGAAAGTCTTCCATTTGTAAATAAAAAATCAATTCTAATACCATAATTCAATCAATTCTAATACCATAATTGAATTTTTAAGGAAAAGAAAAAAAAAACAACAATCTCTAATCTCTCGTGGCTTAATGAAGAAGAGCCACAAGATTGCTTTGTTGTAAAAAAAAACTAAAACACTTCCACCAAGATTGAAAACCCCATCCTTCTTTCTTCTTTTTCACAATTTCCTCCTGTTCATATACACATGTAGAAGCCTCGCCTGAATTTTTCATCAGCAACCGAAGTTTTCAACGGCAGCTCGTTCAAGTTTCCACCTTCATTCATACTCGGGTTCTCTCTCCTCTGTTGTGCGTTGATGTTGTTGCGCCGGCCGCCCATTGGGCGATGCCCTTCGTTCTTTCCCATTTGTTACGTCGGTCTTCCTTTGTCCCAATTCATTCTACCGGTGCCGTTTGGCCGAAGTTCTGCTGCCACCGTGGTTGTTGTTGTGGTTGATTGGTGTTCTGCATGTTGTTGATTCATTTCAAAAGGAAACCCAATTCTAGTTTCAAGAAGTATAAGTTAAGTCATCATCTTCCTCTTCTTTATTGCAAGATCTCAAATTCTAGTTCTAATGAATTTTGTTGGGTGATTTCATTAATAGTTTCACATCTTATTATTGCTTAGCCAAATCAGCTATGATAGGAGTTTATTAAAAATTAAAGATTGAATCTTTGCTTCTTATTTAATGGATTGGAGCTTATATAAATTGTTGATGTTATTGTTTTTATTTAATTTGTTCGAAGTTATATAAATCCCACATCGGAGTTTTGGAGAGGGAGCAAGAGAACATTACCAGTAGGCAGTAGCGTAGTGTTCCTGGAATTTTATAATTCCCACATCGGAGAGGGAGCAAAGTAACAAGGGATCTGATTTATTAAAAAGGCTTGTATAGATTAAGATGGAGTGTATGGATCTTTGGGCCTTGTGAATTTATTGATGATCGGCCGACATACATCCTTATTAAGAGTTTGACGAGTCTTCATTGGGCTGTACAATGCCCCCCGGTAAATGTGGGATAAGTTGGACTATTTATTGTTTAAAATTCTAAGTTTCGAGTTTTGTGTTTCCTGAAAACAAGCTCGAGCTTTAACCGAGCTCGTGAGCCGAGCTCGAGCATCAAAATCCTTCACGAGCTCGAGCCGAGCTCAGCTCCCTCAGGCTCGTCGAGCTCACGAGCCGAGCCGAGCCGAGCCCGTGAAAATTTAAACGAGCCCGAGCCGAGCTCCATTTTTGAGGCTCGACGAGCCTCGAGCTCGAGCCGAGCCTTGTTTTCGAAACTCGAGCTCGAGCCGAGCCTACCACTATTCGGGCTCGGCTCGGCTCATTCCCACCCCTACTCATCCCTAATAAGCTTGTGTTTTTTTCTCCAAGGGGAAACAACTTTCATTACCACTCATTACCACCTACAACGTGGTATTGGATGGGAATGAAAATTTAAGAAGAAAAATAGATACTTTAAGATAAATTAGCATGACATGGGAATGAACAATGATTTTCTTTACAAATTTACATACAAATTCATTCCCTTTACCTCTATTTTATAACCAACTACCAAATGGACTGTAATGGTAAAGTAATCATATGGTTAAATGGAGTCTCACCCGAAATGTAATTTTCTTCACAAATTCCCATTGCCACTCAATATCACATTCTCAAGTGGTAATGGATGATAATGAAATTTAATTTTAAGTAAAAAAGAGATATTTTGAGATGAAATAATAACATCACCGCTTACCAAATGGATTGTCAAGGTTGTGATGAATGGCTATATACTTTCATAAAATAAAACATGTTCCTCGTTAAGTTGCATTACATGTATGGATATCTTCCTTGCAAAATGCAAAGAACTACAAAATCATTATCATTACTCCAATACAATTGATTCTTGCTTAACAAATACTACTTCTGTTTCATTTTAATCTATTGAGTTTGACTTTTACGTTTACCAATACAGAACTTTGACCCTTAATATCTTTAATTATGAACAAGTAAAAAATTATAAAAAGTCGATATGAGGAAGTTATATGTTGAGAATAATCTAATAATATTATGTACAAAAACGTATGATGGTCAAAGTGAATTATGTGAATGGTGCCAAAGTTAAAAGTGTATTGATTAAAAAGAAACGGAGGGAGTACTACTACTTTTGTACTTCTTTAATCTACAAAATTGGCTTTCAAATTAAACTTGCCAACACATAATTTTGACTATTCACTATATAAGTAAATATTATACTTCCTTTATTCTTTCTTTATTGCAACATATACGTCTTTTGTTAGATCATATCTATCGCGACATTTCCTCTTTTAGTAACAAAAGCTATCCAAGCTAAGTGGAATATGATGAGTGATATTTATATCACTCTAAACCCCTTATTTTTCCCTATATTTAACCTTTCTTTTCTATTTTACCCCCTTTTATATGTTTGTTTTGCTTAAATTGCACCTTTTTTGTTTTACTAGTTCTTTTTAGATTTGTGTCTTTGTTTTACTTTTCGAGTTACTTTTTACATTTTTTTCTTGGTTCTTTGTAGGTCCAATTAAAATATACTTTTGATCTCACCTATAAAAGCCAAAGGAATGCACAAATGAGGAGTAAAGCATGAATAATGAAGGGACGAAGGCAAATGGGAGTTGAAGAAGCAAAGTTCACAACATAGTCCAATTCAAACGACCATATCTTACAGACCACAAATCATATTGCATTGATTCAAATTGGAGATTAAAATTTGGCTCGTTATCTTTCCAACGATAGGTCACATGCTTGATTTGGATTAAAAACGAGAAAGTTATGGACATTTGAAGTTGAGCTGTTTGCCCAGTTTTCTTAGGAGCGCCCGCTCCCTTTTTCAACGGAGCGCCCGCTCCTTGTTATTTGGAGCGCCCGCTCCCAGGTCGCTCCAACTTTCTGCCAATACCAGTTTCCTTAGGAGCGCCCGCTCCTATTTATAAAGGAGCGCCCGCTCCTTTCAAATTTTCCGGACAGCTCTGTTATTTTTGCGACTCATTAATGATGTAAGAGTTGTCCATATAAATAGGACTCATCCCCAATTTATGAGGAGACCCTAGTTGAGGGAGGATTAGGTTCCATTAGTCTTAGATTAGGATTTTAAGTGAGAGAAAGTCTCAAAACCTAGAGAGAGAAAGTGAGAAAATCAATGAAAAATGGAGTATTTTGGATAATCATCTAGTGACAAGAAGATTTGAAGTTTTCTTTTCATCTATCAATGAGAATTTCTTACTCTCTTTCCTCTTTTGTTTCTTATTTTAATTGTTTTCATTAGATTAATTGTTCATGCTTAGTTTAATTATATGTGGTTTATTTTATTTAGTTTATTGTTAGATTAATGATTATTATCATGTTATTAGTGCTTAATTTCTCTAAAGTCCTCATTTTTGTTTTTATGGAGTAGTTTGTTGGTTAGGGTTTGGGTGAAAACCCAACAATGATTGATTTGGGTGTTGGAATATAAAATTAGGGGGTTTGATTGGGCTTGTTAATTGATTAATAGCATGATTACTATTTGCTTGCATTCTAGTTGGCCACTTGGATGTTTGTTTTATTGATACCTTAATCAAGTTGAGAGAGGAGATTAAGGTTGACATTTATGCTATCATCTTGCTTAATTACTCATGAGAGTGAGATTTGAGTGAGGGTTTTATGGATTGACATTGTGATTATCCCTTGGTTGCATGTTTGAGACCATGAGAGTGGCTTAATTATATGATCTAGGTAGTTTTATGCACCCTTGAGAGAGGGCTTAGAGCTAGTTAAGAGTCAATAACCTCAATTAGTTGCTTGGTTTTCTTTCCTCCATGTTTCACCATTCTAATTGCCTAAATCATGATTGGTTGGTGTTGGATCCCTTTCCCTAATCCTATTTGATCTTTGGTAGTTAGTTTAGTTTAATTGACTTTAGTTGGTAATTGACACCTCCCGACTATTTTTCGGCTTAGCTTATTGTTTGGTTAACACATGTTGATGTTCCTTAGTCCTTGTGGAAGAATGACCCTTGCTTGCCACTTTACATAGGTTAGTGGACTAGTTAGGTAGTTTGACCTTAGGTGTTTTGTCCAACTACCAAAATATCCGATGTCAAAATGGCGCCGTTGCCGGGGACTTCGGCTAACATGATTTGTGTTGATTAGATGAGTCTAGGCCCTTTGTGAATATTTATTTTTTCTCTTTGATTTTTTTTTCTTTTCTTTTCTTTATTCAAAAAAAAATTTGAAAAAAATGGCAATCTTTTCCTTTCCCCAATACGAGCATGAAATATTTTGGAGATATTATTGGAGGCTTGGAGATTCTCTTGGTTGTGACCATAGCTTTGAAAAATGGGAAATTTGTGATGTGATGTTTGAGGGTCTCAATGAAGAAACTAGAAGGATGGTAGAGTCTATGTCTAATGGTGATTTCCATGCTCAATCTTTGGAAGAAGCTTGGAGTCTATTTGAATGGTTGGCTAGAGATACATATGAATGGGAAATGTCAATGCATGCTAACCAAAATCTTGAAAATTTCTCTAGTTATAAACCCGAGACTTGTATTCCTCCCCCATCTTGCTCTCATTTTAATGATGCATACTCTAATGTTAATGATGTTCATGCATCTCATAAATTGTCATCAAATCATTGCATGGATTCCCATGATCTATCCTATGATCCCCATCCCCAAAATGATTTTCGAAATTCTTCACAACTCGAATTATTGGAGTCTAATTTGGAGACCATGATGGTTGATTATATGGCACAACAAAAAGAGTTTATGGATCACATGAATCACAATATGGAAACTCTCAAAATGCTAGATACCCAAGTTTCTCAATTGTTGGAGTCTAGGTTGGAGCCTACTTTTGCAAACCAAGAGCAAAATGAATTTTGTGATGATCATAATGAGATTATTAATGATGATGATGATGACGATAAATTGGGGCATGTTGAGAATGGAAGTCATCAAAGAGAAAACGAGACTTCGAACCTTGAAGATTTGAATGAAGATATGGGTCAAAATCTTAAAGTTTTGGGAGAAGATATCTCTTTTGAGGTGTATGAAGTTGAGAGCGAAGAGTACCACGAGCCTTTATTGATTAAGGATCCAATTCACGAGTCTCATACTCTTATCTCAAGGAAACTTGAACTCTATCCTTCCCCTCCCATATTTGAGAACCCATTTTCTTCTACCCCTCTTCTCACATGTAAAGAAAAGGCTATATTTGATAGCAATAAAGATGCAAGTGCTAATGAGCTCCCTCCCCAATTTGACCTCCAACTTGATGATCTTCCATTGGAATTTAATAAAGATTTGAGGTTGTTAAGAGTTCACTTAGGTTGTGATGATCTACTTGAGGATGTGTTTGAGAATAATGTTGATGCTTTGGAAGATAAATCCTTGATTGAAGAATCATTGATGGAAGAAGTCTTTCCTTCAAAGGGTTGTGATGAGAATGAAGTGGTTAGTGAATCCCTTGTTTCTACCCCTTCCCCTCGTATTGCATTTCTAAGAAGGATTGACCTTATTCCCTCCACTCCTATCTTATATCCATTCTCATTTCTCAAATCTCCTCCATTAGATGAGCCTATTTCCTCCTTTGCCTTTCAAGTGCCTCACTTGGTTAATTTTGAGGAAAAGAGTGAGATTGCCACCAAAAATGATTTTGTTGAGGAGACTTTGCCATTTCATTCTTCTTTTTTCATCTTATTTTGATTCTTCTTTTTCTTACTTCTTTGTTTTTCCTTTTAATTCTTCTAGTTTTTGGCATCCCTCTCCTTATTTGCATGGAGTTGCATTGCACTTTATGCACATTTTGCATTTTATCATTGCATATTTAATAATAAAAGAAATGTGTTCTAGTGCATTTGACAAACTCTTGCGATCTTTGAATTATTATTTACTAGAAAGGTCAAGCTTATGACCTTAAATAAGCCTTTCTCGAGAAGTAACCCGTGATTTATTGCTTTTATTTTATTTCTTTTAGTCTTTCTTATTTTTATTTTCTTTCCTTGATCTATTTAGGTACATAATTGGCATAACACTCATTCTCAATAGCACGTGGAAAGCAAATCATGGTGTTGAAAAGTTGATTATAAGTGGAGAAATTGGGTCATTTGCGGGTATTACACCCACCTACTATCCGGTAGCTTCCTTCCTTTTCTATTTTTCCAATGTTTTATGATTTGCGGAGCATATGCTTGTTGGTTTGGATGTTTGTTCCCTCCCTCCCTCCCTTTGATCGTTTTGTTCAAGCATTGAGGACAATGCTTTATTCTAGCTTGGGGGAGTAGCTATTTGCTAGCTTGGGGGAGGTGTATATACTTTATCTCTTTACATTTTACATTTTTTAAAACAAAAAATTCAAAATCCAAAAATATTTTGCTTTAATTTCTTTTCTTTTTCCTTAAAAATGAAAAATTGAAAAAAAAATTGAAAAAAGATGTTTGGCAAAAATCCAAAAAAAAAATGAGGAATAAAGAAAAGTACAAAGCATTTTGTATCAAAAGGAAGATTCTTGATGTCAACTTATGTGGATTCCTTTACTTTGGACATTTGGGTAGATGAGTAGAGGTGCTCTATTGGATGCTTGTATGTATAATTTGGGGCGATTAGGGATCGATTAATCTTTGTTGCATGATTTTCTACTTGAAAAAGTATTCTATGATTCTAAATGTTGTCAAACTTTGTGTTGAAAAGAGTCGAATTATTTCTCTTATGGAAGTTGTAGTGACCCTAGTTAAATCTTGAAATCTTCTTTGGTGCACAAGTTTTACCTCCAAATAAGCTAATCTAAGAGTTAAATCGATTGTTAAAAAAAATGTGTGTTTTATGTCTTGAGTCCAATAAGTGGAGCCAATGAGCCCACAAGGCATAATAAGCCTACTAAAGTCCATGAAAATGAAAAAAAAATAATCGAAAAAGAGTCAATAAGTGGTAATATCCACATATCTTTGAGAAAGTGGGTTGTCAAAATGGTTGAGTGGGAGCTCGAAAGTTTAATAAGTAGAGTTTCCCTAGTAATGATGAATGTCATTATGGCTTAATTCATTGAGACTCTAGACCCATTGCTCAATCATTATAATCCTATCCTACAATCATGGTTTTCTCTTAGCAAAAGTCAATTTGTGGGGAGTTCATGTGCACCATAGGTGGTTAGGACCAATCTTGGGACCGTCTTCATCCATTTGAGAACGATTTGTGACTCTTGAATGCCTTAGTAGACTCTAATTGATGTTTGAAGCTTTTGATAGTGTCAATTTTGCACCTTAGATTAGTCTATCCCCTATATTCCCAAGTCATGGATACATATTGATAATGGTTATGCTTTGAAAGTTTGCTTAGATCGTCCATTGCTTTGTGAACCATGTTTAAAGAGATCGCTTTGGCTTACTATATGTTTGTGCTTGATTAGAGTTGTGGGTTTATGCTCTTGGGAAACCCTCGCGAGATCTCACTCGCCCTCTAAAGTGATTTAGGGGTTTAAAGAGCTTGTTGCATATGCTAAATGCAACCGTGATTCCTACGAAAGTGAGTTAGGACTTATAGCTTTCATAGCATAGTTTTTCACTCTTTTTTATTTTGTTTGCTCGAGGACGAGCAAAGGTTAAGCTTGGGGAATTTGATGAGTGATATTTATATCACTCTAAACCCCTTATTTTTCCCTATATTTAACCTTTCTTTTCTATTTTACCCCTTTTATATGTTTGTTTTGCTTAAATTGCACCTTTTTTGTTTTACTAGTTCTTTTTAGATTTGTGTCTTTGTTTTACTTTTCGAGTTACTTTTTACATTTTTTTCTTGGTTCTTTGTAGGTCCAATTAAAATATACTTTTGATCTCACCTATAAAAGCCAAAGGAATGCACAAATGAGGAGTAAAGCATGAATAATGAAGGGACGAAGGCAAATGGGAGTTGAAGAAGCAAAGTTCACAACATAGTCCAATTCAAACGACCATATCTTACAGACCACAAATCATCTTGCATTTATTCAAATTGGAGATTAAAATTTGGCTCGTTATCTTTCCAACGATAGGTCACATGCTTGATTTGGATTAAAAACGAGAAAGTTATGGACATTTGAAGTTGAGCTGTTTGCCCAGTTTTCTTAGGAGCGCCCGCTCCCTTTTTCAACGGAGCGCCCGCTCCTTGTTATTTGGAGCGCCCGCTCCCAGGTCGCTCCCAAGTCGCTCCAACTTTCTGCCAATACCAGTTTCCTTAGGAGCGCCCGCTCCTATTTATAAAGGAGCGCCCGCTCCTTTCAAATTTTCCGGACAGCTCTGTTATTTTCGCGACTCATTAATGATGTAAGAGTTGTCCATATAAATAGGACTCATCCCCAATTTATGAGGAGACCCTAGTTGAGGGAGGATTAGGTTCCATTAGTCTTAGATTAGGATTTTAAGTGAGAGAAAGTCTCAAAACCTAGAGAGAGAAAGTGAGAAAATCAATGAAAAATGGAGGATTTTGGATAATCATCTAGTGACAAGAAGATTTGAAGTTTTCTTTTCATCTATCAATGAGAATTTCTTACTCTCTTTCCTCTTTTGTTTCTTATTTTAATTGTTTTCATTAGATTAATTGTTCATGCTTAGTTTAATTATATGTGGTTTATTTTGTTTAGTTTATTGTTAGATTAATGATTATTTTCATGTTATTAGTGCTTAATTTCTCTAAAGTCCTCATTTTTGTTTTTATGGAGTAGTTTGTTGGTTAGGGTTTGGGTGAAAACCCAACAATGATTGATTTGGGTGTTGGAATATAAAATTAGGGGGTTTGATTGGGCTTATTAATTGATTAATAGCATGATTACTATTTGCTTGCATTCTAGTTGGCCACTTGGATGTTTGTTTTATTGATACCTTAATCAAGTTGAGAGAGGAGATTAAGGTTGACATTTATGCTATCATCTTGCTTAATTACTCATGAGAGTGAGATTTGAGTGAGGGTTTTATGGATTGACATTGTGATTATCCCTTGGTTGCATGTTTGAGACCATGAGAGTGTCTTAATTATGTGATCTAGGTAGTTTTATGCACCCTTGAGAGAGGGCTTAGAGCTAGTTAAGAGTCAATAACCTCAATTAGTTGCTTGGTTTTCTTTCCTCCATGTTTCACCATTCTAATTGCCTAAATCATGATTGGTTGGTGTTGGATCCCTTTCCCTAATCCTATTTGATCTTTGGTAGTTAGTTTAGTTTAATAGACTTTAGTTGGTAATTGACACCTCCCGACTATTTTTCGGCTTAGCTTATTGTTTGGTTAACACATGTTGATGTTCCTTAGTCCTTGTGGAAGAATGACCCTTGCTTGCCACTTTACATAGGTTAGTGGACTAGTTAGGTAGTTTGACCTTAGGTGTTTTTGTCCAACGACCAAAATATCCGATGTCAGACTACATTGTCCTTATTAAGTCTACCTAGACCTAGGGGTGTGCCCGGTCCCGGGACCGGGCCGATGGAATCGGCTGGACCGGTGGACCGGAATCCCGGGTTTTCTTGGTCGGGATCGGAATTTTTCCGGTGCGGTCCGGTCTTGGACCTCTTGGACCGGAATTTTTTTTTTCAAAAAAAAAAAATCTTTTTTATTTCATTTAAATATATTTATAAATTATATACATTAAAAATTAATAATTCTAATGTCAATAATCCTAAAAGAATAAATAGCAGGTTTTTAAGTTTCTAACTTTCTACCATTTAATTTTTTTTTAACATATAAACTTTTTTTTTACTAAAATAATAGAAATTCCGGTCCAACCGGTCCGGACCGAATTTTCCGAGTTTGGACCGGACCGGACCGGTGGACCGGAATTTTCCGATCCGGACCGGTTTATGCACACCCCTCTAGACCCATTTAATTACCTACCAACCAATCACATGGTCACGGCCAGGCCATATAGTAGATATACCAAGTTACCGTTGCAAATCCCAATAAATTATTATGGCGAAGGATGAACAAAAATCCCAATCTCTAATTCAAAATTCTCTTGATTCATCCCCCGTGAGGAATTGCCCGAAGCCCTGAACGTTGATAAGTTCATGAAGATTTAGTAATAGTGAAATCAAATATATTTATTTAAGGGTGAATTTGCATTGCCAACACAGATATATTGACTTGGAACGAGTTTCCTTCAAAATGCACACATACATTATCGTTAAATTGTCGATGTTTATTACCTTCTACCAAATAGATCGTGGATCTATGACCCCAACATCAAGTGATATCTAATTTAACATTAAATTTAATTAATGCCTATATTTTGTGAAATTGAGCTCATGACATAAAAAGTAATTGATACTCCAAAATTTAAAACCATGGGAGAGTATCTACATGTCAATATGTCATGTTGTGTAAACATGATCAACACGCAAATAAACCCAGCAAGATCTTATTGAGGGTCCAAAAGACCATCTGCAAGATTTGAATGGTAAGAGCTGCTTGACTAAATGATTACCAAACAACCACAATAATATATATTGTCTTGATATGGAGTTGAAACACTTAAATGAAACATATTATGGTCACATGATCATATCATAAGAACAAATATAATGTTAGTTTAGTATTATCAAAATTCTCGAGATTTTATGTGATCCGTTTCATGCATATATATATTCGAAAAAAGGGTATATAATATAGTACTATACCTTATTATGGAAGAATTTATCAACATGGCATAACATAATTGATGTTTGTTACCAATTAATGATAACGTTATCATATACTCCTGCTTATAATCTATGATAAAAACTCTAGTCAAATCAACAAAGGATGTATATATTTCTTGATTTTATTGAAAAGTATTCTCCCAAAAGATATGGCATGAATTTACGATACTGTTTGGAAAATAAGCTATTCATCATGATAAGCTGCTTCCCTTAATATAGTATAAGGTTGGTTGCTTCATATTAATCATTCCCCACATGTTTGGTCAAAATCACTTGTAATTGTTAAATTGGCATGCCGTCCCCCACATGTTTGGCTTAGGTAGAAAGTCAGAGAGATTTCACAGGAAAGAGAGTTTATTAGTATGCTGATTTCAAGCTAGATAGGATGAGGCCTACTCCATCGAAGAGAAAAACAAAAACTAGGCATGGTCATGTTCCCTTCTAAGAATATTAGGGGATGGCATCTTGGACGTCGAGTTGTTTTATGGTCTCCTACTATTTGGTTAATTAGAGTGTCTTTACTCTGTAGTCATACGAAACTAATAATCAAATGGTCACATATGCATATAACTTATTTACGTGGATTTGGTCATATTTAGGTCAGGTGATTTTACGTCATGTTAAAATTTTCAACAAGCATCTTCAAAGAAAGTCAATTAATCATTCACGTGTTTTTCTTTTAGAATAAAAGTACAAATATATCGGATCAAAATCGCTCCAGAATTGTTAATTTACGAGTGACTTTAGGTCACATTTGACAAGTCTAGATTTTTATTGGTTACAAAGTTTTTTATTTATTGAATATTAATTGTTTTTTAAGTTGAAGAATTTAGGGCCTTAATTCAAGATAGGAACTTCAAGTGCACCATCAAAGAAGGGGAAGTTTATAAAATATTATTCACAAGTCTAAGTTTAACTGGTAAACTGTACTGTTGACTTTTCTTGCAAGGATCCAAATAAAGGACTTTAGTCTATACACGTGCCTTGCCTATAATAATTTTTTTATGGAAAATCTTTTTCCTTAATTCAAAAAGTATTTTATCCAACCAAACAAAATCTTATAAAAAAAAATCATTTAACTCTCAAGAGAAACAAAAAATGTAATTAAATCGATTTTCAAATTAAAATCACTAGCAATACATTATGTAGGAATAACTACTTATCTCATTTTTTATAACATATTTGATAATGTGTGTAAACAAATATGAAATACAATATCATACATGAAATTATATCTCAAATTTTAGAAGATTATTTCTAATTTGGTGTTTAAAATTAAAGAAGTTCCCATTATGGTGCCCAATAAATAATAATTCCGCGATTTGGTGTTCACCTAGGAATTTTGTATTAAAAAATCATAATTCATAAAAACAAGTTGTTTGTTTAGAAAAGAACAAAATATTACACTATATAGCAACTTGTTGCGTTGACAACTATAAAGGAATATAAATGTGCATACTTTATACTCTATATAAGTCTTTCATATTCGCTTTTTTTCCTCTTATTTTACCATTAACATATGACAAAACTTGAGTTAAATTTTTATTATACATTGGATTAGTTATGAACCTTTTTATAAATTAATTTCGTTACAATTTATCTAGAAAGTTCCTATAGTTTCATATCTGAATTTGTATTAACTAAATGAAAATAGTATTATATTTGTCCGATATAATATTACTCGTTTGTTTTCCTCAAATTTAAATACTTGAAATATATATATATATATATATATATATATATATATATTATATATATATAAAAGCTCACCAATGTGTTAAAAAGTATAATGTAAAATATTGTTAAATCTATTTCAATGCATACATTATTCAAAGTGAAAATTCATTTACATTATTATATACAAAAATTAGAAATATGTATATATACCATTAAAGATGTTCTTTGTATATTGTAAACTTGTTTGACAACAATTCTTGAAGTAGCTTTTGGAGTTTGGATCAAGTTAATACTTTACTAATGGTAAAAACTAAAAAGTAGTGGTTGAACTAGTATTTTGAAAAAGCAAACAAATTTTGGCTTTTGGGAAAGAGGTGTCGTTTATAGTAGTTCTTGAAGAAAGATTGTATATTATCTTTCTAAACCAACAACTAGTTTCACTAAATCATACTCCATCCGTTTCTTTTTAATTTACTCACTTCACTTTGGAGGAGAACCAAGGAAGAAGTACAAAAGTATGAGAGAGAAACTAAAAAGTGGGTTAAAATATTAACAAGTGAATGACATGGGTGAAAAAAGAAGAGAAAGTAGATGAGACATGTTACCAAGAATAGAAAAAGTAACAATGTGTAGATTAAAAGAGAAACAGACCAAAAAGGAAAATGTGTAGATTAAAAAGAAACGGAGATAGTAATTGTTTTACACGAAATGGTATTATATATAGCGACTCATCAATAAGCCAGCACCAGATTGTGGAACTATTTTTTTTTTTGAAAGAGAAATTTCATTAATTGAAGGCCAAACGACATCTACAATAGGTATTAAAGAAAAACAAGATACAGTTAAACAAGACTAAATCAAATTCGTCTTCAAAGAAACTACAATGAACCAGATCGAGCAATACAATAGCTTTCCCCGTATTTCTTGAATCAGCGATTATTGATGAGGAAGTCTATCATTACGATATAGTTTGGGAAGAACATTCTTGATCGAGTCGGGTTGACCGCATCCGAGATTCCAATACCGTGTTGGTCAGCCTCGAACTTCAACCAATGAGAATAATTTCTCATACCTAAAAACAAAAGAACCAATGTGGAACTATTTTGTTGAACACTTAAACAGACATTTTTTTAAGACACTATTGCAAGAATTAATTAATACGAACCAAAATCCAATCTTACACAAAACCAAATCATGAAATTATTATTTTGTTGAACACCGAGAATTTCTTTATTTATTTTTAAACACCATTTCTAATAATCGCTCCAAGTTTTAGGTACTCCTCATCTGTGTAAAGATTATCAAATATACTATTTATCATTAACATTTATTATAAATTTATGCTTGTAAGTTGAAGGTATTGTTGGAAATGGCATGGGGACATCACATTGACTATTTCACATGTCCTGACGAAACTCTTATAACACAATCCATGTGGTCCTCTCAATTATTCTCCCGCCTATTATTCTATATTATTTTTCTCACTGTTTATTCTTCCATTTCCCGTACGTTAAAAAAACCATTATAAGTCAATAGATTAATCATTCATTATATATTAGTAAAAAGTATGGGTAAAAACTGTAGCTTGGCCATCACTTGTCACTCCACTCTCAAGCATTAATATGACATCGATCATGTTACTTATGGTAATTTTTCAAGCTAGCATTTTGTCCACATCATTCTCATACATTATAAAAGTACAAATGATTAATTACATTTTGGATTTTATTTTTATTTGAATAGAATGATATAAAGTTGATTATTTTCTTTCAAACCGACAACCTCAACTATAAAATGGAGAAATCTATTACCACTTGAGTACACTCTTATTATGCCTTTTTTATTAGGATAAGTGATGATATTATTGTGGATTTTAATGGAAACACATAGTTAAGTTAGAATATTTTAAATACATATTATGAATAAAATAACTTACTTTCTTCTTTAAACTAACATCTTTCCATAGCAAATGACATTAGTTGTGTTGGACTACTAAATCGTAACACACATGAATACCCCAAGACATCTTCCAGAGTTACAGGCGCAAAAATTAGCTGATAAACCCAAACATGCATGTCTAACAATTCTTTTTAGTACGATGACCTTCCTAGAATATATAACAATTATATTTTATAAGGTATAAAGAGGAATCGTCGTACATATGATGAAAGGAGGATATAACCTCTTTTGTAAGAATCTATTATTCATCGATTTAACTATCTATCTATCTATCTATCTGTCTGTCTGTCTGTCTGTCTGTCTGTCTGTCTGTCTATCTATCTATCTATCTATCTATCTATCTATCTATCTATCTATCTATCTATCTATCTATCTATCTATCTATCTATCTATCTATCTATCTATCTATCTATCTATCTATCTATCTATCTATCTATCTATCTATCTATCTATCTATCTATCTATCTATCTATCTATCTATCTATCTATCTATCTATCTATCTATCTATCTATCTATCTATCTATCTATCTATCTATCTATCTATCTATCTATCTATCTATCTATCTATCTATCTATCTATCTATCTATCTATCTATCTATCTATCTATCTATCTATCTATCTATCTATCTATCTATCTATCTATCTATCTATCTATCTATCTATCTATCTATCTATCTATCTATCTATCTATCTATCTATCTATCTATCTATCTATCTATCTATCTATCTATCTATCTATCTATCTATCTATCTATCTATCTATCTATCTATCTATCTATCTATCTATCTATCTATCTATCTATCTATCTATCTATCTATCTATCTATCTATCTATCTATCTATCTATCTATCTATCTATCTATCTATCTATCTATCTATCTATCTATCTATCTATCTATCTATCTATCTATCTATCTATCTATCTATCTATCTATCTATCTATCTATCTATCTATCTATCTATCTATCTATCTATCTATCTATCTATCTATCTATCTATCTATCTATCTATCTATCTATCTATCTATCTATCTATCTATCTATCTATCTATCTATCTATCTATCTATCTATCTATCTATCTATCTATCTATCTATCTATCTATCTATCTATCTATCTATCTATCTATCTATCTATCTATCTATCTATCTATCTATCTATCTATCTATCTATCTATCTATATATCTATCTATCTATCTATCTATCTATCTATCTATCTATCTATCTATCTATCTATCTATCTATCTATCTATCTATCTATCTATCTATCTATCTATCTATCTATCTATCTATCTATCTATCTATCTATCTATCTATCTATCTATCTATCTATCTATCTATCTATCTATCTATCTATCTATCTATCTATCTATCTATCTATATTACATCATGCTATAGTAGAAACCAAAGGGATACATTGCACTTCTAATTCCTCTTCCATCATTCTTGCATTGCATTATTTATAATCTATATCATCTCTTCTATTATCGCCTAAATTCATCTTCATTTTTTTTATGTGTAACCCTTTAACTCTCAAAACATTACCCCTAATCCAAGCATTACAAGGATGACCTATATTTCAGCAAATCTTAGGATATTTCTCATAAATTTCTATTAAAAATAGAGGATTCGATACAACTTTTGTTAGACAGTTCATAATATTTTAATAATTTTCTATCGGAAATAAAAGATTCCATACAACTTTAGTGAGGCATATCATAATATTTTTCATATAGAATTGATCGGCCATTTATTCCATTTTGAATACTTTTTCCAAAGAATTGCATGGCGGCTAGCTAGTATGCATGTAGTCATTCTATACGTTCCCTCCATAATATATTCTTCTTGGAAAACTTTTAGAAGCAGGGCCGGCTATGGGCCTGTGCAAGCAGACCCATAGCACAGGGCCTCGTAATTTATGGGGCCCCGTATTTTCTCTCTTTCTTCTGCAGTTCAGCCAAAGCACATATTACTTACTCTTATTAGTTCTTTCGGTCTTCTCTGTCTTCCCCTAATAACTGCCATTTACAGTTCCCAAAATAGGTGGAAACTTTCCAAGTTCATTCTTAATTCTTCTAGTTTCTCATTAATTTTTCTTCTTTAACCAAACGTTCATTCAACCCCTCTCATCTTCCTCTACAATGATGTAATTCACGAATTTTCTCAATCCTTAAGATACTATCTAAGTATCAATGGCAGAATTAATATTAATTTCTCCCCAATAAATAATTTATCAACACCTAAAATTTTATGCCCTTACATATTTCCATCCAATATCAACCTATTCAGAAGAATCAAAGATTTCAACTTTTAATTTTTTAGACGGGAAAAAAATCAGATTCATTTGGGAAAGGATTTTTGGTTTTATAATTTGGTTGCTACTGTTGTTGGTAATTTGACATTGTTTGGGAAAAGAGTTTTGCTAGAATTTGATGTTTGCCAAAGAAGAACAGTAGAATTACGGCCTTGCTGATTCACAGGTCAGCTACTTTCAATACATAATTATTCTTTTTTTACTATAACTTTTTAGGCCGAGATAGTAAAATAATTATCATTTTTGTAATTAGATTAATAATAGCTTGATTTTGTATTGATTTGTTATATACAATTTCAATTTAGTTTGAGTTTTTGGTTTTTTAAGTTGCAAGAATATAAATACACAATTGTAATACTAATATAAAAGATTTTTTTTACGTCCAAAGTGACAAAAGTTTAATACTAGGGGCCTAATTTTAAGATCTGAACAGGGCCTCCAAAATGTTTGAGACGGCCCTGTTTAGAAGGTACATGCCTAATTTTAGTGGCTAGATTTGTATCGTATAGGGTTGCATACTTGCATAATGCATATAGCGCCCACTCTACTTCCAAAATTGACTATCTAATTTCCGACACAACCTGAGAGTAAATTTCCATGCGATTTCCTCAAGGTAAAGACCAAGAAGAGAATCAAACAAAAAGCTACTACTAGCTGTCCCTCACTAGTAAGGCACTGAACCAGGTATTTGGGAGATTTACTGAAAGCAAAACCTAATATATTTCATGATATTATGATACTTTTTATTATATGTTGAAGAAAGTGAAAGAGGACGAAACCTAAATCGGTGTTAAAAGATCTCTATTCTCTCTTTTTCCTAACCCATTTGTCAAGGAAAATCTGGAAAGTAAAATCATATACTTTGAACCTCATCACACTGTGATGATGTTCCAGCGTGTTTCAGATGATCAATGTTCAAGAGGATTTAACTAATCAAAAAACTAGTACGTAGTCTATGTTCTTTGCATGCTAATTACTTAGACGTCAAAGATCAAGAGCGGAAAAATTGAAGTTAAAAAAGGTATCTCAATTTTAATTTGCGTGTTGAGCAGTTAATTTTAGAACTTTTACAAACAAGTTTGATAATATTGTATTCCCTTCATTCTAAATTAATTGTATTATATGACTTTTTAAGGTCAAACTTGTAATGATTTGACGTCAATTCTCGACGATGTTAGTAACTATTATTAATTCACCTTAAGAAAAAGTGAAAATATCAATTTACTATTACATATATGTAATTGAAGTTATTAACGGTCAAAATAATTAATATACTAACATGAGGAGCAATCCTTTCCATTAGGTTAAGTATTACTGAAGAAAAAGAAATTATATATAGGAATATGGAATGATATGTGCAACTCTTTTTACAGTTGCATTTAATAAGTTAAAAGTGGAAATATATATTGAGTAATAACTAAACATTAATAATGGCAATCGATGCGCAATCGTCATAATTGCAAAAGTAATACCATTCTTGAAGATATACCTAATGTTGTTAGCTCTTAGTACCGCATATATTTAAATTGTAACTTCTCGTTTACTTTTTAAAAAAAAAATGAAGAGTCTACTCTCTAAACTTGAGTGCCACTTAATAAATTTTACAACATTGTATTAAGGCTCACGTTTTGAGAACACATTTAAGTCACCTTAAATGAAGTAGGTGCTATAAGTTTAAGTCACCTAAAATAAATAATGTTTTTAAGGTAAGAGCTTAAATAAAATTTAAGCTAAAAAAATGACTCAAATTGAGTTGCTATCAAATATAAGATCTCAATTTAAGGTGCTTGAAATTTTCAAATTACCTTATCGATTCCCTCTTTTTCATACCTTATCATTTTCAACTCTATTTCAAATTATGTTCCCAAACATAGCCTAAATTTGAAAAAACTTAATAGCCAAAATTTGGTCAATCTAATTGTCTCCAAGACAAGAGTAGGACAATAGAAGTAATAACTCACACATAGATATGCTCACATAGCAACACTTGGGCAATAAAATTTGCCAAAGAAAACCAATGATTAAATAAAAATAATAATTAAAGTAAAAGTAAAAAAATTGGGGTGAAACTCGAGAAGGTGAAATCTAGGAGCGCATATTGTTACATTTCCTCCCAGCTCAAAACTTAATCATTGTACATTTTATGCAAAAGTGAATACACATAATTACTTCTAACAACTACGTCCGAAACCTAATTAGTTCATGAAACTTAGTTTCGATTAATAGGACTATAGGAGTAGCAATTACCACTAAATAGTTCCATAATCATTTATAATATAAATGAGGTTGACCAATGATCAACCCTTGAACTTTAAATGGGTCCATCGTCATTCAGGTAGCTACAAACCAACGGGCCGTTTCATTGGTTTTTAGTTTGTTGAGTATATCTTATAAGATTAAAATAAATCCCAATTCAATCAAGTAAGATTAGTTCACACAGGCTACAAAACAAGAAATACGGCATAGGTGTAACGTGTTACACCATAACTTATCGTTGTAAATGTATAATGACTAATGACTCCAACAATAATGGCATGGATTATACAAATAATGACATAGAATCTCATGTCATTTTGTCATTTATTTCATGTCATTTGAGTTATTTTTACAAAAGAAGCGGTAATTTATAGGTTGTTACGCCATAAGTTATGGTGTAACAGTTACATCTAAGAATTTACAATTGTTAACCACTAATTAGCTTCATGTTGACATAATGACATGCAATTCCGTTGAGTTTCCAGTATGCATATATAGAAGTATATATATTGTCTTCAATCCTTATTAATTTGCCGACCTAGTTAGAGGTATTAGTCTATTCCAACTATAATTGATCTATAAATAATCACCATTGTATATGGCAAAACTAATTTGCTTTGAAAATAAAGGTGTTTTTGAAGACTATAAGGAAACGAGAACAAATAAAATTTTGTGTCGTGCAAGATATAAAGCCAGACTTGAAAAAGATATTCAGTGTGACTAAAATGTGTTAATGTATACAATGATTTATTAACTAAGGTTAACATGACACTCTTTGAAAGCACTTTTAACTTTTAAGTAAGCTTGGAGAGTTATAAGACAAAAAGTATGAGTGAGGATAAATTGGAAAAACTAATATTGTAAAACAATCCTCAGCATCTTGTAGTAACTAGAGCCTAGAAGATAGAAAAGCAGCCTTTGTAACCCATAATTCATGTGTACATAATAAACTCATAAATTCAAGATATATATTAAGAGTTGTTACAAGGTGCTAGAAAATGATACTTCTATATTAATGTTAAACTTCTTCCCTTCTTTAATTATTGTTGTGTTTTGGAGTAACAAGAAATAAGAAAAGGGGAAAAGGGAAAGGGGGAACTACATAAACCTATGTGCTATGTACAATAGAAGAGAGAGAAATGGTATTTTAAGGAGAAAAGAGAAAGGGGAGACCATACAAAGTTTCAAAAGAGAATATTTAGCCATTAATATGCAATTTCTATAAAAGGAAAATGTATCAATAATAAAACCAAGGAGGAAGTAATAAATAAGAGTCTCAACAATAACAAAGCTGAACTTCAAGGGGTGAATTAGTCACTGCCACAACCTTCATTATCACTACCACGGGCTCCCGTGTCACATAAATTGGGTTCGTGCCATCCCATGCTCACCTTCATTTCCTTTTCTAACTTCACACACCTAAATAAATATCAGTGTCACTTATATGGCGCCTCATGGTCATTGATAAGAAAAAAAGACGGATTCAACAATCATTTTATCTCAACAACTTATACTGAAGCGTCATATCTAGACTCAAATCTTTATATGATTATCCAGAACTAGCAATTAGGTAATCTGAAACAGAAGTTAATATAGCTTGTATTGATATTAAAAGCTGTAATTACTAATAAACCTCCAAACTAATGAGACTCAACCTAAATGACTAGTTATATTATTATGACTCCAACAGTCCAACCGAATTAATTCGAATCAAATTCAATTTAAATGACCAACTAGACTTGTGACCCGTGTAATACATGTATTAAATATCTTTCTTTAAATAGTATATTTCCTTTTGAAAGTGATACTATTTATAATTGAACTAGTTGTAAAAAGTAATTAAATGAGGCAAAAAAGGCTCAAATCCAAGTAAAGGGAGATAAAATATGTTCCTAACTTGACAACTAGAAGTCTAGAATACGCGGTCATTCTGATGGTAGACTTGGAGTATACCCATAATGTACACTTAATTAATAGCAAACATTGATATATTTTTAGACATTTCATGTTACCTTTGCCTAATTGAGGCGAAGTTTTAGCACATGTAAGAGAGTAGGCGGTGTGCTTCATTACGGTGATTCGTTTGGTAACTTCGTACTTTCTCTCACAAAAAATCGGCCGTTGGAATTACTTCAGCTTTTTACGGAGTTGTAACGAGTAGATTAAATTGGACTCAATCATTTGCCAACATTTGTTTTATGAGTGAGTGAGAGTAATTGCTAAATTTAAAGAGAGATGGAATCTCTCAAACTATGCCGACTTAGAAGCATAATTAATTGAAATCTTCTACATCTAAATGCCACTTAATGCATCATTATTTCGCCATTTTAACATAAACCAGCAAAGTGACATGTTTATGTTTTTCTCCGTCCTTTTCTGACTACATGTGAAAAGGAAATGTTTTGTGCTTAAGTTTTACTGAAACACCAACAAGAATTGAATGTATTTTAAAGTACAATTTTTTTTCCCTTGCGTCAAATTTCAACACTTACCTACTTCAATGAATTGGATGAAGTACTTTCGTAAGAATTTGTATATTAAAACACAAAAAGAAGAAATATATATTAAAAAATTATATTTGCGTAGACAATATGATTGTAATAAAGGGTTGCTATCCTTGCCAAAAAAAACAATAAGTGTTGTTGCAACATTTACTATAGTCATAAGATTTTAATACTTCCTTCGTTTTTTTAATAATTGTATCCAAAGGTATTGACACATTTACTTATACATAACTTTGAGTATTAGTATCGTTAATTATGCATGAGTAAAAATTGTAATAAGATGGTTTTAAGAAAATACATATTGAGAAGAATCTCACAAGATCCTTCATAACTATATTTTTTCCATGTATAAATAATACAGGTGAAATAAAATATAAATTGTGTCAAAAATCAATACATATAACTATAATCAAAAGATGAGACAAAAGATAGTGCATCAAGTGTTTTTTTTTTTTTTTTTTTGACGGAAGAATATCCGCCTCCCGCACAACCACTCACCCGGCCAATTATATTTGTAATAAGTTGTTTTTAAAAACATATTGGAATCACAAGATCCCATAAATATATTTTTTCCTATGTATAAATAATACAAGAGGTTGAAATAGAGAATATAAATAGTGTCAAAAATCAATATCATATAACTATAATCAAACAGATGAGACTAGCTAACTGCTAAGATAATTGTGCTATTCAAGTGTTATTGAACACAAAAAACATGATTTTCAAAACTCGTTGGTATACCTTGGAGTACAATGACGAACTTCTAATAGCGACCCTAAAATACTGATCGCGCACACACTTTTTTTAAAAAATCAATTGCCAATAGAAGTTTTGATGGGAACTTGGAATTAATACGCTTAACACTTGAAAAAAATACACATACCTAGATAGCAAAATTAAATAGTGCGGATTCCAACTAATTTAATTTGATATAATTTAGGTGATTTAGTGAAATTAGACCGTATAGACATATTTGTATATAATCTATACAAATATATTAAAAGGTGTTCCTAAACAAGGAACTGTGACACGTGGCGCTATCCCTTAGAGTATTTGGTTCATGTAATCCACATACAATAAAAAACTAGAAAATAGATGGTATAAGATTTGATCTCATGACTTCAAGTTTTATACACTAAAGTCTTAACCATTAAACCAAGTAATGTTTGGTGTTATAACTTTAAAGTAAAATATTAATAAATGAAAATTATAATTACCTGGGGCATAACCCGGGTCTAAAAACTAGTTGATATTATAAAACGATGGTTCACACTTGTTAACTATATAAGCTCTCAAACGTTTAGTTGTAATTAGCCATCATTTAAGATTCTCAATTACAAAATAATATCAAAGAGCTCATAAATTAAATAGATAAATTTAACTTATTAATCATTCGTGATAATATTCTTTAATTCAAAAATAAACCAAGCAGCTAGTTTACACCTTATTTCAAGTAAAAAGAAAAGAAAACTAGTAGAGAATAATTATGCATGGAACTAAATGTTGTTATTAACGTTGACTTCGAATCATATTTTTTTATTAATTTAAAGTTGCTTGCTTAAGATGGGTCAAGAAACAAAAAAAAAAAGGGAAGAGGAAAACATAAGGTATTAGAAAGTTTCTTTTCTAAGACAAAATGGCCGACAAAACTTCGAAAGTGGGGCAACCCGGCAGATGGACAAAGTCACTATATCGGGTCCAACTTTGTATGGGCCTTGTGGGTCAAGTTTAACTCTTGTCGCTCAGATATGCTGTCGGTATGGCTTTCGCAAAAATGTTACTTTCTTCTTGTCTAAAAACTTTACTTTGATGTTATAAAAAATTAGGGTAGTTGTTAAATTAGAAAGAAAAAGAAGTAAAATGTTAAATTTGTCAAGTAATTGAATAGGTTTTGTCATTTGTGTAAGATGGATATGTGTGATAAATTGCAGTGATGTACCAAGGTAATTTCTATATAGTCCGGAGATTTATTATTAAATATTTTCCAGTAATTATTATGAGATTTCTAATAATTTCATTGTTTATCTACATCCAATTATTTTCAAAAAAGAACAATGATTTCCAAAATACTAGAAATTCTCCTAAGTCACCCCCTCAAAAACCAATATACACAATGGTCTACTTTTTGATGAAAAAGATAAATACTTTTCTTATAAAAGGTCTTCACTTGACTTGTTAATTTTAAAAAATATATACGATGACATGAAATATGTATTGTATTTAATAGGTAGATTTTATAGAAATATATCATTTTTGAACTAAATTTGTTTCAATAAGTCATTATTTAAATTTTAAATGTGATGTTATGGTCCATGTCTAGAAGACAAAACAATTTAATTGATAATAGATGTTAAATGTCATTTCTTTTGTACGTAATACTACAGGTATCACAATGTGTGCATCTAGATTAATTAGTAAAGTCTTATGAGGGTGGTACCCAAGATCTGGGGATCAAATCCCGTCTATATATGTCACTGGCTTACTGCGCTTATAGTCGCTCTGATTTCCAACACAAAAACAAGTATCACAATGTATCCAACTACCAATCCATAAATGAAAGGCGCTCTATATATTCCAAAGAGTATATACGAGCACCAACATCAATATACCCCTCCAAGATTACTCTCCAACCCATTTTTAATTTTCACATTCCTCAAGATCACCCCTTCAAAAATTGCTAACAGTGGTATGACTCTCTAATAAGCTCTCCAACTTATTATTATCTTTAATTCTTATTTTTTTTAATATTTTCAATGACATGTGTCATCATACTATGCTAAGAGCATGATCTCTCAATGCTCTTGGGGGAGAGCATTTCTCCAAGTTCTCTCCATGGAGCGGATGGAGAGCACCTGGAGAGCACCTGGAGAGCATCAATGTTGGGGTAGAGTTGGAACTCTATTTTCTCTCTCCTTTGAAAGCTCCTTAAAGAGCTACTTGGAGAGCACCAATGTTGAGGAATAAACCAATTCCACGTACATTATTAACTGATGGATGATTAAGTAATAAAATCTAAACTTCTAAAGGACATGTAGTTTTTATTCAACACATTTTCTAATGAAAAAAAGATATTTCGGATAACTAGAATATAAAACTGAACAAAGTTATGTCTATTACAATTAAACAAAAACTTGAGATTGATACTTCATCTTGTTTTTAATAGAGAGAAATTTATTTCGAAAATAGGGAAAGGTTTCCAATAAACTTTTTTTTGGCCTCAACAAACTTTTTATTTTTTCGCATCATTGATTACATAGTGGGATTCAAACACTAATTTTAGAATTTACAGTTACAACAGTAGATAATCTCACCCTTATCAAATATATATAAATTTTGTGGGCAAGAAATAAACTTTTTCTAAAGATTACTTCTGGGATTTTCTATTTGATAAAAAATAAACTTTTTAAAGAATGCATAAATATTGCTGTAAAACAAAGATAATTACTGTAAAATGGTAAATATCTGTGTTATATCAAAGCGGATATCATATTTCATATATGTGTAGGCACACATTAGTTGAAATTTAGTGCGCATCTAACAAATCTAAGCATTGATGATTTTTCTTACAAGTGTTCATGAACTTTTATTTCAAAAAATAAAATAATATAAAATAAAGAAATCATCTTCTCACTAGTAAAAAAATTTCCTTTTTCATCTATTGTTTTGCGCCTCTGGTATTTAGCTTTTTACCTACCACCTTTTGCAAAGTGCACCGACTTATAAAGAAGATAACCAAATTTGTTTCTGCAATACGTATAGGTTACATGCATGAAGCATAGAGCAAAATAAGAACCATTAGCATCGTGAATTCATTGCAAATACAAGAAAATTTTCAAGTTTTATTCAATTATAAAAGAAAATCAATTAGGTAAAAATTTAAAAAAAACAGGTTAATTGATTGGATAATATACGATAAGTCATTCTTTGATACAGATTATACAAAGATAATTAATTGTGATTTTTTTTTTATGAAAGGTAATTAATTGTGATTCTAATTAAATATCTTCTTATAATCTAAGAAATCCAATAAATGAAATAAAGTACTTAAACATTCAATTATTATACCCAAAATAAACAAAAATCGAATAATCATATGAAAAAAGATTGATGGATCGGAGGTGCATAGCTTTCCTATAATTTTATGGCCGGTTCTTAAGTTCGAGCACGTTCTAGAAAGGATACTATAAGAAGAATGGAATTTGTTCACATTTACTTGCATGCCATTATTAGGGGAAAAAAAAAATGTTTGAACAACACAAAATAATAATTGTCATTTTGAAATAATGTAACAAATCTTAGAAATTATATGAAGTGTCATAAACTCATAGTTAAGATATATAAGGGATTTTTTAAATTTTAAATCAGTTTATTCCACTAAATCATGGATTTATAAATTTTTTTCAAAAATTTAGTTCAGAGGGAAGTAACTGAGTGTGTTGTAAATTTTCATTGTTTTCTTTTTATTCTACCTTTTTTTTTATCTTTTTATTTTTTAAATTAATTAGGTAGTTACATCCTTTTTTTTATTTTTCCGTGTCCCACCCCTGTTGCCATATATAATAAAGATAGACCAAAGTATTATTTATTAATTATATAGATTATTGATCCTTCATATCCTTTTATCTTAAGGATATGTATTATAACCTTTTCGTCTGGTTACATTTTATGCTAATAAAATAAAGAAGAACGAAGATTAGACATGGAAAATGCATACTGATGAGCATTTGCCACCTCTTCAATGAGAATCATTTATATATTTATATAATTATCTAAAACAGGATCCTTAAAGCCATGTGGCAAATGCTAATCAGTATGCATTTTCAAAAATTGAAGTTTGTAAATTTTTCACAAATAAAAATACCAAAGCATTATTGTTAGTATGCATTTTCAAAAATTGAAGTTTTATAATTTTTCACAAATAAAAATACCAAATCACTATTGGTAAGATTAGTATGCATTTTCAAAATTGAAGTTTATGATATTTCACAAATATATATAAACCAAAGAACTACTGCTAAATCAGTATGCATTTTCAAAAATTGAATTTGTAATTTGTACTTATAGGTAATTAAAGATATCAAAAGTGAAAATTGTGTAATATAATAGACATCGTGAACTCCTTCCATTTTCTTATCATACTATGAACATTTGCATTTTCACTTCAAAAGTGAAAAAAAAAAACTAGAGAGAAGGTCTCAAATTTATGAGAAGAAAATAAGAGATTATATTGTATTGATGTATGGCTAATAATAAACCATGCGTACAATATATATGTTAGAATTTAAAGCTCACTTTTATTAGGGAACTTTCCTAATTATAATATAACTCTCGAATACTTCCCAAACAATTGATGGAAATAATTCACAAGATAATATTTCCAATGAATAAACTAATACCTCATAAAGATACTCATCATATTTTCATTTAATATTTCTAATAAGATAATATTTTCTAACTCTCTAATATACCATGAAGATAATTATTATATCTGTATTTCCAATAGTAGGAAAGTCTAGATAAGAAAAAGGTGAAAATAGTAGAGAGGAAAAAAAAAAGAGAGAGAGTTACATTAATTAGGTGGATCAGACTACAATATAAGTAAGATCAGTCAAATGTCCCTACTATAAAAATCCCGAGATGACAAAATGTCCCTACTAAAAAAATCCCGAGATGACAACATGTCCCTACTAAATAAGTATATGTAATGAAGAAAGTACATTTCAACTTATTTTTTTATCCATTCCATAAAAACATAGAAATCCTCAATTGAAAAACGGATATTTGTTTGGGAGTTGTTTGGAAGAGAGGTAACAATTAATTAAAATAGACATAAAATAAGATTTGTCTCTAATTCTCTTAATTAATCTATGGAAGTCAAAAGTACAATTAGTCAAGTGAAAGTTGCTGACATGGCACCTCGTAGTTTCCTATAAATACCTTATAGTCAGCTACTTGAGTTGCATCAAACCATTAAACTCCTCCCATCACTCCAACAACTCATCATCCCCCACTCTTCTCATTTCTCTCTCTACATTTTTATTCTCCAACTCTTCCCCGCGTTAAAATATCTCCACTTTCCTTCGTTTCCACACTACACCACCACCACCAACAACAACAAAAAAAAATCTCGCTTACAGCAAATTAAGCAAGAGAAATACTAAAATGACAATGCTGTCAAGATTAGCTGCAACCAATACTCATGGTCAAGATTCATCTTATTTCCTTGGTTGGGAAGAATATGAGAAAAACCCTTACCATGAATCCGATAACCCGGATGGTATGATCCAAATGGGTCTAGCTGAAAACCAGCTTTGCTTTGATCTTCTTGAATCTTGGCTAGCTAATAACCCCGAACCCGCTTCGTTTACCCAAAAGGGTCAATCCGTTTTTAGAAACCTTGCCCTCTTTCAAGATTATCATGGCCTCCCTGAATTCAAAAAGTAAGTACTACTACTACTTTTACTTATACTATTACTATATTTGGTAACTTCTTTTTAATAACGTCCAACTTGTTCAAATTATTGATGGTATATATATTGCCTTTGCTTGTTACAGGCTTTCGTAAATTACATGTCAATGTTACGAGGAAATAAAGTTACATTTGACCCTAACAACCTCGTTCTTACTGCTGGTGCAACCTCCGCTAATGAGACTCTCATTTTTTGCCTGGCTAACCCCGGCGAGGCTCTTCTCTTACCTACCCCGTACTACCCAGGGTAAGTGTTTTTTTTTTTATTCTATATATACATTCTCTTTTCTTAATACATGCAACATTTGACTTTTTTAAAAGTCAAACGTTAACTGCGAAGGTTGACTAATAATATATGCTGGTTATTATCATTTCAGGTTTGATAGAGATCTTAAATGGAGAACTGGAGCAGAAATAGTGCCAATCAAGTGCACTAGCTCAAATGGGTTTAAGATCACAAAGTCAGCTTTGGAAGAAGCTTACAACACAGCTAAGAGGCAAGGGCTGAAAGTTAAGGGTGTTTTGGTAACTAACCCATCCAACCCTCTAGGAACTTACTTGTCAAAAGACGAAATTACCCTTCTTCTTAGCTTTGTATCAACCAAAAACGTCCATCTCATCAGCGATGAAATCTACGCTGGAACTGTCTTCAATGGGCCTGGATTCATCAGCGTCATGGAAGCACTTAAAGAAAAGAAATGGGCCAACAACAAAGATCTTATTGAACGTGTCCACATAGTCACAAGTTTGTCCAAGGATTTGGGCCTTCCTGGGTTTAGGGTCGGAGCCATTTACTCCAATGACCCACTTGTCGTCTCAGCCGCTACAAAAATGTCTAGCTTTGGGCTAATCTCAGCCCAAACCCAGTACCTTCTTGCCGGACTCTTATCCGACATGAAGTTCATGGATTACTACATCTCACAGAACCAAAATCGTCTTAAAACCCGACACTCAATGTTAGTGTCGGGTTTTAAGAAAGCCGGTATTAACTGCCTAGACAGTAATAGCGGCTTATTCTGTTGGGTAGACTTAAAGCATTTACTCAAGACTCCAACATTCGAATCCGAAATCGAGCTTTGGAAAGAGATTGTTTACAATGTCAAGCTAAACATCTCTCCTGGATCATCATGCCACTGTGTGGAACCAGGGTGGTTTCGAGTATGCTTTGCTAACATGTCTGATGATACATTAGACATTGCCATGCAACGCATTAAGGAATATGTTGATATCAAAACCAACAAAAATAGTCATCATGCAAGGAGAAATTCACGAAGAATCAGATCACTCAGTAAGTGGGTTTTTAGGCTATCGTTTGATGGCGACAAAGAGCCGGAAGAACGATAGTTTCTGTCATCATATTTGACCACCTACAACCTGTGTGAATCTGATCAGTAAAAAAAAGAAATTTTTACTTTTATTAAATTTTTTTTACCGTAAGGATTAGATTAATTAGTGTGAACACTAAGCATGTGTCCGTGTAATTTTAATTTTTCCCGCCGCTGCTGTTTTTAGTTGCTTGATTGGCAGGGTACAAAATTTCTGTATTTAGAATGGTCGGCTTGTTTTTGAAGGAATTGATTGATTATAAATTCAATTCCTTTTTAGGAGGTGTGAGAGAAAGAAAGGAAAAGAAAATATTGTAGTCTGTAGAGTCATCAGCACTCGGTCCATGTGGACACGAAGTGACTTTGATATTAATTTCAATGTTTAAATTATTTTTTATTCGAGATAATTGGAATTGTTACACTCATTTTCTTATGTTGATCTCGTTGCTTGCTTTACTCTTACATCTTGTTTCTTAAGTTTACTTCATTTGTTTTTTTTAATGTCTTATTCTCTTCATTCTTTTTAATTTTATCATTTTGACTTTTAACACTATTTATAAATTCTACTTTTACCATCTTATATTAGTTACACTGATACATAAGGAAAACCATAGTCATACGGGATCTTGTTGAATTCACCATGATATATTTTTTAAAATATCAATTTTTATAATTTTTACTTATACCTTTTTTATTAGAAATTTTTCTTATACCTGATTCAAGATATAATTGGACAAAAATGTGGGTTGACAAACATGTAAAGAGCAAATGGTATAGCTTAAAAAACACAAAAATTATCTGATAATATGTATTATTTTCCTCTTTTTAGGATCGAACCAAGATTGGCGTAGTTGGTTGTAAACCCTTTTTCCACCTTTGTAACAAGGGTTCGCTGCTTCTTGTCTCTTAAAAAGTGGGATATCTAATTTTTCACTTACTTTGTAAGAGGATATTAAATCTTACCTTAAAATAATATATTTTTGTCTTTTATTCTTTACTACCCTAGAGTATGGGGCCCAATCTTCTTTCTCCTCCTCCCAATTAACTACCTCATCTATTCCAGTTGACTTGCTATTTCAGTTTTTGCACCACAACACCAATATCAAATTAAAATAAGTGAAACAGTAGATACAAAATAGTGATTTTGGACGTCCAATAAATAAGAATATGCTGCAAGTAAATTGTACGGGGGACTAAAAAACAAATGGGTTGATCTCTTTTCACTATTCTTTTTGTTTTTTTCATTATATATCCGGGAGACTAATTTTAGCTTATTTCACTCATTTGAAATTATACTTTTTAAGTACATTTTGTTTATTTAGATTATTTCAAATAAGTAATGAGCAAAAAATAGCATTGGATGTACCATGCTCATGGCACGGTTCATTCGGGTGTATGCTAAAATTTGTATACTGAAGTTACAATAATTGATCAGACTTCAAGGGAATACTCCATCCTTCCTCAAATAATTATCATTTTTGACTTTCACAATCTCCAATGCAATACCTTAACCATTAATATTTCTACCTACTCCCTCCGTTTTTGAAAGTTCATCATACTTTGACCAACTTTCTCTCACAAAAAGATTCCAAATATGAACAACAAAAGAAAACGGATGGAGTACATATTAATAACTTTTATGAAATTTAGATATACTAAAATTATACATTGACATGAATCTAGTAAGAGTTGAGTCATAAGATTTTGATATTCATGATGGTGAGAAAGTATGGTCAAAATTTTATAAGTTTGATTATAGAAGTGAAACAAAACAATTATTTGAAACAGTGGGAGTATATAATCAACCATTATATTTTGTTTGAAAAATAATTTTATTTTTATGTACGTTTGAGGGAAACATGGGAGGGTAATAGTGGTAGGTGATCTTACTTTATATTTTTCATTTTATTTATTGGAGATATTATATATAAGTATATATTGGAGTATATACTTGTCAATTCTCAAATCTTTATAAAATAGAGAGGCAGAGATTCTACCGTTGATTTTCTAGTTAAGATCCCGTTGAATAAAGCCGGTAATGAAGTTGCTGATGATAATTTCACATGCATAATGAAATCCCATCATTGGTTTGGTGGTAAGCTATAGGAGCACTCCATATTTTGTGTCGTTATTTAATTCTACTTATTTTTAAAAGAGGGTGGGACGGATAATAAATGTTGAATAAAATAAACAACCACCAAATAATGCCACGTGGAGATACATCAGATTATTATGTTGCTTGTTACGAGCACAGACATAAACTAAATGGTCGTTACTCCCATCGGCGAAAATAACGGCGAGTTTGGCCGGTTTTACTTCCCCTTACTATTAACCGACCCCCACTCCTTTTTGTGGAGTATGTCTCTTTAGCTAACTTTTGTTCTCTCTCATATTTGGTGGAACGTTATTTGAGCCGTTATAATAGGATTAATACTAGAATTGAGTTCTAAAATCTTTGGAAATCTTTTTTAGATTTACATGATTATAATATATGTTTTGGTGAGAGCATATATCATGTATGGAAGGATCTAATGACGAGTTCCTGATGATCCCTATTGTAAGGAATTAATGAAGAGTTAGTAGTGTTCATTGGATCTTTGAAGAACTTGAATAGGAGAACCTCCAAGTGGTAAGGTAAAATCATTGTATTAAGCTAACTTCATGATGCATTGATATCATCTATATGGTGTATGCAATGTATTTGAATGCAGAGAATGATATGATTTATTATGTCCATAAAATAATATACAGTGTTATTTTTGTACGTTTTACATAGTACAATCAATGATATTTCAACCAATCAACAAATGGACATGTTTGCTAATAATGATAAAATTGTAGGTCAATGATTTTGTAAAAGAGAAAAACTAAAATGAAAGAATTCATATATTTGCGTTAGTGGCTACTGGTTATGGACCCGCGATTTACAGGGCTCAACCGCTCTTATTCATTAACCAGATGATTTACTGATGAACCAACCTACCAACAATAAAGTCTTAAAGAAATTTCTATGTATGGACTTTTAATTGTTCTTTTTTTGTTCTCTTTTGGTTTTGTTATGAGTGCATATAGACTCCCACCTAAGGTTTAGTTCCTGGTACTACTTAAATTAAGGAAGTATTCATTAGAATATGGGGGGGGGGGGGAAATTAAATCAGGGGAAAATGCTGCAAAAACAAGTAAACTTAACGAACCAATCGAACAACAGTAATATAATAAAGGAAACCCCAAGTCAACCAACCTGACGTTGGTGGTGATTGTTGAGAGTCTGGATTATTAATTCTCTTTTTTCTTTTGGGTCTTAGGAAATTTTGTCCATCTGACTTATAATTTATTGAGAACTTTGTTACATTCTACTTATTTTTACTTATTTCAGAAAAAATAAGATCTTATAAGATAAGATAAGATAAGATCAGATAAGATAAGATAATATAAGATAAAATAAGATGTTAGACACACACAATAAACTATCTTATAAGATAAGATCAGATAAGATAAGATAAGATAAGATAAGTTGAATCAAACGGACCCTTAGTGGCTTTGAGCATCGGTTAAGTGCGCAAGTTCTATGCTTCTCCCGCGGAAATATTAAAGTAGTGATACATACGAGATTCGATTTTAAATATCAGGTATCATTATTTATGAATTACTTTTCTAGCAAGTGAGTTAGTTAACATTATGATACATTATTGGTTTGACACATTAGCAAATATAAAAGCAAATTCTTGATTTTGGGAGTCCAAATAAAAGTTATGTTCCTTTAAAAGGAGTTAGGACTGCAATAGATAGTTTGTAATGGACCACTTAATGATGTTCCTTGATCCGGGTAATTAACTTTTTTCCGATTATGAGACAATATAAGATTTGTTAGACTTATTATTTTGTAATCGATTCAATCATTAGAGATAATATAATTAGGGAAAACTGGTAAGAACAATCTTAAGCTCAAATTTTCACAAAAATAACAAATTGGAAGTAGATTATGAAAAATTTATAATAACGAACGATGTTAAATTTTGTCTAAACTCCCAACATAATACCATTTTGAGGAAGACATTTAATATGGATAGATAATCATACATATTATAGAGCCCAAACATTATCGTTATTACTTTCTCGCAAGTCGCAACACATAAGATATAGAAGTTTCGAAAAAAATTATGAAAAACGCAACATAGATTTAAGATTATAATTTGGTTGAGATGATAGTTTATTCGCACCACATTAAATTTACAATTGGTGGACCACATTTTTAAGGGTAGTTTGAGAAGTAGGAGAATGGAAATATGAAGATTCAAAGGTGACGGCACAAATCTTCCACCCCCGATATTATCTTATTATTCGGCTATGGTCTTCGAAACCTTAATTACTTTTGTAAGTATATACTTATATGAATAATTATTGGATTTTGTTTTACAAATTAGAAGTCCCTTAAAACGCGGCTATTCGCATACGATTATGATGATCCCATGATACTTGCATGTGTCAAGTGGTAGTTAGTTTGGTTGAATCAATACACTATTACATATTAATAACATAGAGACGAAATTATTCAACAATGCATACCAAGAATACTGATCAATATTTTTTTGAGATAGGTCTAATTAAGGCAATTTTTTGAAGAAATACTTGAACAAACATAGAAGTGGGAATTTTGGTCGATTTTCATGTTCAAGTTTGACTAGATATACCATGTGCCTCAGATTTTTCCTTGCTTATGCACTCAAAGTCTCAAACTACTCATAATTGTTACACATTATTATATAGATCTTTGATATATACTTGTATATTATAAAATCAATCATAAGCGAATACCATAGCGTCATTTATAGTGACCAAGCATATGCATATACCCACTCTTGGATTCTTCATATCCAAGTCGTTATTAATTATGTGATCCAATAGCGTCATTTCAATTTTATGTAATCTCTTCATTTCTATGTTTCTCTTTTGATCTTTATGGTCAAATTTTGAAAATTTTGACTTTTAATATCTAAGAAATGAAAATAGTTTATCAAACTTGTGTTCAGATGTACTTGCATATAAGTACCTTTTTATAATTTATATTAACCTACATTAAGAAAACAAAATTATGGTCAAATTAAAGTTCGTTCTTGGAGATCATAAAAGTTAAAGTAGAAACACCAATAAGGAATGAAGAGGCTAGTTTCAATCAAATCTGACCCATAAGATCTGACGCACAATATTGTAAAAAATCCTTCTTATTATTATTGTTACTTATTTATTGTTCACTTGAGCATATATACGCTCATGCAATGCATATCGTGTATGAATAGGTGCGTTAGGGCCGGCTCCGAGCTGAGTTCAACTCTAAAATGCTTGCCTTGGTTTGATTAAGTAACCAAGTTTGAATTGAACTTACCGCGAACTCTAGAATCCCTTATCTATCTCGACTTGATAAATTCTTGCTTCGTTTTTCAAGGATCTCGTACTTTCCAGTTAGGTGCATTCCATAAAGATCTTCATTCTTTTACTTGTTGGACCCACATAATTCTACACTATTTGACAATCACATTATCTCTCCAATAATCTAAATAAACAAAGAGTACCTACTTATTGCATGATCTATTTTCCTTACCCTGTTTAATTTGTTGCTACAGTACATAGGAAGGCCCTTAAAAAACGGAGAGAGCCCAATAGCTCGAGTTAGAACCAAACCCGAGCTTGTCTCGATAAAGCATGTTCCAAAATTAAAATACAAAGATACACTAATTTTGTTTCTACTTGACTCGATTATTGTATTTCAGTTTGGAAAATCTTGTTAAAATATCCATTATCTTAGTCGTTCAATTGAAAATTAATTAAAAAATTAGGCCTTGAAGTGCAGGATATTGAAATCAGCGCGTCTTGCATACAACCGGCCACACGCGAAATTATAGGTGTGGCCGAGCACGCGACACCCTGTCAGCCCGTTAGTTCATTTTCAAATGGCCATATCTCACTCGTTTCTCATCGGAATCGAGCTTTTGAGCAGGCGTTGGAAAGCTATCGAGCCAAATTTTCATCTCCAACTTGAATCTTACCAAAATATTAAGTGTGCTGTGAGATATGACCTTTTGAAGTTGACCCTTGTGCACAAACCCTTATGAACAAATGGAGTTACTCTTGTGAGCAAATGGGGTTACTCTTAGCAATAAAAGGGTGTTACTCTTATAAACAAATGTGGTAACTATTATTACAAAAGGAAATAAATGGGGGTTACTCGTATGAATGAATGGGGTTACTCATTTGAATAAATGAGGTTACTAATAAGTTTAATTACTTTTATGAATGAATAATGGAGTTACTCGTTTGAATAAATGCGGTTACTTTTGTGAACCTTTGGGGTTACTCGTATGATTAAATGAGGTTACTCGTATAAATAAATGAGGTTACTAGTATGAATAAATTGGGTTACTCATAAGATTAAACAAGGTTACTCATATATTAAATGACATTAGTTGTATGACTAAACGAGAAAATGAGAAACTAATCAATTTACTATTATGAATGAGTGGGGTTATTCGTTTGAATAAATGCAGTTATTTTTGTGAACAATCCGGGTTACTCGTATGATTAAAATGAGGTTACTCATATAAATAAATGAGGTTACTAGTATGAATAAGTGGGGTTACTCATAAGATTAAACGAGGTTACTCATAAGATTAAACGAAGTTACTCATAGTCATAGATTAAATGAGGTTACTTGTATGACTAAACTAATCAGTTTACTCTTATTAATGAATGGGATTCTCGTTCGAATAAATGCGGTTACCTTTTTGAACAATTGGGGTTACTCGTATGATTAAAATGAGGTTACTCGTATAAATAAATGAGGTTACTCATAGATTAAACGACATTACTTTTATGACTAAACGAGGTTACTCATATAATATTCTTAAGGTTACTCTTATAAACAAACGGGGATACTTTATATAACAGAAGAAGATATCAATTAATTCAACAACATTCAAGGCTTAACATACACCACACCACCCCCTTAACCAACACCACACTCCAACAACCACCATCTCCTCACCAAAAAAACACCACCACACCAGCCACCCTTTGATAAGGGTAGAAATAAAAGCTAAAAATGTAAAACACTTTTTGGCGCCAAAAGTTGTTATTAACAGAATAACATAATTATGTTATTCTGTTATTCTATTTCTGTTGTTATGAGTTGTAGTCTGTTGTTACAAGCTGTATAAATACTTGTAATCTCTCAAGTAATAATTCATTCATGAATACAAACACAATTAACCTCTCTATCTCTCTCTTTACTTCTCTATTCTGAATTCTCTCTCTTCTCTCTCTAGATTCTTAATTCTTCTTCTCTCTCAAAGTCTATTCTCTTCTTCCTATTTCTGTTCAATCTTAGTAGGATCTACCATCCTGCATCATTGGTATCAGAGCTAAAATTCGATTCAATGACACCATTGTTGTTTCTTAAATGCATATTCAGTGTTTGATGAAATGTGCAAATGAAAATTAGCAATTCCTAGGCGAAATTAGTTGAGGGTTTTTACGGAGAATTGTGGTGAAAACTCTTCATTACGGCGCCCGCAACTAGGAAATTTATAGCTATGGAAGAACAAGTGATCAACTCTTTGGAGAAAAAGTTGGAAGATCAAGCCAAAACGATGCAAAACTTGTTGCGGATGATGAGGGAATTGAAGGATTCCATTGCTTCAAATTACGCATCTAATGATGGTTCCGAGTTTAGTCCAAGACCCGAAATCATATTCAAGGTATTAATCCCAAACTTGAGTTTCCTAAGTTTGATGGAGTTAATCCTAGAATTTGGATAAAAAAATGCATGAGGTACTTTAATCATGCAAAATTCACGATGAACAAAGAGTAGATTTGGCTTCCCTTTATATGACGAGATAAAGGCGAGAATTGGGTCTCAAGTTATTTGTCTCGTAAGAAAATATGTGGATTGGGATGATTTCATTATTGATTTGTCTCGCTAGATTTCAAGATACTAGGAGTGTAAATGTTGTAGATCAGTTTAATAAACTGCAACTATTAGGTGATTTGGAGGTGTATCTTGATGAATTTGAAAATCTGTGATCCATTATGATGCAAAGTAGTCATGTTTTACCCGATTCATACATCTTAGACAACTTCATAGGGGGGTCTTAAACCGTCCATCAAGCCTTTTGTGAGGGCTTTCAGACCTGATAACATTGCCAAAGCTGTAGAATATGCTAGATTGGCAGAAGAACAAGCATCAACATCATCTCAAAACTTCCATAAAACCTATAAACACAATAACTCACAAACAACCTATACCATAAACCTTTACAAGCCATCCCTTACAACAACAATGTCAATAAACCATCCTTATTATCCACCCCTCAAACCAAACCATCTCAAGCAATAACCAAAACACATGTCCCCCATGATGTGAGAGCGGAAAAGATAGCCAAGGGGTTATGTTTTTTCTTGTGATGAAAAATTTGTAAGAGGTCATAAATGTCGGTTTAAGGAGCCTCAATTGTTTACAGTTGAATTCTTAGGAGATTCTGATGAATCAGAGGATGGGGAGGATGAAGAAATGGGTGAGAAAGATAAGCAGTTGAATGAGCCTGTAATATCAGTTAGTGCATTGGCTAGAAATCAAAAATTTCACACTATGAGGGTGGTAGGAGTTGTGAATAATAAACCTTTGCATATCTTGATTGATTCTGGAAGTACACATAACTTCTTGGATCTATCTTTAGCTCAGAAGATAGGATGTACACTGGAGACTATACCCACTCAATCCATTACAGTAGCTGATGGCAATTAGATTGTGTGTAACCATAAATGTGAAGAGTTTACTTGGACAATGAATAAGAAACCTTTTGTAGCTGAAGTCATGTTGATACCCTTAGAAGGGTGTGATATGGTGCTTAGTGTGCAATGGTTGAGTACCTTGGGGCAGATTAACTGGGATTTTCAGCAGCTAGTGATGAGTTTCAACATGAGAGGTGAATCTTTTGTGCTAAAAGGCACTCCACCTGGTAGAGTGAAGGTTTTGGAGGGGCAAAACTCCGTGGCAAGGCTATTAACTTCAGTTTGCCCGACTTTGTTTTTACGCAATTGATGGACCGATTACGCCAAACTTCCTATAGTCGATTACAATGTGAGAATGTTGAGTTGGATCAACTCAAACAAAAGTATAGCACAGTTTTTGAGGATCCTATAGACCTCCCTCCTCATAGGGGAGTATTTGATCATAAAATCCCTCTCTTACCTAATGTTTCTCCTATTAACATTAAACCCTATAGGTATCCCTTAAAATAAAGAGATGTGATTGAGCAATTAGTGCAAGAAATTCATAACAGGGGGATTATTCAGCCTAGCAACAACCCTTTTGCCTCTCCTCGTTGTTCTTGTTGGGTAGAAAGATGCAACTTGGAGGTTATGTGTGGATTATAGGGAATTGAACGACAAGACAGGTTAAGGACAAATTCCCAATCCCATTGTGGAGGAGTTGATAGATGAATTAGCAGGAGTAACTGTGTTTAGTAAGCTTGATCTAAGGGCAGGGTATCATCAACTTAGAGTTAATTCAGATGATATTTTTAAAATAGCCTTCAAAACTCATACATGCCATTATGAGTTCTTAGTTATGCCTTTTGGCTTAACTAATGCTCCAGCTTCATTTCAAAGTTGGATGAACAATGTGTTTAAACCCCTCCTTAGAAGGTGTGTGCTTGTCTTCTTTGATGATATTTTAGTCTATAGTAAGACTAAACAAGAGCATATGCAACATCTTGAAGATGTTTTTCAGCTTATGCAGCAAAGTCAATGTATGCAAAAGCTAGCAAGTGTAGTTTTGGCATTGATAAGGTTGAATATTTAGGCCATTTTATATCGGCGGCGGGGTTGAGCCGATCCTAAAAGGTGGAGGCGGTAGCTAAATGACCTATTCCTAAGACAGTTAAAGAACTTAGAAGCTTATTGGGTTTAGCTGGGTATTACAGGAAGTTTGTTAAAAATTATGCTTCTATATGCAAACCTCTTCATGAATTACTTAAGCATGGCAATTTTAGTTGGAATACAGAAGCTCAAATGGCATTTGAGACCTTGAAAGCAGCTTTAGTGTCTGCTCCTGTCCTGGATGTACCTGATTTCTCTACTATGTTCATAGTAGAAACATATGCTTTTATTCTTTGGTATTGGAGATGTACTCATGCAACGAGGTCACCCTACGGCTTTTATTAGCGGGACATTTGGTCCAAGGTGGCGAAGTTATCCGTGTATGAGAAGGAACTCTTGGCTATAATATTTGTTGTCCGAAGTGGGAGCAATACTTGATGGGAAGTCATTTCATTATCAAAACCGATCGGAAAAAATTTGAAATGGCTCTTGCAACGAGAAAATTTCAACACCTTTTCAACGGTTTTTGACTTTCCAAACTGATGGGCTTTGATTATGAAATACAATATAGAAGTAGGCAAGAGAATGTGGTAGCAGATGCACTTTCAAGGGTGCAAGGATCTGAGATCTTGTGTATGGCAATTTCTATTGTTTCTTCTAATTTAGAGGAGCATATCAAGAATAGCTACCAAGGAGATGTGGCTTTACAGCAAATTATTCAGCAACTTCAACAACAACACAACCATTCTTCTTTTTCATTCCAGGTTGGGTTGTTAAGAAGACATGGTAAGATTGTGGTGGGGAATGACTTAGATGCGAGGCCGCAATTAATTCAATGGCATCACTCTCCACCTAAGGGAGGCCATGCATCTTTGGGAGAGATCTAACTCTCAAGAGGGTGAAAAGTGTATTCTATTGGAAGGGAATGACTAAGACAGTCGAGACAATTTGTTAGAGAATGTGTCATTTGCCAAGCTGCTAAATATGATTCATCAGCCTATCTTGGGTTGTTACAGCCACTACCAATTCCAAAGGAAGTGTGGGTGGACATATCAATGGATTTCATCACAGGCTTGCCTAAGTCTATGGGGTACGAAGTCATTTTTGTTGTTGTGGACAGATTGAGTAAATATGCTCATTTTATCCCATTAGCTCATCCTTTTACAACAATCCAAGTTGCTCAAGCTTATCTAGATAATATTTTTAAGCTCCATGGATGGCCAAGGAGTATTGTTAGTGATAGAGATACAATCTTTCTTAGCAATTTTTGGAAAGGATTGTTCTCTATACATGGTACAGAGTTTATGTTGTCTTCTTCTTACCATCCTGAAACAGATGGACAAACAGAAGTGGTGAATAGGTGTTTGGAGTGTTATTTAAGATGCATGTGTGGTAGTCAGTCCAAAGATTGGTGTTTATGGCTCCTTCGGACTGAATGGTGGTATAACACCCATTTTCACTCTTCAACTCAGCTTACACCCTATGAAGTGGTGTATAATCAACCACCACCTCTGCATCTGCCATACTTGGCTGGTGAGTCTAATGTGATTGATGTTGACAGAAGTCTACAAAGAAGGGAAAATATGATCAAGGAGCTCAAGCTACAGCTGCTTAAGGCTCAGAACAGAATGAAGATGCAAGCTGACCAACATAGGTATGAAAGATCTTTTCTTGTTGGTGATTAGGTTTGGCTTAAGCTCCAAGCTTATAGGCAAACTTCAGTACAAAGGCGCAGCAATAATAAACTTGCTCAAGTATTATAGCCCTTTTCAAGTATTAGCTTTAATTGGCAGATTGGTTTCAAGGCCAACATGATATTGTGATCTTACAACCAGCTGCTATTTTGGAAAGAAAAGTAGTCAAGTTTCAGAATAAACCTCAGGGGAAGTACTTGGTACAGTGGGAAGGATATTCAGGTAGTGAAGCTACCTGGGAAGTTGCTGAAGACTTTGAGAAGCCTTACCCTTCCTTTGTTACTTAGTAAAGACTTGGGACAAGTCTTTTAAGGGGGGAAGTATGATAAGGGTAGAAATAAAAGCTAAAAATGTAAAACGGTTTTTGGCGCCAAAAGTTGTTATCAACAGAATAACTGAATTATGTTATTCTGTTATTCTAAATCTGTTGTTATGAGTTGTAGTCTGTTGTTACAAGCTGTATAAATACTTGTAATCTCTCAAGTAATAATTCATTCATGAATACAAACACAATTAACCTCTCTATCTCTCTCTTTACTTCTCTATTCTGAATTCTCTCTCTTTTCTCTCTAGATTCTTAATTCTTCTTCTCTCTCAAAGTCTATTCTATTCTTCCTATTTCTGTTCTATCTTAGTAGGATCTACTATCCGGCATCACCCTTTTGTTTGATTCTCTCACGTCCTTTGAATTCATTTTCAATACCAAACAACTTGGCTCCTTCCAAATCCAGAGCACATATCAAAGTCCTCCTCCTTTTACCCAACAACCCACCGAACTTCTCGACGACGATGAATTCGAAGGACTTCCATTAAAGGCTGCGATTTACACTCGTGAAGTTGTTGTTGATGATTTGAAGGACTTTGAAGGACTTCCATCAAAGTCCTGGTCTCAAGGTGATGGTAAAAATGGAGGAGAGAGAAAGTACGGTGTCTCGTCAAGTTGTTGTTGACAGATTTGAAGGACTTCGAAGGACTTCCATTAAACTCCTGGTCTCAAGGTGATGGTAAGAATGGAGGAGAAAGAAAGTGCGGCGTGAGGAGGATGCCATTGTTGTTGACAAATTTGAAGCATACAAGTTGTTTTACGGGGATGCGGGAAGAAGTGGGAAAAAAGGAAGAAGGCGGTTTTGAGGTATTATATCCGCCTGGGCTTTATATATGGGCTGGCCACATAGAATCTTATAGGTGTGGCCGGCCACATATAAGAATTTGTGTATTTAAATATCTCATAATATATGTATAATTTTTCTTAACTTAACGAGCTTATGAGCCGAATCAATATATACCAATATATATGGGAAAGATCTAATAAAAAGTTTCTTAAAATGAGTATGATGAAAATGGTAATTAAAAGTTTCTTCATATGTATATAGTATGTCGACAATTTTAATTATTCGGAAAGCATATACTTCCTCCGTTCCAAATTAGTTGTGACACTTTCTATTTTAGAAAGTTTCAAATTAGATGTTACACTTTCGTAATAACTTCTCTCTATCTCTCTCTTATCACATGGGACCCTTTTGTTTTCTTTCTCTATCTCTCTCCTCTCCGAAAATTGCCTAGGATCTCCGTAATTTGAAAAGTGTCACAACTAATTTGAAACGGAGGAAGTATACCAAGGCCTTTAAAAAAAAATTCTTACTTGAGATCATGGATCACCTATTAAAGTGCCATAAACTGGGGGCAGTTTGAATCAATGATTTGGTTTTTAATGCAACCAACCAATCAAAAACGGGTAGTTCTTTCCCTAATTATTTAAGCATGATCACGGTGGTTGCTCCAGAAATGACTAACTATAGGACATAATTTATATAGAATAATGAGAATTATCCAATAGTTTGACGTAATTTAATCAATGTTGTCCCTCCCAGTTACCAACAAAAAGTGTTTTAACCTAGATCAATATGAGGAGGCATGACAGTTCACTAAAGCAACATTGAAGGTCAATAAACTTGGCTAATTGTCGTTATGTCAAGGCAAATTAGCAAAATTGCTGACACAAATGCCATTGATTTTAGGAGCTGTTTCTCGACAAACTCAGAGACACCAAACATCACAATTTTGACACTAATTTGTCCTCCCGAAGGACAAGACCTTTTACGGACTACAAAGAAAATGACTAGAGGTTTTAAGATCAGTGTTGTTATATGTTAGCTAATGTGTACAATAGTCAATAGTTAACTTGCAATGAGAGCGTGAACAGATGGTTTTCAACGTACAATGTACATATTTTGTTCGCTAAGTGAAAGTTAACTCTAAGCTAGTGTTATTATATTCAACTTACATTGACTTATCTTATAGTTGGTTTAGTGAACATAGTTGATGATATGAGTATGACGAAAAGCATTAAAGAGATGTTCAGCTTGTTCAAAGCGTCCATTCGTATCGTGGGGGAATGGGACTTTTGATAGGAAGTAAGGAGCGCCCTGCTCCTTTTGCCGACACACAGTTTCATATGGTTTTGCAATTATTCAATAATCCTAATATAACTTTTAAAATATAACGTTATTTGGCTAGTTTAGAGAATATGGTATGTGTGGTGTGCAATTCTCAAATAAGGGAGGTTAGAGAACCTAAGAGAAATAAGGGAGGTTAGAGAACCATTATCTAAATGATCGAATTAGTGTTGCAACTAATTTGAAACATCCTGACAAAGGGAAGTGTTGCCATTAATATAGAATGACAAATGTATAGTGGAAGCTGTTTTGGAGAGATATTCAACGTATATGTGAGACCTGTATCGTGCAATTTCATCCATATGGTGTTCCCATAAATCAATATGCATAGTATGTACAACATATACAGTGGAATATATATATAGTCATATAGAGTTTACGATGTAAATACAATATTAACACATATCCAGAACGTTTGAAAGATATACAAATAGCTATTTCGGCGTTAACACAACATAAAAACATTCCTTTTATTCCTGCTGCTTGAGTAATTGTACTACATTTTAACCTATGAAAATTTAAGTGAAAAGGACTCCCAAAGACCAAGTATGGGGGGATGTCATGTGGGAATCACATGAAGTATGATGGGTATAGGCAAGGCACATGCCTTGAGAAATATATACAGCACCTGCATAATACAAGGGCGTATCCAATTTCTCGTGCCCAAATTCAAGGGGCAACCTGGTATGCCTTCCATCTTCTCATGCCTCATTGCCTCTCTTATAACAACATCAAGGGACCATGCCATTATGGTCTTCAGGCTCCTTGATAATGCTATGTATTAACATCCCTTTAAATAGTAGGGCTAGCTTACAAATACTATATGGTAACAGTAACAACAGTATCTATTTTAGGATCATCAAAATAAAATTGAGGGGGACCCTTAAAACATGTCATATAGTGGCTTGCTGGCCGGCTCATCGCTAGTTGGTGTTTTATGATAATTTTTGTTTTACCTATACTTTCTAATTATGTTGAAATGATATGATTGAGCTGCATATATAATTATTATCAAAGAAAATTTACCTCATCCTTCTATTTGTCTCATTCACAACTTTTTTTTGGAAGGATATACGATCCATCATCCATGTCGTGCCCGGCCATGTCCCATCGAGGCAATTTAACACTAGTACTATGGTATTTGGAAAATTGCTTTTTATTAAAAAAAATGTTGTATTATCTCTTATTTCTAGGTGGAGATGACGTGGAGTAGGTGTGACTATTTTTAAACTAAATCACTCAGTTTAATCGGAAGATTTTAGAAGTCATACTCATACTTATACTCATCTTATTCATAATAAAATTGACTATAAAAAATAGACACTACTTTTTGAAGTTTTCATGTTTGTGCTTTTGGTACTCTGAAAAGCTAAAAATATAAATTGGTAAAGAATTATATTATGTTACTGTCCAATTACTCATCTAATTAACTACTATCATATTATTCCGACCTCCTATATACTCCTAGGCACATCTGTATATATATTGATATATTTAGTTATCTCAAAAATTAGCACCTTTTCTAAAAAATTAAATTTATGGTTTATGATTGAGTTATCATATAGCTAATGCCCTTAATTACTTGAATTAAATTTTTGCAAGATACACTTTAAACTAATTTTGACGTTATCGGCTATAAATTGAACCATCTAATTTATTATTAATTTTTAGCCCTCTATCCCAAATTAGTTGCACCATCTAATTTATTTTTTCAAAGTTTGAAGACATAACTTGTACCATTAAGATCTTAATTTCGTATTAATTTTTTGCAAGATACCTTTGACTAGAAATTAAACTAATTCAAAGATTGTCAAGTTGATTAAGTTTAACTCTAAAAAAGCGAATGTGTTGCTACTAATCTGAGACAAAGGGAATATGTCTTTATATGTATAAGTTTTTTTTTTGTTCAGTCGCAATGCATCAGAAGATAAATAAATTAAATAGATATATATAATAGGATAGAAAATTACTCATTAGTTTAATTTTTTGAGTAACACTACAACCTCGCAAGAAGATATACCACATCATAGAAAGCTTAGGGAATTTTTACCATCGGATAACAGTCATAACACTCTAACGTAACATGTATGAGTATGACCATATTCCATATATAAGTTGGTAACTTGCTCTCCTGATGGCTGATGTCTGCATAACAATAATTACATGATCACCAACTGCATTTTGTAATGATAGAATGAAGGCATTATTAAGGAGGGAAGGGGGGAGGGGTCCGGGCGGCATAATATTCTTCCTTCACCTCTGATTCGGCTGTCTATATTTACTAGTATGAGAAGAATCCAGAACGGATCTTCTAAATAATATGCATAAACAATTAATGACTTGATATAGAAGTATATAATATATCCCTTAAAAAAAGTATATAATATATATACTCCATAAACATATAATGGTAAAACTTTTCATCGGTTTTAAATTTGGTCAAACAAAAAAAGGTTTGGTTATTGGTTTTGGTGGGTGAAATTTTAAGCCAAAATGAAAAAGCTGGCGAGCTTTTGGATTGGCTTTGATTGTTCGCCCACAAACTCTAATAAACGTACCAACAACCACAATTAATTTTGCCAAACACTTTTGCAAACAATAACTTAAAAGCCCAATACATACAAATCAACTTGACCACCAAACAAGCTAACTAAACCAAACAACAACAAATCAAACAACCCTATAGTATGATAGTAAACACATCATATTCATACCTACTACAGAGAGTCTACAGCAGAGAGATCAGATACCTATCTGGAGTGCTATTATGGAATGAAACTTGCCATCAATATCAGATCAGCAACAATATTGGAACAAATTATAGATAGTTCTAAAATGCCATCTCCCACTAGATGCGAATCCTACTCTACATATAAAAATTACTTAAACCTACTTTATTTGCCACATAGGCAAGTTTCTCATTAAGTTGTCCAATTTTTAGTCTATAAAATCTACAAAGGGCTATGATGTATAGTTCACATAATTTATTTTTGCATCTTAATATCATCATCAAGATTTTACTGACTAAATTAGTTATTATGCCCAAGAAGGAATATTTTCATTTATTAATATTATACTTTAAGATGATAACACTAAATGTTATTTGGCCAGTGGTTAAGACTTTAGTATATGTTCTGAGGTTCAATCAAACCCTATGCTATGCAATTTCTAATTTTTTATTGTTGTGTTTTACATGGAGTGAAACTCCTTGGGAGAGGCACGTTCCGATTTAGGCACGCCTTTTTATATAGTAGTATAGATTATATCACATTTATCCATTAATTATTGTTCATTGTGATAGCCCTATAGGAATTAGGATTGATAAATATTTTAAGGTTAGTGAAATCTAATAATATGGTACGGTGGTAATTTCACATGCAAGAAGTCTTTGCGTGGGATCAAAGCCTATTGTCTCTCCTCTCGTCTAGAAATAGAATTGTTATTTTGTTTGTCTCCTCTATTCATTACAAAAGAGGATTCATAAACGTTTAAATTCTTGATATTATACCTACAAATGAGAGTATTGGATCATGAGTTTGGATCTACAAAGATTAATATTCTCTTTATTTATTGTAACATTGTGATAGAGAATATATTTGGATCTAAAGGTTGTGTTGGGTCAGGTCCGGGTTCTACATGTTCCTTGTAGGTATCAGTTTGCAAACATCTTCGCAAAAGGCCTACCTCGACGACTATTTACTGATATTCGATCTAATCTTAGCATACGACATCCTCCCGCCATGACTAGGGGGTGTGATAGAGAATATATTTATTATATCTTCTCAGGATATATTTTTGTATAGTTTTGGATATTATATTGTTTATATAATCCTTCTCATATCAAGAGGTTTCCTAACATAGTTAGGACTTATCTATTGTAACCCTGTATATATTGATTAATGTAATTACTCTAAGATTACAGAGTTTCACAATCTAACATATTTTTTTCAGAGGTCCTTTATTTTCATAACAAAATAAATTACCTCATCCATTTTAAAAAATATATATTAAGTGTTGTTATATTTCATAACAGTTTGATACTTGCAATAGTAGTGCAAATTAAGCATCTAATTACAAGGTTACTTGTAGGAGTTTCCTTACATGTAAACTTGGATCCTTTAATAAATTAAAAAAAAACTTAAATCGACCCGGTGCACACTAACTTAGTGTGTACCGGGTTGGTAATTGATATCAACTTCATATAGTGAGTTTTATAGAGATATAGTGAACTTGTATACAATATAGTGGATTTTATTAACGAAAAACATATAGTAAAATTATATGCAATATAGTGGAGGATTTAATTTTAATGTTTTAACATGCATGAAGATATAGGTTGTGTAATATATATTATCGTGACACGTGCTTTAAGATATAGAAAGATTTAATTTATGCATGATATAATGAGTGTCTGAATGATATAGTGAGTTTCTGCATGATATAGTGAGTGTCTGAATGATATAGTGAGCTTCTGCATGATATAGTGAGTGTCTGAATGATATATTGGATTGTTCAGAAATGATGTAGTTTTTGCATGATATAGTATGTTTTAGAATGATATAGTGAGTTTCTTCATGATATAGTGGGTTTATGAATGATATAGTGGATTGTTTAGAATTGATGTAGTTTTTGCATGATATAATATGTTTTTGAATGATATATTGAGTTTCCGCATGATATATTGGGTTTCTGCATCATATAATGGATTTCTGAATGATATAGTGGATTGTTCAGAAATGATACGTGCTTTTGGCCTGGTGCACACTAATATTAACGTGAACAGGGTCCGGGCAAGTCAGATTGTTAATTAATTGTGTTTTTTTTGAACAATTTCTTTGATTAGGTTTGCTAGCTCTAATTTTGAATGAAATTAAATACAAAAGTGGAGAATGAAAAAAGGGGGATGAGTTGCTTCGTCGCATAATCCTACCGAACTTATAGAAAAGGAAGTATCTTTTGTCATCTAAAAGGTGCACTTGGGGGAGTCATATTGATGACTTTATATGCAAACCCTTTTTTCCCACTTTCTGCTATCTTACAATTTCTGCTCCAAAAAGTTGCTAAATATCCCTTAATACTCTGATTATGTATCCTACGGCCTTGTCATACTTTTGGCCTGCTTTGACAAACAGTACGTGCCTAGTAAGTACTGGTACCTAGCAGTTTCAAAAGCTTAGTATTACAATAATGGAAAAATGGATCAGAATACCCCCAACTTTGGCCCGTCCGCTTTTAATACCCCCAACTATGAGTTATTTTTAAATACCCCGAACTATTGGGGAGGTCCGCCAAAAATGCACCTAGATGACTTGTAACCTGTTAACAAGGTAATTTTTTTATTTTTTTATTTCTCTTTTATTTTTATTTTCAGTTTCTACTCCCACCACCCCACTCCCACCACCCCAGTAGCCCCCCACCCCCCCCACCCCCTCGCAGCCACCCCTCCCCACGCCCACCACCCCAGAGGCTCAGCCCCCTTCCCCACTTCCACCCACCACCCCCGGCCCAGCCCCCTCCCCCCCCCCTTCGAATCCCGCACCACCCCTCCCCCCCCCCTTCGAATCCGCGGCCCCCTCCCCCCCCCACCCCCTCGAATCCCGCACCACCCCCTCCCCCCACCCCCTTCAAATCTCGCAGCCTCCTCCTCCCACCACCTTCGAATCCCGCAGTCACTCCCCCACCCCCTTCGATTCCCGCAGCCCCCCACCCCTCCCTCCACCCCCTTCGAAAAACCCAAAAAAAATCTGGGCAAAATCTAGGCAAGTTTGAAAACGCGTAGGAGAGAGAGCATTTCGGTGAGTGTAGTCCAAAGATGACGCCATCTATGCCATTTGCGACGGCGGAATTGATTGGCGAGAGAGAGAAGATTTCGGTGGTTGCTCGACCGTAGGGGAGGGGGATGGGGGGGGTCATGCGGCTCAGGGGGAAGGGGAGGAGGGCTGCGGGGGAAGGGGGGAGGGAAGCTTGAGGATGGTGGGGAGGGGGGGCTTCGGGGGAGTGGAGGGGCCGCTCTCGCTCGATGCTTTTTCGGTGGGGGTGCGAGGTGGAGGGGGGGGTTTCGAAGGGGGTTAGGGGATGGGGGAATTCGACGGGGTGGTGGGGGGAGGGAGGCCAGTTGGGGTGGTTGGGGGGCCGCTGGGGGTAGGGGAGGGGGCCGGGGTGTAGGAAGGGTGGTAGTGGGGGTGAGGGGAAGGTGGCGGTGGGTGGTGTGGGGGGGGGGGGGGGTGGTGGGATGAGCAGAGGGGAGAGAGATGAGCAGAGGAGGGTGGGGGTGGGAGTTTTGGTTTACCAGTTCATCAGGTAATAACAGGTTAATGGAGCATTTTTGGCGGACCTCCCCAATAGTTGGGGGTATTTAAAAATAACCCATAGTTGGGGGTATTAAAAGTGGACGGGCCAAAGTTGGGGGTATTCTGATCCATTTTTCCTATAATAATCGATAGTTTTGACCAAAGATACTAAATAGTAGCAAACATGCTATGAGCAATAGCCTTGCTTGGAATGTAGGGAGGGGTGATAACACTAATTTGTGGTATGACAAGTGGCTTAATGGTAATAGTTTAAGATCTTTAATTGAGGGTCCACTTCTTAGAAATGAAGGTGATTTGCGCCTTAACTCCATCAAAGATCATGATGTAACTAGTATATCCTCCGTTAGTCTTCCTAAAATTATAATAGATAGAGTTAGATCCATGAACTTCTCACATAACCAAGACTCTAGCTATTCATTATGGACTCACCTTGGGGTGTTCGATTCAAAAAAAGCTACGAATTATATCTCATCCCACTCTGATCATGACTCGTGGGAATTGTTATAAAAAGTTTCGGGGTACCCAAAACAACATTTCTTTCTTTGGCAAATATGGTGGAATAGAATGCCTACAAGTAAGAACATTTTTTTTTTGACAGGAAGTAAGAACATTGTATTTATTGTGAACTCTCACCAAGATCATTGTCCTTTTTGTCCTGTTGATGTGGAAGATATGGATCACATTTTTAGACATTGCCATAGAGCTGTTGATATTTGGAATCAGGAAAACTTTACAATCCACTCTTCCTCCCCTTTCAAAGAGTGGCTCAAAGTTAATATCACAAAAGATCACAACTCCGAGAACTCATTGGTTCCTTCCAATGTCACCTTCATCTTCACTCTTTGGGGTCTTTGGCTAAGACGTAATACTTGGGTCTTTACTAAGGAAAACATTCCATCTTCCGTTACTATTAAAAATTTCATTGGGCCGCCACCGAATGGTTCTTCTCAAGGAACCACCCTAAAGTGGGTAAAGTCCTCAACAACCCCCTCACCACAATTTCCCCTTGGACTCCCCTCCACCCCCTTCTTCTAAAAATTAATGTTGATGGCTCTTTATTTTATGATTCCAAAGAAGTTTGCTTAGCTGCTGTTTGTAGAGACTCCTTTGGTTCATGGTTAGGTGGTGTATATTTTTCTACCTTTTGTTCTAATGCCTTGGAGGTGGAGATTCGAGCCATTCTAATGGCGTTAAAATGGGCCAAGCATTAGAGCTGGGTTCGAGGCATTGTTGCTACAGTCTGCTCTAATGCAATAGGTGAGATTGGTAACATTAGGTTCGATAGCTCTAATGAATGTAGGGTGTTGCTCCAAGAGCTCTCAGGACTCGAGTTACGGCCGGCATGAAAGAAGAACTTCCAATAGGCTTACTGATGCTATGGCGCGGTATGCAAAAGGGAGGGCAGCAGGCCCTAATATTTGCATAATTTATCTTCCCCTCCCTCGAATTGTATCAAGTACTTTTTAGCAGACTTAGAAGATTGTAATATGGTGATTATCGAACATGAGCCTCCTGATCATGGCTGACAGGTTGTGTTAAACTCTTTAATTAAGTAATCTAATTGTTCGCTTATCCCAAAAAAAACTGTTATGAGTATAACCCACATGTGAGTTAGGAAATAGTTGTCCCACATTGAATAATTAGAGAGATAATGACTAACATATAGATTGGTGGGTTTCTCCACCTATCACCAATTGGTTTTGGCATGGAACCCTGCCAACCTTATATGTGATCAAACTCTCCTCCGACGTGGGCTTGTGTTAGGCCCGATGAAGTAGTATACTCCTTCATTGTCCCATTGAGACGATGATTTCACATTTTTTGTTTTGTTTGGGAGGAGGTGTGAGAATTATGTTGGAGTCCCTGTGACTATTTGTAGTATGGAGCAAACTCAATAGGATATACTAGAAAAGAAATTGGAGCAAACATTAAAAGATGGAGGAAGTGATTATCTTATCGCTAAACACCCTTTATAATAAAATTCGTTAACTATAGGGGTGACAATTGAGTAGTGTGAATTAATTCGGATACGACATTGGCTGGCCTGAGCCATATGACCAATTGACCATATCTATCTAAAATTCATATGCTCACCATATACTCCACCAGGCCATCACCCACGATAGGTACAAATCTAAATGAGCAACATTCAATCGATCAGCTAGTGGATATCTATCACCAACTAAATTTATCCACCACTCGTCCGCAACCTGCACTAAATAGTCTATTAAAACAACTTTAATAACAACATGATTATCTATATTGTAATTAAGAACATGTCAATCGTACAAGTTAAAACATTGATAATAGCTACAATATAAATACAAAACGCAAAGGTTTAATTCCATAATAAAAATTCAAAATACAAATTATAGTTGTCAACTGAAGACTTTAAAATTTATATTTTCAGCTATTGGCTTGAAGCATAACAAATTTTATAAATAAATATTCCTTTTTTTCAAAAATTCAATAATATATGTAATTTGTATATATATGAGATGTGCGGGTATAGTGTATGTCGATCAGGTTAATAGATCTAGAGTAATTGGACTTGGAGCAGGTGAATAGATCTAGTCACTGTATCTTTTCATCCTATGTATGGAAGTTCTTGTCCGACAATTGACTATTAAAAGTCAAGAAAGAGACTCCGGTATTGGTTTCAAATTACATTTAAGATCCAGCAATATTACTGCCCTCCTTTTTGCAGACGATAGTCTTATTTTTTGTAAAGCCTCCGCCACAAAGATGTAGGAACCTCAAAAACATTCTAGATAGTTTTTGTGATCTCTCCCGCTGATCAACTTTCATAAATCGTCCATTGTTTTCTCCAAGTTGGTCCCCACAAATAGGAAATCGGCTTTGGCAAGTCATTTTAACGTGATCCCCAACTCGTCCCTGGGTCGTTATATTGGGATCTTTTTCAGTTCCTATCAACCCACTAAATCAGACTACAATCTTATTTTACAGAAAACAAATCAAAGAATTAACCAATGAGAATCCGGCTTTCTTTCTAAAGCAAGTCGTCTTACCCTTATTCAAAGTAACCTTAAGGCCATCCCGGCTTATGCTTGTGCTTCCACTATGCTCACTCAAGATTTGGCCAAATCAATTGATACTACTCATAGGAAATTCTTTTGGAGACAATCCAAGGATAAAAACGCAATACCACTTATAGCATGGGATACAATTTGCACCCCTAAAACTCATGGTGGCTTAGGTCTGAGGAAAAGTCTTCCCCTTAACAAAGCATTCTTAGCCAAGTTAGGTTGGAAGATTCTCACTGAACCCTCTAATTTTTGGGTCAAATTGGTTTCCGAAAAATACTTAAAAAGTCAATCTTTCTTCAATTACAGATGTCAAACTAAAGACTCCACCATATGGAAAAAAATCATGCTTCAACGCCCCCTTTTACTAAAAGGAATAAGATGGAAAATTGGGGATGGGTCTACGATCCTTTTTTGGAAACATAACTGGTGTTCGGAGGATAACCTCCTCTCTATATTGAACTTAAAAGAAAATCAAGTGGACTCCTCCACTTTGCTTAAAGAATTTATTACCCCCAACCGTACTTGGGACTTTGAAAAACTCCGCTCCATGCATGGTTCCTGATTCCATTATCAAATTGATCAAAGGCATTCCTTTACTGGGTCCATCATTCTCCGATGAACCTATCCGGGGTCCCAGCCTCTTCCGGCGAATTTACCGTGAAATCGCGCTACTTGGCCGGCCCATAACCTCCCTCCCAATATCCCTAAATGGCAATTTCGTTGGATTTGGAATTTGGACATCCCTCCAAAATTAAAAATTTTCTTATGGCAAATTTGCCATAATAGCCTTGGTGTTCGTGCTACCCTGGCCAATAGGAATATCATTCCTATCAACCTTTGTGCTCTCTGCAACTCCCACCCTGAGACCTTAGACCATCTTTATGGGGATTGCCCCTCTCTTACTCCCCTAAAGATCTTACCCGACCTCAAGCCCTGGCTTCCTTTCTCCTTCTCTAATGACACGCTAATGGAAAACCTTTCCAAGCTACGGAAACACAAATCCAATTTAAGTAAATTTATTTTCTTAATATGGAGCATTTGGAAAGAGAGAAATGAAATTATCTTCCGTCAAAGTGCTCTCAACATTCATAGGATCCTCCACAAAGCTAAATTTTTATTCCCAGAATGGTCCCTTAGGATTGCGGTAGATCACTGCTTTTCCTCTAGGACCCCGTTCTCCACCACTTTCAATCCACCATCCTCATCATCCTATCCATCATCTATTTTCGTCGCTTGGGAGCCGCCTCCCCCACTTCATTTCAAACTCAACTTCGATGGTTCAATTCGTGATTCCTCTGCTGCAGCTGGAGTTATCATTCGAGACTCTCAGGGTACTCTTATTAAGGCTGATGCTTTCAACCCCGGCATCACTACTGTCTACATGGCCGAAGCAATGGCCCTCCACCACGGTATTCAGTTGGCTATTCAGAATAACATTTCTCATCTTCACATCGAAGGCGATAACCTTCTCGTTGTTAACGCCCTTAAGGGCCTTTGGGCGCCCCCTTGGCAGATGTGTCATCTTCTCAAGGACATTCACAAGCTCCTCCTCTCCTTCACTACGTGGGATATCAGACATGTCTACAGGGAAGCTAATAAGGCAGCAGATTGGATTGTCAATGTAGGACATTTAGTCAATTCGGTTTTTCTCATTGATGATTGTACTAGTTCCGAGTTATCTACCATTTTTGTAAACGATAAGGTTGGAGCTCCCCTCGTACGGAGGGTCTCCTAACCTTCTTTTTCCTTACCTTTATTAAAAAAAAAAGGTGAATAGATCCAGTCATCTAGAGCAATTGGACCTGGAGCAGGTGGATATGAGGGGAGGAGCTTTCAAATCCACTGGTTTCTTACCACCTAAAGCGTCTATAACAATTAACATCTACACTCGACCAATACAAAATCACCAAATTTCACCCCCTTGCCACCCCTATTATTCCTCCCTTGGATAGAAATATGTCATATTCTCATACATATACTTCCTACAAATATTGTATTATGTAATGGATGTCTAATGTGAACATGGGAGATTGTAATTAACCCAACAATAATTAGGAAAAATTGAGATTGGGGGTTCCAACTATGGACAATTGTCTTTTATAGGTTCTAACTATTGATTATTTTCTGCATGATCAAAGTATGGGTTGTTGTAGTTATAATAGGGCCTAACTTACTTATAATCGTTTGTATAGGACCTAAATATGGACTATTATGATTTTTAATTTGCACAGTTTGGACATGTTAAAATCATAACAACCATACTTAGATCCTCTACGAGATTAATCGATAGTTGGAATATATAAAAGCATAATGGCCTATAGTTGGGCCCCCCAACTATGTCGGTTGTATGGTGGTAGACTCCAGTAGTATACGAACTTGAGATTAAATTGTATCTTACATCACTACCCTCTTTTTTGTGCTTTTAAAATGGTGTTATAAAGCCCACTACACAACAGACTGGGGTTTGGAAGGCTTGGGAGGGCCCATAACATCAAACAGTACTATTTCGACTAATATCAATACAATAACGCATTGGGCCTTCGTTATTGGCCTACCCAGAAAAACCCAAAGTTACTCCATAGTCCGTTTAAATCATGGTAACCCTACAATAAAAGCAAAATTGGCGGTTCTTACTTCTCAGTCACAGTTCAAAACCAGGTATTCCCCTTCTCCTTCTCAATCTCGTTAATTTCCGTCTTTCAGTTTCTGCAAAATTCAATCATCATATCTGCAATATTATTCGTATTTATCGAACAAGTAATTTTCCAGTTTTAAAAATTTGTTTCTTTATTTTCTTTTTGGTTTATGTTCTGCAAATTTTGATGAATGTTTTGTTGATTGTTGACGATCATCAATCTTTTAATTGATATGATACATAATTACCTAATTTGATATATGCTAATTCGATATCTGAAAATCAAAATCAAATGTCAAAATTGAATTGATGATGCAATTCATGCGAAATTATCGCATACTGATGATAGAGATTATCAAGAATTATCAATTCTGCAAAATTGAGAAATTCGTTGGACTTCATTTTAGTTTAAACTTGGAAGTTTCTTGATGAATTCACTGGCTACATTGTTCAATACCATACTTATCCATTTTTTCTTGATTTAGGCTGCAATCATGAACTACTTAGGATTCACTAGAATATATTTCTTCTCTTTTTGATAGGATTTCTAATTATATATGTCTATCTATCATACTATAGGATTGCTTATTATGATGTTTTCGAACTCGGGAGGTTGAAGTAGTATGCTGGAAGGAAGTCTGTATACGCTGACGAAATGTAGTTGGATCCGAAGGTAGTACTTGCTACTATCTTTTCGTAAAAAATTGTGGAAATTATTTTCAGTATTCCAAATAGGAAAAACAAAAGAAATGCGACGACTCTTCATTAAATTTAATGTGACATAATTCTATAGAAATTTATACTCTACAGCTTAAGTGCACATATATTTATCGATCTGACTTTATGTTGTAGACAAAGTTCACCTATCTAGGCAAATTATCAGCAAAAATATAAACCATAGCAGAGATTTCTTGGTCTAGCTTTTGAACTGAGTGTGTAATTCTTATATTCTTCCTTGTACCAATTCTGTCAAGTTCCACAAAATAAATTAAAATCATCCTAATTCCTAAGAAGATGTGTTTGTGTAATTTTCCACATACACTTTTTGAAGAGAGGAGATACGTCACCTCGAATTACTCGAATTTTGTGTCTTTAGGTCATGAAAGGGGTAGACCCTGTATATGGATTTTGTGTATTTACTGTGGATTGGTACGTGGTATATGTTACATTGATACATGATACTCATTTTTGGGTAACAAAACTAGAGAAGTACATTATCAGTCCTCGTACCAGAACATATCCGGATACCCCATTCGGCCATTCATAAAAACAATTTTCAAGCAATCAAGCCTCTATTTGTATTTGTTTGTATGTGTGTTGTGAAATTGTAACATCCAAAATCAACAATAGCTATACAAGAAGATGTTGCACCACTTCATAAAAGTGGTAAGGAGAGGAGATCACATGTGTCCTTTAAAAACTTTTAAATTGTTCTCTTCACTTTGAATCTTTATACTTCGAACCTTTTGTGTTATTCAGATTTTTTATGTACATGGTCAAAATTTTGCGTTGTTAAACATTATTTGCAAATTATGTAAATTAAGAAAAGTTCAAAGATAGTATGATCTATGTCTTTAAAAGAACGGAGATTGTACTATGTACCCTAGTCATGACCACTTAATTCGTCTTGAATTGTTGAATTTTCAGCCTAGTGTTCCCTAATTTGGTAATGTTAGGAATCGGGGTGTTGTAGTTTGATTAATGCGGAACAAAATCAATGAAATAATATGGATGAGAAAACAATAAAGAAGAGAAACAAAAGAACACAAGGATTTACGTGGTTCGGTCAAAATAGACCTACGTCTACAGATGGGGGATTCGAGCTTCTTCACTATAATGGAGAAAAATCAGAGAGAATAATACAATGAGTCCTAAATTCTAGAGGCTAGAAGTGTTTCATAAGTTGTGTCTAATAATGAACACCAAGAGGTCCTTTTATAACATAAGGAACCCAACACAAAAAACCCTAGAATATACTCCATACAAAACCCTAAAAAGAAAATCCGATTCGGAAACGCATCTCGCAAACCGCGAGGCGCGGTGAAGGCCGCGAGTCGCGGTGGCTGCAGCGAGTCGCGGTATGCTCTCGGCAGTTGTTCGTAAAACGGGCGTAACTTTCTCGTTTCTCAGCGGAATTGGGCATATGACCTATCGTTGGAAATCTCTTGAAACAAGCTATCACCTCCAATTTGAATCACATCAAAACTATTTATAGATTGAGAGATATGTGCATTCAAAGTCAGCCTTATGCCATTCACAAGATTTCAAGTCACAAATAACATGTAACATCCCAAATCCCAACCATGAACGAAAATAAGGTGGAGCTTGGTACATGGTACAAGATGCAGTTAATACATTTTTGGATTAGTTAAATTAAAATTGGGATGATAAATATGATCCATTTCCATTCCGCATATCAAAAGTTTTAAACGTACCAGGTTACAACTGTCCAGGCCCATAGCCCATATTATTAAGCTAAGGGCTGCGAATTTATAACGACTATAATGCTACATGATACATCTATCCAACTTTTTAGTAAAACAATATGGGCTATGGGCCTGGACAGTTGTAAAGCATCAATGCATAATTCTTATCTTTTCCAGAATAAACAATTGTGGCCAGTCAAGTCAAAGAATTAGAATATAGAACTATCTTCACATATGTATGAAAGATAGTAAAGTGCAAAAGTTTATATCCTAATTAGAACAAGCCTACCAAATGCAAACAATCGCTATGTCCCAAATTAAACATGTCATTCAGATTTCAGTTGATGCTGCTAACAATGCTTGATTCTTTTATGGTGCTTTTTTTTTTCCTTTTTTTGAAGTTTACTAGAGTTAACATCCCTTCAGCATGCTTGATATTGTTGAGTTCTTCCAGAAAAAAGAAAATAAGGTTCAGCTCACGATATAACTTGTTTAATACTCCTTCCATTTTAAAAAGTTCTTCCCTCTTTTTATTTAAGTCTGCCATCACATTCTCACTTATTCTTCAAGTATAGTGATCTCTCTGTCTCTCCTACGCAATACATACTCAGGCCTCGTCTTTTGGACTGAGAGAAACTAAACTGAACTGAACTGAGAGAAATTGAAATGCAGAGAGTAACTGAATTGAACTGAACTGAAAATAAGTCCAAAAAAACAGGTTTCATTAATCTCATCTTTTTTTTTCATTTTCCTTGATATTTGGAGTCACACTAATAAGATTGATTATGATGGATGGATGGAGTACCTGAGAGGATTAACTTGGCAAAATGAGTTAACATTATATAATTCAGAGCCGTCCATTCATCACTGAATATGTCGACATTACCAATAAAAGAATGTATGATATTAACTGATTATCTGGAAATTGATATAATACTCAAAAGTATGTTAGTAGAGTTGTCTCTTGTGCTTGTAATCTGAACTCACTGACAAGAAAAACCACAATCAATAACAGGTTGGTATTATGTTATAGGTATATTCTCGTTAGCACGGAATTTGGGACATGTACACTACTTTTTCTGAGATTTGGCAGATTTTATGTGGATGATTTTTGCTGTACTGCATATTCTCACTCTTTGAAATTATTGATCTTATATTAAAATGAGAAACTTGCATTTGTTAGCATGCATATTTTAAACGATCAATTGCCTGATTTGCGTGAAAGTTTTATCCATGTAGTTTTTTAATGTTCAAATGAGGTATCAAGCAACAAACTTCCAGTACACACCCCAAGAATGTGAAAACATTTAGAGAGGCCAAAATGCTTACTTTTGTTGCAGCCCTTTCACCTTAATTAATAGAAGTATATATCGAGGCTATTTATTTTGAACATAGAAATATTGAACTCAAAAGATGGGAAGCAAAAGGTATATAGGGTAGTGGTGTCAATCTGGGTCACTGGCTGGGTTTGGGTTGACCCAAGCTGGGTCGGAATGATTTGGGTCGGAATAATCTGGGTGAGAGTGTGTCATGAGTCGGAACTGGGTGGGTCGGGTGAACTTGGGTCGGGTTCAACTGGGTGAGGGGATCTCGGGCGGGTCGGCTTAGACCCGGGTCGGCCGTATCCGGGTTGGGTGAATTTGGGTCGGAATGGAATAAGGTGAAGTCGACCTAAATCGGCTTTCGGAATGACTTGGGTCGGAAGAAATCGGCTTTCGGAATGACTTGGGTCGGAAGTAATCGGCTTTCGGAATGACTTGGGTCGGAAGAAATCGGCTTTCGAATGACTTGGGTCGGAAGAAATCGGCTTTCGGATTACTTGGGTCGGAAGAAATCGATATCGAATAACTTGGGTCGGAATAAATCGGCTTCGGAATGACTTGGGTCGGAATAATTCGGCTTTCGAATGACTTGGGTCGGAAGAAATCGATATCGGAATGAATTGGGTTGGAATAAATCGACTTTCGGAATTAATTGAGTATTCAAGTAATCGACTATCGGAATGACTTGGGTCGGAATAAATCGGCTTTCGGAATGACTTGGGTCGGAATAAATCGGCTTTCGGATTGACTTGGGTCGGAATAAATCGGATCTCGGTAGGACTTGGTTCTTGGATCAGCTGAAATCTCAAACCGGCGGCGTATTGATTTGGTTTGGGTCGAGATTGTTATAACTTATACGTTATAAACTTATAACATGTGATATTGTGATATAGATTATACTTTATACAGTTTATAGTGATATATTATAGTAATTATACTAATATTGTGAATTTTGATTGAGTCATTGTGAACTTTGTAATAATACATTGAATCGTTAATAGTTTGATACCTATATTACTAATTTTTAAAGTTACTAAAGTAAGACTTATAAGTTATACACTTAATACTTATATTATTGGGCCATTCACCATTGGGCATTGGCTATTGGCCTATTGCCTAAGTATCGGTTATTCACTTATTCTTATTCATGATTGCATAAGTATTCAAGTAACAAATAGCAACTAACAATCTAACATCTAACAAGTAACAATAACAACCATAAAGTCCATAAGGGTTAAGCATTTAAGTTGTTAAGGGCTTAAGGCATAAGTCCATACTCCATAGTCCATACTGATTATTGATTATAGACTTATAGTGTTAGAGTCAATAAACTATTAAACTTAAACATTTTGTTAGTTAGTGACTTACACACTCTCAAGTCTGAATGAGTCACTATATAGCAACAAAAAGAGTTAGACTTTCATCGTTCATGGAACAACTCAACAAGTAGTGAAGTAACAATGATCAACGTTAATCACTTAATCGAATATGTCAATATGTCATATGAAGATGATACATAATCATACACTATATTAGTAGAGGATGAACATAATCGAATTTCGTTAAGTTAAGGTTCACAATCTTGACATAAATTAATTAATCAAATGATCATAAGATTGATTGTCTTCGACATTAATCAAAAGTCAAAACCATCAAATGATCATAAGATTGATCATCGATGTTATTACACGGTTTTAACAATAATCAAAGCATCATTAGAAATTTAGAATAGATTGATCGACTTTCATCGTTGATGTTTCAGTTTTGGATCTTAAAAGACAGTAAGATACTAAGTTGCTATACGTATCGTCGTATAGCAACTTAATCATACGTATCGTTGTGGATCTTAATCAAAAGTCATACTAGGAAATTAGGAATCTGTCTATTTCATTAATTAAATAATCATACATTCATATTTCATACTTAACAGTTAACGCTTTCTACTTTCACTGTTTCACAATTCACATCAAGTCATCAATACATCATTATTCATTCATAATAATTTTTACATGAATCATCTTGTTTATAATTAAAAATAGTAATTAAAGTATGAAACTTCTAAAGTTTGTAATATTTATTAATTTATAATATTACTAATTAGTAATTAGTTAATTACTAAACAAATTTACAAATCAATACTATAATTACAATTGGTATTAAAAAATGTAGAATTATAAATATAAAAACTAGAAAAAAGCATTACTTGTGTCTTGTCTTAACAACTCTTAAGACTTAACCTTAACCATTTGATTTGAGAAAGAGTAAATCCAACCATTGAGATTTTGAAATCCATGTGCTTGGTCACTCTTGATGTTCATTGGTCAAAAAAATATGTAAAGGATCTTGGTTTGAGACCATTGATTAGCTAATATTAAATCTGAGCCCTTGACCCTTCATTTCTTTAATCTCTAAAATCAGAAATCTAAAAATCTAAAATTAACTCACTAAAATGAATCTTAGCCACTCAATGATTAAATCCAACGGTTGAGATTGAATCAGAAATCTAACCCTAAACCTCCACCCTAATCCCTAGTATATAAACCTATTTTTTAACCTCACACGCCTCATTTCTTCACCTCATTTTCTCTCTCATCCGATCCGGCATTCCCTCTCACTCTCATCCTCTATTCCTCTCCCTTCCAAACCCTAAAAAAAAACCCTCAAAATTATTCGCTTCTTCCAGATTTTTTTTTTATCAATCTCTAATTCTCTATTACTCTCTCATTTTCTCTCTCTCTCTCTCTCTCTCTCTCTCTCTCTCTCTCTCTCTCTCTCTCTATACATCTTATTTTCTTCGCTTCTTTCATATTTATCTTTCAAATTTCTCATTTCTCTTAAATACGGTTTACGGGTTTGTGTTCTCTTGGTTAATTTTCTGGGTTTTGGACTTTTGGTCAAGAAGTGAAGATCGTCGGAAAAACACGGTGATCATCGGAAAAGAAGAAGCAAAGAAGAAGCAAAAAAGAAGAAAAAAGAAGAAAAAAGAAGCAAAAAGAAGCAAAAAAAAAACAAATTTAATATTTAAAAACAGTATGTCGCAACCACCAGGTAAGTGTTCTACACTTCTAGAGTTCTAGAATTCCTTTTTTTTTTTTAGAATTAGGAAGATCTGCTTGCATGTGAATGTGGGATTATGTGCTGGTCCAGTTTGCAGATCCATTGGAATATCATGTATTTTTTGATTTTTTTTTACTTTTTTTTTTTTGTCATATGTGAGATCTAGAATTTTTTAGGAATGTCAAGTTTATTTTTCGATCTTAATACTGATTTTTTATTTGTATCTTATTTTTTTTCATATGTGAGATCTACTATGTTCGTTATTATTTGTCATGTATAATTGTATATTAAATTCTTAACTTGAATTATTTAGGGTTTCTGACTTGTTTACAACTTTACATGTTTGATGTTTGTGATTTCTGTTTCTGATTTTTTGTCATTTATAATTTATGTTACATGTTTGTGATGACATGTTTGTGATTTCATTTATTTTTCGATCTTAATACTGTTTTTTTTTTTGTCATGTTTGATGTTTGTGATTTCATGTTTGTGAATTCATTTATATTACATGTTTGTGATTTCTCGTTGATGTTTAACAATTTAAGTATCTAGGTCTGCCTTTTTGTTAGGGTTTGATTTGTTTAGGGTTCGTGTTTTCTGGGTTCGTGTTTTCTGATTTTTTGTCATTTATAATTTATGTTACATGTTTGTGATGACATGTTTGTGATTTCATTTATTTTTCTATCTTAATACTGTTTTTTTTTGTCATGTTTGATGTTTAAACTTTAATAATGGTTTCATGTTTGATGTTTGTGATGACATGTTACTGTTTTTTGTCATCTCGACATATGTACTTGGAATGACCTCCTATTAGGTTTATGGTTACTGAGGACGTATTATGGTTCATGCCTTTTTTGTTCCCTTTTAAGAAGGCCAGCCTTGGAAAGGTTGGCTACTATGTGTAACATTTGATTGATTCATGATTACTTTACAGTTTGTGATTGTTAATAGTTTTGTGATACTATTTTGTTTGCTGCTTTTTAGAGTTTTGGTGCCAATGTTGCTGCTAGTAGGGGTATTGAAAATGATATGGAATCATATTTCAGTGCCCCTCATGTTCCCGCTGACCAAGATGACCATTTTGATGTTTTGGCCTATTGGAAAACGCATGTGGGAGTTTATCCTATTTTATCTCGGATGGCTAGAGATGTGTTGGCTATCCCCATTACTTCTGTGGCCTCCGAGTCTTCATTTAGTATGGGGGGCAGAATTTTAACAAAGTATCGCACGCATTTGCTGCCCAAAAATGTTAAGGCTCTTGTTACTTGTCAAAATTGGATCTTTGGTTATTCTAAGATTGAGGATGAGGAGTCTCTTGAAGTTGTTAAAGAGACCGAGCCTACTGATATTGATTATGATTCAATTCCTTAACTGCGTGCCGCGTTGTTGTTTGATCTTTGGTGGTTCTTTGATGGTGGTTGCCTGATGTTTATTGTTTTGGCCTTGTGTTGTGGCCTATTGAAAATGTTTGATAGTTGTGTTCTGGGTTTGTGTTTGTTTCTGGGTTTGTGTTTGTGGGTTGGTTGTGTGCTGGGGTTTGTTTGTGTTTGGGGTTTGCTTGTGTTTGGGGTTTGCTTGTGTTTGGGGTTGGGTTTGCATGTGTTCCCGGGTGGGTTTGTTGTGTTACGGGGCGGGGTTGTTGTGTTGTGGGTTTCCCTAAACCCAAACCCTAACCCTAGGCCCAAACCCTAACCCTAGACCCAAACCCAAACCCTAGACCCAAACCCTAGACCCAAATCCTAGACCCAAACCCTAACGACCTAACCCTAAACAGAATTGTCCCTTGCGCAAAGATCATTGATTGTTGACTTGCTTGCGACTCTTTTTGGCTACATTTTACTTTACAAACATGTTTTGCCCTAAGTGTCACGATGTGGAGCTACTTTTCTTTTGTCTTATTGGACATGATATGCACTTGATTGGTAAATTTGGTTTGGTATTATTTAAAAGACAAAGAATTGTGGATGCTCGTGTCACTTTTGCTGGCTTTCTTGTGTTGTGAAGTTTGTGTTGTTAATTAGAGTCGAGTGCTCGATGATGAGGTCAACTTGTGTACCTGAGAGCCATTATTGATTTTAAAAGTGAATTAAATTTTCTTATCTTTGCAATATTTACTTGTTAATTTGATACTTATAAACTGCTATTGCTATATGGTTTTCTTTGGGAGTTTTTTTAAAAGTAAATTAAATTTTCTTATCTTTGTAATATTTACTTGTTTAGAATTGACTGCTATTGCTATATGGTTTTCTTTGGGAGTTTTTTTGGGGATTTTGCTACCTTCTGTTGGCCTGTTGCTGCTGCTGTTGTTGGCTTGTTGTTGCCGGTCCGTTCGTCGCTCGTGGTGGTGGTGGTCACGCCGCCGCCGGGTGCTCTAATGCTGCCGCTGCTTGTTGGCTCTAATGCTTCCGGTGGTGGTCATTCTTTGCTGCCGCTTCGCTGGTTGATTTCCGATGTTCTTCTTTGGTTGGTGGTCATTTTGTAATTTTTTTACTTTAGAGTTTAAACTTAATCATTTTCATATGTACATTATTCATTTGTAAGTGTACTTTATCTTGTAAACATTATACTATTATATGAATATAAGAGTTTTCTATTTTTCCTAATTTACTTGTCTTATTCTCTCCAATATCCCTTCAAATTCAATATACTTTTCAGTTCAACTATTTAACTATGCACCTTCATGGCTTCATCTAAGAATAATTTAACTATGCACCTTCAAATACAAAATGATCGTAATGTGAGGCAATGGTTGCAAGCCTGCGAGGCTATTTTGGGAGAAACAAGAGGATGAAGGGGCAAAAGAACTATTTGTTTGGGCTATGAGGCTTATAATATTAGCCAAAGTTTTTGTTTGGGCTATGGCCTATGAGGCTTATAATATATAGCTTTACTCTTTTTTGTTTCCCATAACATTGTTCTTTTTTTTTAATAGCTGATTATAACTTACTAGTTACTAGTTACTACTCATACATATTACATAGTTGTGATGAGAGGAAGAAAACTGGGTCGGAATGGTTTTGGGTCGGGTTGTATTAGGTCGGGTTGAATTGGGTCGGAATGGTTTTGGGTCGGGTGCATTTGGGTCGGGTGGTGATTGGGTCGGGTTGGTAACCTGGGTTGAGTGATAACCTGGGTTGGGTTGTATTGGGTCGGAATGCTTTTGGGTCGGGTGCAGTTGGGTCGGGTGGTAACTGGGTTGGGTGATAACTGGGTCGGTAATAACTAGGTTGGGTCACAACTGGGTCGGTTGCTAACTGGGTTGGGTCACAACTGGATTGGGTGATAGCAGGGTGGGTTTAACTGGGTCATTGCTGGGTGAAGTTGGGTGCGGGTTAGTTTTGGGTCGGAACCAGGTTGGGTCTGGGTCATTGTTCACGGGTGTAACTGGCCACGGGTCCACCTGGGTCGACCCAGATCAGGTTGGGTTGCCAATTCCACAGGTTGAACTGGGCACGGGTGGACACTGGGTCGGAATGGGTCGGCTTTCCACCTGACCACTCTCGGCTCGGAACAGGTTGGGTCTGGGTCGGATGCGGGTTCACCAGTGGGTCGGCCCAGTTTTTGACACCTCTAATATAGGGTCTTAGGACAAAAAAAATGTGCACAAGTATAACTACTAGTATTGGCAGCCTTTTAAATATACTACACTAGAAGTTGCTAATTTGATTTATTGATGAATGAGACTAAGAGGTCGTTTGGTTCAAGATATGGAATGGAAACAAATAAAGGAGGGAAATGGTGATAAAAATGATTTACATTTATTGGGTGTTTGGTTCAAGCCATGGAATGGTAACCATTACCACCAACTAATGGATTTTGTTACTTGAGGGGGAGGGGGAGGTAACAAATTAGGGGAGTCCATTACCACCAAGTAATGGTAATGGATTGGTGAGGGGTTAAACTAAACATTAAGAAAGGGAATCGGTTTTTGATTCCGTTTGTTGGACCCTAAAAATAGTGAACCAAACGGGCTCTAAATGGAGAATTGGTTGCCGACAAAGTATGAGAGAAAGGCAATCACTTGGTCCTCTATCTCGTTGTTTCATCGCATTAGTTGCTCTATCTTATTCACCATTAAACATGTTTTTCATTTACCTTTTTATTTTCTTCACTTAATTGCTTTGCAACTTTTCCTTGGAAAATAAATTCAACTTTTGAACTTATGAGTCTCATAGTTTGTAGGAAGGAACTAGCATGTTTGCTTTTTATTCTTTAAAGGATAATTAAGTTTGAGGAAGTCATGCCATCTTTCAGATTGAATATGGTTCTTTATCAGAATGTAAAAAGTTGAGTTAGGCTAAAATTGAAAATAAAGTACATTATACATCCATAATTTCATATGGATATATATTAAGTTCAGTTCATACAAAGTAAGGATGCATTATCTTCACCTAATTTCTCTTAAACTTATATAATTGAACCGCACTTATATGATATATTGGAACTTATTAGACCTAATTTAAATTTTTCAAGGTGAATGAAACGCACCCCAAATTAAAGTCATCATATGCGTGATGCACCTTTGAAGCACCATTCAAGAATTGGGATAAAAACAATGATCTACAACAATAGCTTGTAATTAACACTAATACTTTAATCTAAGTTCCATTTTCAAAAAAAAAAAAAAAAAACAATAGCTTGGGAGCCAAGCCCCACAAATTGGTATCCAAGACACCTAATAGAGATTAAACTAGTATTTTGGCCCGGGCGATGCCCCGGATCAATTACAATTATCAAATATATTATTATTCATAAATTTGAGCTTAGGGCTATGTTCCATATCAGTATAAATATCCTGGAGTGTGTGTATTTAAAGCTAACTACATAATCAGAAAACTTTGTTATATCTGGTTGCAGAAAACTTTGTTTTTAATTTGCAAACAAAATGAGAACACAAAACTCGACTAACATTGAGGGAAAGAAATCTTCACAACTTTTTGTTATAGCCTTAACACTTTTCATTGGTCTGTATCATCTGACATGGATTAAGAAAAACCTTGTTATTCCTGCACATCTGCTTTTACTTTTTGATGGATCTCTTTGTTCGGATAATTAAGCCTTTTTAAACCCCTTTCATTAAAATTCTTTTGTTTTTGGTACTTTTACTATTTCCAAGGCTGACACTGGGTAACTTTCCTCGAATTTCGGTCTTCAAGGAGTAAATTGTATCTCATCTTCTGGAAGCATAGTGGAAGATGATCATGCTCTATCTATTCTAGACAACTTGGTTTGTGAATTAGTCAAACCACCTATCTAGTTTATATTAGTAAAACTATAATTATATTATACTCCCTCCGTCCCATAATATAGTGCTTGCATTCTATTTTGGGTGTCCCAAAATGTTGTTCTTGTTTTCTATTTTTTAATTCCACAATTCCCTCGATTTTCCTAAAAACCATGCAACCATCATTTATTTGCTTCCTTGAAATAGTTTTTTCTTTGTTTATTGAACCTAAGGGTTGAATTAGTCATATATTTAATGCTCTTTCACCCATTATACACCATTCTCTCTCCTAAAATCAGCTTTTTTCCCACAACATTAATTGTTTATCATTCATGTTCCAATTTCCTTAATTCTCGTAAAAAATGAGAAATAAGCACTATATTATGGGACGGACGGAGTACATACTTATTCATGAATCAGAAAATATAGCCACCAGGGTGCAGGTAGTCTCAGGCTTTGGTAAAGAGATTTATCTTCAATAAGATTGTTGAAGTTGACGATATAAATATAATCGGAAATTACACTAAGGGTCCGTTTGATTCAACTTATTTTGAATTATCTTATCTTATCTTATTTGAAGTTATCTTATCTTATCTGATTTTATCTTATCTTATCTGAACTTATCTTATCTGATCTTATCTTATATGATCTTATCTTATCTTATTTTTTTTTTGAAATGAGTGAAGATAAGTTGAACAGAACAGGGCCTTAGAGATGTAAACTTTTGCCAAGTTATTATAGACACTAAACTTGACACTGTTAGAAGAATACCTCAAAATTGGCATCTTTTAGACGGTTACTTATACCATAATTACCGAAAAAAAGCTCGGAGAAACAGTTGGAAATATCACGTATCTATATGAGAATGTTTATGGAAATTAGAGTCCATTCATGATACACCCGGGTGTACCATGCTCATGGTACACCCAAGGGCAATTTTGTAATAAATTCTCCAAATGAGTATAATTTAACTCATTCTAATCACTTATTTCTCTCCATTCTTTACTCTTCTTCTTCTACATTGTTTCTCTTACCTCCATTTTTCTCTCTCCTCCATTGATTCTCACCTCCAAATTTCTCTCTCCTCAATCGTTTCTCACCTCCAAAATTTTCTCCTACATTATTCATCTCTCTCCTCCAAATATGCAACCTTCATTGAAATAAATGAATGGCAAAAACAAATATTTGAGCTCCGAATTTCATTAATGGCGAAATTAATTTTAGATTTAAAAATTAAAACTAGAGTTCCGGATATTCTTCAATGGTGGAATTAATGATCGATAATGTAAAAGATATTTGAGAATCAACACTAGTTTAGGTTTCTCTTACTTCCATTATTTCTCTTACACCAAATTTTCTCTCTCCTCCATTGTTTCTCACCTCCAAATTTCTCTCTCCTTGATGATTTCTCTCTCATCGTGGTCAATTAAACTGATGGACTATAAAATATGATTTGAGAAAATTGGGCTTCATCAATGGCAAAAACAAAAATTGAAGATTCAAAGTTCATCAATGGTGGACTTAGTTTCACATTTGAAATCAATATGGCAGTTGCAAAATGAGCAAACACTTATGTTCATTTGAGAAAATGAGCGAAAAAGTTTATTCATTTTGGGCAAAAGTGTTTCCTCGTTTTTCTCAAATGAGTAGAAATGTTTGCCCATTTGAGGAAGTCTGTTCATTGGGGCGAATGAGCAAAAGTGATTAGAAGTAAGTAGAATTTTGCTCATTTAGAGAATATCAAATGAGCAATGAACAAAAAGTAGTCTTGGGTGTACCATGAGCATGGTACACCTAGGTTTACTATGAATATTCCCATGGAAATTAGACATGTTATTAGTAGGCAAAAAGGTTGTAGTAGTGCGACGTGATCTGGTTCTAGGTGGTTTCTCTTAACTATGGTGACCATTATGCTACTAATCATCTAAATTAAAGCTGTCAAGTTTGAAATGCTTTTGTACCAAGTTGGTGCCATATATGGGATAAATTTCGTGTGATAGAGAGTAATTTTCCCTAGATATAATTATTAAATCAATATATTTACATGTCTAATCAATTAAAAGAATACAGAAGAAATGAAGAATATTTGAGGTAAATTTAAGGCTTAAATATTATGAAGGAGAACCACGTCTTAGCTAGATATGATTCTTAAGCTTGGAACGTTACCCGTTTTGAAATGTAACTAGTTTTTAGGCCCCGACTATGCCCCGGTTATTATATATTTCACTTATTAATATTTTACTTTGAAGTGATAACATCAAATATATATCATTTGGTTTAGTGGTTAAGACATAATATATATGTTTGTGATCACGGGACCAAATCTTATATAATACATTTTCTATTTTTTTAAGTGTATGTGAATTACATGGCATAAAACACTCTAAGGGAAAGCGTCATATGGTATCGTTCCTTGTTTAAAATCGCCTTTTAATAATATATTAGTATAGATATATATTAGAGTTGTGGTAGGACGTAAGTCCATCTAGTAATTATCTTTGTTTCTTGCTTCAACTATAACAATAAATTAAAGACAAACTTCCCTTAAAAAAAACAATTAAAGACATAAACTTCTCTCTTAAGGGACGAACTACAAGGGGTTGGTAGGGTGTTATGACTTATAACAATCAAATGAATAAACCTGTCCTATAATGCTTTATACAACCTCTATCCGAATTTAGTTAATACGGTTCTAGTTTAACTAAAATATCAACGTGATATTTAATTTCCGGGGGGGGGATGATTCTTCGTCATGGTTACAGTTTTACTTATTTTAGCCAGAAAATGTTGTTGTGTCGCTCGGTACGATTATAATTAAAATAAGTTGGAGATTTTGGGCTTATTAGAAAATGTTGGTGTGTGAATTTACTCCATTTTCTTAGATATTAATATTGCTCTTTTATCCTTTCTTGCTCTTGTCAAATTTTTATATTCGAAGGTATGATTGTCAGATCAGGTATTAGCTAAACAAAAAAACAATAAAAGTTACAATACATTGCGAATGAAAAAAAATGGTACAAAAAAATCTTAAAAATTGAAAAGTTAAATAGAATTCTTTATAAGCTAATCAAGATACATAAAATTTGATTGGTTAGACAAAAAATGTTTAATTACAGTACGTGTGATCCATACCAATTGCTTTCTCTTCTGATATTCATTGGATTGCTACTCCTAAATTTTATTGTTGATATTAATTTAGAAAGGACGACTTAAACCCAGTTAATTTTACAACCTAGCAAATAATTCATTTTATTTCATACTGTTTGATTCATATATCATCCAATAATTCAGTGTAGCTAAGATAGATTATCACCATGCTTTGTGGAGTGCAGCTGTAGCTTTGTGTTTGAAAGATGTACTTTAGTTTTCCATTCATTTTTAATTCCCATCTTCATTAATTTACTTACTTTCTCTTGTTTTTATTTGAATCTAACATTATCATGCATTTTTAGGTAACCTTTTAGTGCTATCTTTTGCTACTTTTTTTTGCCGGAAGTGTCATTCGCTTTTTGGATGAATTTATTGGCTTATAAGATAACCTTATTAAAAATTTGGGTTATAACAGAACCAAGAGGTTGTTTTGTTGAAAGATAAGATGAGTTTAACGCGAAGTATTTGATTCATCTTGGAGCAAACGCTGAGGATCTGATCAATGATCATGTTCAACAGTTGAAGGCTTAAATCAAGGGTAATAATTTAGCACTCGCATATGCCTATTTGCTTTATTTTACTTCATTTTTCCCTCTGTGACTTCTGCAAGTGACTGCAACTGTTTTCTTTTTTAGTGACATATACATGGCTTATCTTTTGAGATGATGAATCCATTTCAGAAATGGGCGAAAATGGTATTTTTCTTTTTGGGTATTTCATTTTTACATAAAGGATGATTTGGAAGAAAACTTTTGAATTTGTTACTATGACTCGTTTTAATATTTTTGGTAATTATTTCATAGACTGTGTTTGTATTGTTGACAATTGACATATATAGAGGCGTTTTAGGATTTCTACTTACGTAGAGAGAAATTTTTTGAGAAAACCTTTTGTGATGTTTAATCATGACCCGTTTCCACATACCCGCAATTACTTGATAAACTATATTTGTAATTTGTTATATTGCTAGGTGGTCATAATTAAGATGATTATGAAAATCTTATGGTTTAGAATAATTTTAGGACTATAATTTGAAATCTAAAATCATTATAAATCATTAGACTTCCATAATCATATTTATTTATGACCACCACATAATTTTTTAGTATAGCTAATATATGCTTCCTTTGTTTTTTAGTTGACGTGTTTCTTTAGGCACACTTGCCGATATGATAGTTCAAACCTTAATATCTCCAATTATCAATGAGCAAAAATTACAAAAAGTTGATATTTTTTGAAAACATACATTGAGAGAAATCTAATAAGATCCACGTCAGTATGTTTTTTCTCAATTACAAATCCCAAAAAATAGTCAAAATAATGTATGTAAATAGTGTCAAAGTCATATTGTGTCAACTAAAGAACAGCTGAACAGGTGAAGTATAAAACCTTTTAGGATTCCAAAGTTCAGTAGGGGTAGTTTTGGAAAATACTTTTTTGTGTTTGTTATCCTGACTTATTTCAATAACCGCAGTTAATTCATAAATTGTGTTTGTTACGTTGCTGCAACGGCCATCAATTCTCTCACTTTGTTTTTTCTGTGCTTTTTAAAATATTTTTATATTTCTTTTGACTAAAGAAGTGCTAAACATCTAACTTTTTCTCTCCTTTGAAAGAAAGTCTTACAATCTAATGCAAATAATTGTGTGCTTAGTAGATGGATCCAAAACGTTAGAATGTCAATGAAGTGAAAATGAGTGATATAGATTAAAAGTATATTAATAATAGTCAGTAGAGCCTGGCCTAGATAATAGATATGACAAGGTGATTAGAGAATTGGCCTTGTTGTTCGAGCCGTACTTTTCGACAAAATTGACAAAATTTAACCAGTGTTTTCAAAGTATGTCAACTGTGCATATATTTTAAATTCATTGTTTCTGGCTCCCCCACAGAAAAAATATAGATATAAAAGTCAAGGAACAATAATCAAGCTCATCTAATTTGTAACTACTGCTGGTGAGTGGTGAGAGAGTGATCTCTATCTAATCGTACCATTTTGGACTCTGGGAATTACTAAATTTAATTAATCTGCTTTCAATGAATATAATGTTATTTCATGAAGAAAATCCTTGAAAAACTTAATTATTTGTTGAAAACGCACATGCATATTGCTTTGAGATAAAGATTAAGTGAGATTGTTTGGTGAGTTCACTGATTTGCAAATTTGATCTCAGTTATTTAAGATGGTTTGCTGGCCATAGATCTTTGAGCTCTACCCTTATATTACTCCCTTGAACTGATGACCTAACTGGCTAACTGGGTGTTCGGTCAGTGATGTGGGGATGACGTTGCAAAGGTGTGGGGATGCCACATGTGAAGAAATACAGCTTACTACCTTAGTTCCTTTGTCTATACATACACCTATGAAAGTATGAATAATGAAATTAAATATAGTCTCACATCAGACCGTCTTACCATGATTTATGGTAAGACGTGGATAACTTACTGTCCTAAATTAAAAGGGTTCACTTATGATACAAGTAACCTCTTCAACTCATAGAGTAACCCTTTTAACTTACAAAATGATCTTTTTAGGGAACAAAGTGAGGTGGACTTACACAAACTTTATGCAAAGGCGGTCTTATACATGACTTACTAATAATGAAATATAAAGATCAAATTTGATTAGGTTTGGCCCAGAGCACGAAACAAGCAACATGCGATCGATATTGTGCATCTTGGGATGTATTTAGCTGGCTTTTCTCAAAATCGTCATGCTTAGGCACGAAGGCTGCATGGCACCCCTGGGCCTTAGTTTTGAGTCTGGCCTGGTCGGCAAGAACAAGGCCGAGTGGCATCTATAACTTTTAGTGGTTTTTATGTTAGCATCAGCCAGTGATAACCAAACCGTGAATATGTAGCAATCCTGACTTCTTTTTTAAGATTCAAGACCTTGAAATTCTAGCCCTATCCACTTTTTAGATCGCCTATCTCTTTTGCAGATAACGACTAAGAACCCATGAAATGGAGACTTTTCAAGTCATTCTGGTTTCAGCCACCGCAAAAACCATAGGCTTGAAGAGTCAGTAGGTTTAGTAAAAGCAACAATTATGAACTGTTAGATTATGATGGTTCTTGCAAAAGAAGTAACCAGGACATAAAACTAAAAGGCACGGCATGTAAGTCTGAAATAGTTAGGTAAACATCTGTATCTTATAGTAAGGCGTATTGTGTTGAAGTTTGAACTGCGTACGTACAAATAGGACATTGCTACACCTACCCACCGGGTAGACAACCCACTACTAATAGAGCAATAAAAAAATAAAAATTATGTTGAATTGGATGTCATAATCACAAGCCTGAACAAGTCTTTATTAATGGTGGGTAGTCTACCCGGTAGGTAGACAAATTTTTTTCCGTACAAATAGTGAGAGAATTGTAACTTGTAAGTGATTAGTGATAGAATCAAATAATGGTGTCTTAGTAGTCTCTCTTCCCGAGGACTTAACAAATTAAAATTAAAGCCATTACAATTTACTTTATTTGACTGAGCACACCCTTAGATTTCATCTAGTCAATCTTTTAATTTCTACCAAAGTGCTTGATTATCTGTCTCTTGTCCTTTTGACTTGTATTACTGGGAGTTAATAATAGACATTTCAATCAATTATAAACCCTACCCCTCGCTGCACCCTGGGGCTAGGACCTAGGAGTCATATTACTCATTTACATACATGTCATGCATGATGCACATCGGGTGCATTGTGTAAACCATGTTCAATCATCCTAAATTATATAAAAGTCGAATACGTAAAAGGTCTTTGTTATTTGGGGTAACTGAATTATGTTGTTTAGAATCCACTCGTCGTTGTACACAAATTTTGCGTGTCATTTTACATACTAATTAGGTCACAGACTTATGGGCAATACTATAATAAGGTTATCTCAGCTTAATAAGGACTACAATTCACATCTCTTGTAACTTAATGGAGGGGATTTTTGGCAGAAAAATACTTCCTCCGGCAATAGTTGCAATATTTCATGTTTAAACACTTGCTGATGCATACATGGTTTCAAACATTAATATATTTAATTATCAATAAGTAAAAATTATAAAATTTGATATTGAAAAAATATACATGCAGACGAATGTAACAAGATCCTATATGAATATTTTTTCTAAAATATAAATCACCAAAGACAATCAAAGTGTAAAATGTAAATAGTAAACACTATGCAAATGGTGCAACTATTTCTAAACGGAGGAAGTATAGGATTAACTTCACTTGCTCTTGTCGTTGCCTTGCTACCTAGTAGGCCACTCTAGGTGGAACCACTTACAGCCTGAAAATGAATTTTATATGAAAAACGTAAGGAGCCCAATGATCTATGAACAATAATATATTTACGTATTGTTTAAAATTATCTAATCTTATGTTGCAGTTAAAAACAACAATTTGATGCTACTCTATTGTATGATTCACATGCAACTTTTTAGAAGCAACCCTTGTCTGATCTAGAATATAGAATATGCAGTATTAAGTACGACAGAACTATAGGACGAAGTTTTGGAAAGTGCTGAATTCTGAGTTCTGACTGATGAATGTAAGGTGAGCTATGGACAGTCAGTTATATTTAGAACACAAGATCATCAACAAACCTTAGAGATATCAGATATGTTGAAATCACATTAAAAGTTTGTATTTTTGGATTTTCCGCTACTATGAAATGCTCTATCATGACATTTGTGACCTGTATGTATGGGTTTGTAACGTTATATTGTTTCAGGTACTAAAGTAGTGGGAATGTTAATGTAATTTACATTTTTCTACGTCGGTGTGTTAAATCATAGATGTGGTCTCAGTTGTGATAAATTACTACCACAAGCAATGCGGATGGTTTGTGGTTGTTGCGGCCTAGCTAATATCACATCATTTACAGTAAACTCAAATGCAATTGCAAAGGTGATCTTGATATGATAATTTGGCCTGAATTCAGTTGTTATTTTTACAAGTTCTAATCAAACATACCGGACAAGTCATTCCGAACGGACGGAATATTGTGCTAGAGATAATCAACAGGAAGGAGGATATGATCCTGCTATCTTGGCATTCTCAAGACTGAGAAGTTCCTGAAATAGTATCAATTAATGGTTTATATTATCATTATAAGCTCCTTGGTTTAAGCAACAAGCAAGCGCCAAAATATATATAAAAAAAATAAAGATCATACAATCTGGCATTATTCATTTACAACCAGATTTGTTTATCAAGCATTAACATAATATCTGATTATCCAACCATGCTTATATCACTGTGACTGATAAAATATTACATGTTCATTAAATTAGTGAAAATGATTGCAGGAATGAATCAAAATATTGCACTGAATAGCTGCCGTGGCTGTTGGAAGACATAGAGACAGGAAGATAACAATAAAAGGATGCAGCCATTTTTTGATGCTGAAATTGCAAGAGTTGAGCAAGGTGTGTCCAAAACAAAGCACCTTTCCAACTTTTCTACTGCTTTTCCTTGCAGCAGTATTCAGAATATTTTGTTGCAAATACATTTAACCCATTTGTTCTGTTACCAAGTAAAGTAGCCAATATATCTTGTACAGTATGTTATTCTATGAGACATCAGAGAAGTTATGAAACCAAGGTGGATGAACATGAACATTCAATAGTTTTGCACTATCATATGTACTTAAAAGGATCCTAACTTCCAGCAGAACCTATGCACTGATTAAATGTTGGAGGTATGTTCTCAAAACATAGCTACTCGTGTCAGACGCGGGCATGTGCCTCAGTGTTACATTTAACTTCATTTGATAACTTTCCATGTTTTTTCTTAACGATAACCATGTCAGTGTGTCAAGGATCTAACAAGGACACCATATTAAATGCAAAGTTCGATTAACATAGAGTTTGAAACTAGAGATCAAAATGATGGAGTTGCAAAAATCTATTTGATAAAATAAATAAAACACATGATATATCAATAAATTTTGCCACGGACATTATCCAAATTCAGGCACCAAAATATTCCTCAGGTACAAATTTAATAATTTACACCATACCAAGCTTACTCATATTATTGCTATCCTAAAAACAAGAGACTCTACAGAGCCTGCAGCACCCCATTCTGATAAGCGTCGAAACTAGATACAGGTGTGTTAACTATAGAGTTCATGTCTCCCCAGCTGCTACTTCCTGCAGAATTGCTAGTAGTGCTACTATTGCCTACATCAACACCACCTGAGTAGCTCTCATTTCCATCAATACTTTGCTGGTTGCTGAAATATACTTCAAGTTCCCCAGCAAAATTGTCCTGTCCTTGATTATGGATGCTCATACCAGGAACATCATATTGATCTGTGTTTAACCATTGTGTAAAATTCATGTTCGCTGTCGAATTCATGGCTAATGCTTGAACTTCAGACTTGTCCACAACACAAAACTGGTCTTGTGTAGGATACTGATAATTGCTGAGTTGAGCATCCTCATAGAATTGCCCCTCGATTTTCATCATTAATCTTGTGTATTGTTCTTGATTTCCGAGTTGATGAACATCATGATTTGGATGTATCATGGGAATAGATAATGTTTGATGTTCTGACCAGTAAGGTAGTTGGTTCATGGTCTGATTAACCAGATAAGTCTCGCTCTCCCTCTTTATCTCCTGCTCGAGAAGACGCGAAACTGCCTGCTCTTTGCGTTGCTTAACCATCAGCTTCTTCTTCAGCCTTGTGTTCCAGTAGTTTTTAATATCATTGTCTGTCCTTCCAGGTAATTGTGCAGCAATGATAGACCATCTGTATATTTACATAATAATATAATCACCATATCTTAGTATCATAAAACTGAACAATCAAGAAACTTTCTGATTGGATGAAATACTTATGACAGCAGTCACAGCACCACATCACCCAGATATATATAGAACTATAGAAGGAAAAAAAAAATATTTTTCCAAAAATAACTGGACCGTCCACTTACTAGCTACTCACTTACTATCGGGTTATCCTTCTTGCAAGGGGTGAGAATCAAACCCCTATCACAGGGGTGGAAGGAGGGTCTCACAACCACTAGGCCAACCCTGATCCTCCAATCCCGATCCTTACATAGGGCTTGCTATAGTGGTATTCATACTTGTTGTATTTCCTTGTATTTTTTTTTCTTTATTGAAATAAAAGGGGGGGATAAGTTACCTGCTCCCAATACTGACATACAGGCTGCAGATGATGTTTTCTTCCTCTTCAGTGAACCCTCCATGCTTAATATTTGGTCGGAGGTAATTCAACCAACGAAGACGACAACTCTTACCGCATCTCTTAAGGCCTAAACCAAGCAAGAAGTTGTTGAAAAATCCAGGTTAGTACTAATCCAAAAAGAAAAAAAAGTTTACTGATAACTTGTAGAAAATAATTGTAGTTGATCATAGTAAGTTAGTAACCTCAACTCTATTTTCTTACCTATTTTCTGCGGTAGCGCGATCCAATTGCCTCCAGTGCCCTTTGCCTCAATATAAGACTTAAGCTTTGCATCTTCCTCAGGTGACCAAGGACCTTTCTTTACATTGGCCTTGTCACAACAAGGAGCTCTACCCATGTTGTAGTGGATTTTGTGTTTTTTGTTTGATGATCTTGTGTTTTTGATGTTGTTTAGTGTAGGAGTTTGTGCAAACTTGTATTTTTAGGTAATAGATTTGATGATACTTGAGTCGTACAATTATGTGCTGATGAGTTTATATAATGGTAAGTGAAGGAAGCTAAGACAATAATATAGCTGGAGAAAGAGGGAGAAATGGAACAAGTCATTGGATTTCAAAAAAGAGGATTGGAAAAAAAGGAACTAACTTTATGAATATAATATTGGATAATTTTGAAATGCTTGGAAAGTAGATCAGAGTTTTCCTCATTGTCTTTCCTAGTCTAGAATCTAATATATCATATTTATTGCTTCTTTTCTTCTTTCTTTATCTCTCTTCCACATTATGGCACTAATTATTAATGCTCATAATACAATTAGAGGGCCTATCTACTAGAAACAATGTGAAATCAGAAGAAGACAAATAGACCTTAAGATATGCTCATGAATCATTCTATCTTTGTCTCTAAAAAATGTTTTTGCAAGAAAAAGTCAAATGAGACTCATTTTTCTAAAATTAAAAGATTATTTGTTTAACTATGATGTGGGGTGTGAACAATAAGGAGTACAGTATATTCTTTCTATGTCAAGATGCAAGTTATTTATATCGAGGTTAAAAAGTTTCTTATTTCTCTTAATTGGATCATCTAGAATTATTGTATTTGTATTCAGAAGATTAGCAATATTATTAATTTTATACTTTTTACCAATATTATTTTTTATGAGGAATTAACATATCAAAATTTAATGTTTGACCTCAAGAAGCATAGATGCTTTACATAATGAAACACTAGCCTTTTGTGCACGCGATGCGTGCGATGATATTTTTAGGCCTAATACTAAGTAGTAAACAAACTGAAAATGCAAGTTAGTATTTAAGTTCACCTCCATTTTGTGAATAAGATTCTTCCATGTTCTTTTTATGTTTTTATTCATTTTTGTGATTTTGAATAGTTTTTTGTTTCTCAAGTCTTATATGTGCATGTTCTTTTATAATCAGTATGATGTTCTTACTAAATATCGTCATGTTCTTTTTTTTTGGTTTTATTCATTTTTGTAATTTATAATAGTTTTTGATTTCTCGAGAAAAATACAAAATGTTGTAAAGTTTTAAGTTGTGAGAAAAATTATAAAAGATTATTTCCCACAAAAAAAATAGTACATAAAAATTTTGTTTTCACATATTATCCTTTTTCTTAAGGGAGTAATATGTTCCTTTACTAATTAATTACGTAGTGTTCTTTTCATATAAATATTATATTATAATTTAACTTGCAATATACTTTTTTTACATAATTAGTGAAAAGTGGTTTGTTAGTGGAAAATTGTGATAGTAATTCTTTGATTTAGATAAGAGTAGTTTCTTTTTTTATCCACATGATGCGTTAGTAGTTAAGGTGATAGATTGAAATTCCTTCCAAATGAATCATGATGGGTTGGTTTGGGTTATTTTTATTTTGAGCAATAAAACTTGTGCACTTTGCTTTGCTTTAATTTAGGAGGATTTTTTTAAAAAAAAATCTTGCTTGTTAACCTAGGAACAGTTGGTCCATATACTTATTTGCCACTTAAATCGGTGAAGAGTGAAGACCCATCAGACCAACAAAAAAACATTTCTCCAACTATTCATTCTCTCTCTCCTCTCAGTGTATAATTTCAGTATTTTTCTAACATTCATTCTCTCTCTCCTCTCACTACAAATCTACAACCTATATTTTGAAGGAACCTAATTCATATTTGAAGGAATGTAGTTCATCCAAGTATGCAATATACAATAACAAAATCAGACGTTTCAAGTCTTAAGCAGTAAATCTAATTTGCGAACAACATCAAAGAAATACATGCAACAATAGATTTTCAAGTCAACGTCAAAGAACAACATCAAAAAATCAAGCATTTCAATTCAAGTCTTAAGTAGCAGTAGATCTAATTGGGTCGATTTTGTAACAAAGAAAGGTAATTTCTTAAATCATGGATTTCAGTAATTTCTCTATGATCCCAAAATTGTAACCGAAAAGTATAATACAATTTCAGTTTTTTTTCCTTGTCTAACTTCTAAATTCTGATTTCACAAATTGATATTTAAAAATTTTCATCATTTTAATTTTTCTCCTTTTCTAAATGTTCACACTTTGAGTTTCAATTATATTTGAAATGAAATTTTAAAATTTTTCATACACAATCTGATTTTGCATGAAATGGTCATTTTAATTTTTCTCCTTTTCTAAATTTTAACACTTTGAGTTTCAATTATATTTGAAATGAAATTTTAAGTTTTTCATACACAATCTGATTTCGCATGAAATGGTCATTTTTAATTTTTCTCCTTTTCTAAATTTTAACACTTTGAGTTTCAATTATATTTGAAATGAAAAAAAAGGTTTGATATTGTTTTGTTTTTCAAAATTTATTTATGAACATGGATATTTTGCAAAAGTTTTGGGCAAAAATTTTATATTGGAATTTTTTTAAAAAAGAACTAAATTTGCAACTTTTTCATCAGTGTCATAAATGAATCAAATTTCATACACATCTTGTTTTCTGATTTTATATGAAAATGAATCAAATTTAAGTCTAATTATATAAAAGCCCTTTTCAACTAATTGCTATTATCTCCATTTTTTCAACTACATAACAGTCGACTAATGTGATATAACTTTAAAGATTAAAAGAATTATGTACCTGTTTGAAAGTTCACAAATCGCCGACCGACGAATGTGTGATATCACCTGTCAAAATCTTATGTTTTTCTCGATTTGTGTTTATAGGTAATTTTTGTGAGTATGTAATTGTGAATGGTTATTGAGAACAATGATTTATAAGTGAATTTTGTGAATGTTTTTGTATGTATTGACGTCCTAGTATATTAGTTTTAGTTTGTAAGTTAATTTTTAGTTTTTGTAAAGTTTCCTGATCATTTGAGTGATTTGTAAAGTTTCCTCATATAAGTGATTTCTGAGTGATTGTTGAAAATTAATTTCCGGTGGCTTTGTTTGACCCCCATTTTGGTATTGAGATTCCTTTTGTAATTTAGAAAGGAAAGGGGGGCAAAATTGTCAGTTCAAAAGAGGACACCATTGCTTCCCCTTCCCTTATGTAATAGAGATAAGGAGTATAAATGTATAATCTATTGGAGACCATACAGTTCCTTCTCAAGTGACTATATTATTAAATATTACCTCTGTTCATAAATAATAGTTACATTTATTGACTTATCACACATGCCAATGCAAAATTTTGAGCATTAATATCTCTAATTTTTTTTAAAAAAAATTATAAAAAGTTGATATTTTTAAAAGTACATATCGAGACGAGTCAAACAATATTCCACAATACTAAATTTCCCTTACCCATAAATCACATATTATAGTAAAAAATAAATTTGTGAATATTGTCAAAAATCAAATTAAAGTGTAACCATTATTTAGGATCGGAGATAGTACGACATAATATTTTCTTTGTTTCGTAATAGTTGCAACACGTTGACTTTCATACTTACCAATTTACATCTTTAACTATTAGTAGTAAATATAATAAAAAGTTAATAGCTTGAAAATATATATATTAGACAAGTCCAACAATATTTTACATAATAACAATTGTTTTATACGTATATAAGTAAAGTAATATGGCTAAAGTTAGTTTATGAGCAGGGGTAAAAATCAAAGTATTGCAATTATTGAGAAACAAGGACAAGTAATATGAGCATTAAAAAAAATTTGCTATGCTTAAAGTTTATAAAATATAATGTGTCATCTCTCCTCTTCCTCCAAAAAACCTTAATCCTTTTCTTCTAGTTTGGGGCTGCCATCATCCTTTCGATGGTGGTAAGCCCCCAATTCTTCTTTTTTCCTCTAGTTTTTATTATTTTTGTTATTAATAATCTTCCATTCTCTCTCTTTTTGAGAGTTTTCTACCCAATTTTTGGGTTCTTTCTCTCCTCTTATGGGAGTTTGGAGTTTAGTTTTAGTCTCTTCCCACATGGAAGTTTAAAAATTGGTATGAGAAATTGTTGCTATTGGTTGAAGTTCAAGACCATCAACATCGAAGTATTGGAAATTCGGATGCGGTCAACATGGTTAAATCAAGAATTTTCTTCCCTAAACTATGTCTGAATGATAGACTTCCCCATCAATAGCTGCGTGATTCAGCAAATACAAGGGGGTTGCGCTGTATTACTCGATCTGGTTCATTGTAGTTTCTTTGAAAACGAATTTGATTTGATCTTGTCTGATTATATATTGTTTTTCTTTAATACTTATTGTAGATACCGTTTGGCCTTCATTTAATGAAATTTCTCTTTCAAAAAAAATATATAATGTGTCATTCCCAAAAGAACAAATTTGCGTTTTAATTTACTAGGAAATACTACAAGGAGATATTTGCTTTGATACTTTTCTACAGTGCAAGACTATTGTCTAAATATATATATATATATATATATATATATTGCATCACTTGCAAGAGGCAGAAAAGAGAATTATTACATCTATAAAATGGTTAATCTATCCACATGTTGATACAAATTTCAACCACATTTTACTTTCTATATTATTTAAGATAGGTAATCTATACAATGAGTTACAAGGGCCTCTAGAATCAAACAATATTTGATTCAAATAGAGACTTTTTTTCTTGTAGACATCCCAAAAAAAAAAAGTTTATACGGCTCTTATCTAATCAAGAAATAGACAAAAATACTTAAATAGAAACGATTTATGTCTAAGGTATCAGATATTTGGTACAGTTATAGTATTTTTGTGTGGATTTTATACTACACTTACAGCATTTATTTGCGAGGTCAAATTGAGTTAGTTTTGTGATCATAAGTGATTGACTTAATTAGGTCCGTAATTTTTGAACCTTTCGTACATAGGCTGGGCGGCAATGTTTTCAGTTTTGACTTTAATTTTTCTGCATTGAATGATGAGAAGTTTGGGAAACGTTTCATCTTTAATATTTACTTCTATAATAAGTTACTATTACTATTTTTTTTCTTGTAGCCAGGAATATGATAGCTTTCTTATCGGTTACAAGTTCTAACATCCCTTGTTCTGCTAATGTCAAAAAAAAAACATCCTGTAGGCTGTAGCTAATGAAGAAGTATTTGTAAGCTGTTTTTAGTAGTTGGAAAGGGAATTGATGAAAATTTTCTTATTGTGCACAAAATAGATAGTAATTAGTTTTTAGGCCCAGACTACGCATGTCGCCTCGGGTAATTATATTTTTCATTTACTAATATTTTACTTTGAAGTGATAACACCAAATATGACTTGGTTTAGTAGTAGTCAAGACTTTAAGACATAAACTTGAAGTTACGGGATCAAATCTTCTACAATGCTTTGACTAATTTTTTTATTGTATGTGGATTACATGGGAGAACACCCTAAAGGAGAGCGCTACGTGGCATCGTTAAAGGAACACCTTTTAATATATTAAGCGTAGATAAATAGAAGAGCAAATTAATCTTGTGTGGACCCGGTCCACAATAATATTATTGTGGACCAAAACCACTTATTTAACATAGTGATCCTTTTTTATCATATAGTAACCTTTTAAAATCTTAAGTTACGCTATACGATTCTTATCAACCATAGTGACCGTTTTTTTCAATATAGTCACCCTTTCTCATATTAGTTTATCATAATGAAATTTTCAATTTGTGACGTAGTAATCTTTTTTTTTCACATAGTCAAACTTTACTATCTATATCTACTCATCTTTTATATCTATTGTTTATTATATAGTGATCCTTTTTTTCATAAATCATATGAATTACCATTAGGTCCACACTAATTTAGTGTGGACCAAGTCCATATAAGTTTTCTCATACTCTTTGTCAAGTTTTCATAGTCTATTTCTTCTAGCTTTCCATAATTAAGAATTTATCATAAATTTACTAAAATACTTCTATTATTTATGACACGTGTCTTGTTCTATCTTGACATCCACCACTCCATTGCAGTGCAAGTTATCTGAATATGTGAATATACTTTCTCTTTATTTTCAAGAATATGTGCTAGTAAAATATATAATACTATATGCAAGGCTAACAATAAGCATTACATATAGTATTTCTTAAATTGGCAAAAGTTTAAAAACATATCACAAAATCACGCGTCGATTAGTGTTATTAATACTTATTTCATAATAAAAGTTATTCATCAAATAAAAAGTTACATGATATTTACAAAGAAAATTTTAAACTAACAAATACATAGTATAATGAATCAAATTAACCTGTCAAAACCCCTCAAAAAAAAAACCTGTCAAAAAAAAATGAATCAAATTAAGCTTTCCTGAAACTTAGTTATTGTTTAATGATTCTACTCTAAACTTCGGGTCTGTTCTCTTCGGCATAAAACAACTGAACTGAACTGAACTGAACTGAACTGAACTGAATCAAATTATAACTAATAGTAATGAATAAATTTAGGAATTGAACTGAACTGAACTGAACTAAATTGAACTGAACTGAACTGAAAATAAGCTGAGGAGAACATGCCCTTCTTCTAATTATATCACTTTTTTTAAAAAAAAATCCTAAAATTCAACAGGTATTAAAGTAATGGACAATGTATTTTCCCAGACCTATGACTTTAGCAATAAGATCGACACCAAGTACTTATCGTACTTATGGACTATGGTACGTTGAAGAAACTCCTTGAATCTTTGACATTTTGATGAATTCATATCTCCCCCCCCTCCCTCCCTACCACAGCACTCAAACCTTTTTAAGTTATTCATATCCCCCCTATCTTACTCTAAAGTCTAAACCTTGCATGCTTGGCTAAAATTGGTTCCAATATCCTACTTTACTGAATTTCTGTAAACACCAAGTACAATGCACATCATTTCGCATATTCTTGCTGTAAAGCTAACACATTTTTCATGATTGCACCATCATTAGTCATTACTTTCTTTTTGCTAGCAATCAAATGGTCTTTTAACTAGGGTAGGTCCCATGGCTACCTTGATTGGCTAATTGTCAACCTTTGGTTTATTTCTATATCATCTAAAAAGCAAAATAGAAAGACAGATCTAATCTTCAATTTCTTTTGTTTTTCTTTTTTTCTAAAATATAAATCTTCCTCTCTTCTCTTGTATTAAATGGTGCAGTTCTATATATGGTAACCTCTTTTTTTTCTATAAGGAGAGAAAACTAAGTTATGTTTGATTAGATGGCCAAACGGCCCAAACCTAAAGCATAATTTCCAAATTTTTTTATAAAAAAACATCATCGATGGAGGAAAAGCAATAGGTGAAAATTGGGAACAGAGACCCTTGTCAGTTGTTAATTTAGCTATGATCTTTGCAATTTTTCCCTTTCAGGGAGGAGGGTGTAGTAGTGAAGTGATGAAAATTGTCCTCGCCCTTTCTCAGCTCTAATTCATGAGTAACATGATAATCCTAACTCCAAATTGGAAATGAAAATATATGTACTACTTTAAGAATAAGGAATCGACATGTTTTAATATGAAATTGATAATGTCATCCCTTAAAAAAAAAAACAAAATACACCCTCCTTATATGCCATATTTCCTCTGTTTGAGAATATTTGACACACTTCACTTAACACGCTTGTTGGTGTATATTTTTTAACTATTAATATATAGTTGTAATTCCCTATAAGTAAAATTGCAAAAAGTTGATATTTTGAAATTATATGTCGGGACGAATCTAATAAGATCCAACATGACTATATTTTTCCTTACATAGAATCACAAAATACTATCAAAAGAAAGTGCGTGAATAGCACAAAAGTCAAACCATGTAATGTATTTTGAAACGAGGAAGATTATAATAGTTAGTCTTCTACTCTTTAAAAAAAAAGTTCAGTTGGTCTTATAATAGACAACCTACTTTTAATTTAAAATTAGGTAACGGCCTAAGCCTAATATTAAAATGAGAAAGAACCACCTTTTCTAAATATAGTGACTACTTTAATCTATCTAGTGACTAATTTAGGGACTAGTTTAATTCATTTAGTAATTACATCCTTTAATCCGTTTAGTGCCTAGTTTAATCTATTTAGTGGCTAGTTTAATCCATTCGCTAAGACTGCCGAGTTATTTCTTAAAACTGTCTGTTGTAATTCGAGATTCAAAGGGAAACAATGGAAGGAGAAGAGAAGGGACGACTAGGTTAGTCTGAGATGTCTAAGGATTGTGTTGGATTAGAGTACTGAGATGGAATAGGCTTGTTAGAAGAATGTAGGTCTTGGGTTTGTCTAACTTTATCTTAAAATTAGACCGCCTATTTTAATAATTTGTATAAAATGTTATATCATTTATGTTTTTATTTAGTTATTCCATTTTGACTTTTGCATTATACACATGAACCATTTGAGATTTTTTAGCCTGAATAATAAAAACAAATTATCATGTGAGATATTGAAATTATGTGTCAATATATTTTTCATAATATCAACTTTTATAAAAGTCATAGTGGAACAGTTAAATAAAAAAAAGATTTATTATTTTATTATGCCATACAAACGCCTTACACAAAAGTATGCAGGATTTGGGGGAAAAAGGGCAACTTGGTATGCAACCCTCACTGCTCCATATAGAGTATATAGGAAGATACAAGTGAACATATTCCGCAATAACTAAATATTAATAATACCAATCGATACGTAATTTTGTCATAAATTCCTAAATTATTACTATTTTAGAAAATGTATTTGATATCCCCTCAAATAATGAGGGTTAAAGTTTATTATTAGCTATTAGGATTGCATATTTTAAAATTGTAAAAAAAATAAATAGTTTCTCATAGGATACTAAGACTAGTAGGGTGGAAATTGTCTAGAGCTTTCACTTCATGGTGGGTGACCAAATGGCTAACGACATGAAAGTTACATGCTTCTTCGAGCAACATATTGGCTGATTGAAAAGGTGTATGGACATAAAACTTTAACATATTAAATATAAAACTTGCTAGCAGAAGTCTCGCTATAATCAATGAAGCACACCACAGTAAAGCTCAAAGGACAGAAGTGAACATGGAACCTTCTCTAATCTCCCTTGTTATATGTTAACCCAGGTCAAAAAGAACGAATTACCTTGACTAATCTTTCTCTGATTTAATATTAGCCTAGTAACCGTGAGAGAACGCAATAGGATAATTTAAGAAAAGCATATCTTTGGTACGTTGAAAAAATCTGCTCCACGTAAAAACTATGGGATCAAGCTGTAAGATTTTCTCAAGTTCTTTTTTTTTTCTCTTTTTTTTTTAAGTATAATTTCTGAAGTTTATCACTCGTCTATTTACTAGTTTTCGTAGTGAATCGGTAAGAAGATAACCCTTTGAAAGTTTGAACCGTGACTTAGCTAGGAAATACAAGTTGCACAATTATTATAGCTAAAACTTGAAATGAAATAAATAGTAATAGAACCACGCTATCTAGCTAATTTGGTAAAATATTGTGGGGGTGGTCCCACAGACCCAAGATCAAATCTCATCTACATCATTGTGTTTAGTCGTTTATTTGCATCCAAAAAAACTCTATAAATGGCTCAAGTTTCTATTTCGGTCCTATGTCAACTCGAGTCGCTCATTAGATATATCAAAAGTTATATAAATTGGAAGATAATTGTCTTATGTGACACATATGATTACATCGAATCACGTTTGAATTGCTTTTGTGTTTGTGTCGTGTTCTTGGGTATGGAGTTGAATATTGTATTCATGAAGCACGAGCAAACACAAGCGAAAAAGAATGAGCAAAGAAGAGGCGAAATTGCCCAATCAGGGGGGTAAAGTTATGTGTTCCGCTCAGTTTATGATTGTACCCTAATGTAAATAGTTATTAGGTTGTTCTTCAAATTAAATATAAATTTCTAGATCTACAAAGGCTAGTGAATCTTAGAGAGAAGTTAAAGAGTCTAGAGAAATTTAGAATTAATGTCCTTGTACAACCATTTATATTCAAAGTCATAGTGCAAGTTTGTGGTTTTTCTCTCGAAATTCGAGTTTCCACGTAATTGTTGTGTGTTTTTTATTACTTATTCTTCTTAATTATTGTATGTTGATTTCCTCATATAATATTTTGATTGCATAATTTGTTAGTGCATGCCGTATTTCCAGTTCAAGTTTCTCTCAATAATTTTGTGTTCGTGTAGTATAGGTTTCGATTGTATCATCATGTAATGTCAAAGATTGGTAACTATAGATAGATAAGACTTTTTTTCTTTAGAGGAAGATAATATAAGACTTACTGGTATAGCTTATGACTCTTTACTTACAAGGAATAGCAAAAACCAAACTTTGTTCCTTAATAATTAAATTTTATAGTGGTTTCAATTCAAAGTTCTTGACAATTCTTAGTAGTAATCACCGCCCACTGATAATAAAATTTCTCAGCTATTAACATCTGAATCTGCTGAAATTTAACGGGCATATCTTAAGTTCATGTACCTCTTTTTCTAAGTTTGATTGTTCTTTACTTCCTCAACATTGTAGCTTGTACCATTTTTAATATCGAGCTTGTTTAAGAGTTCTGAGACGAGTTTAGTGGTAATCAACTATGATGGTCATGGAAATTCCTGATCGAATAGTTGATGTGACGACTAAGCTCATGATCGTTCCTAATGACTTAGCAATTGATAAGAATTACAAATTTTATACATTAAACATTTCTTTAGTCACGATAATGACCCAAACAATTGGAGAAAAAAGAAGGAAAATAATTCTTGATCGAGGAAACCCACTATCACTTTCCAATTACATCACTAAATTTGACCTCCTATGGATCTGTTTTTCTTGTTTCCATAGGTGGGCGCCACTGAAATTTGGACTTGCAATTCCTTACAATTTCGTCGCCTTCATCACCTACTCAACTATACTAAAACATATGCTCCCCTTAAAATGACACTCTAAATAAAACATAAAAAGGGGGAAAGGAAAAAGAAGGTACAAGTGGGTTTCTCATTTTTCTTCAAACAATTTAGCGTCTCACTATATTACACTTGTCATGATGTTGTGCAATTTAAATGGCATTTTCATGTCATTTCAACTCTTCTGTTTGTCATAGTGCCAATAATCCAATTTAATATTTTGCTCTTGTATTTGTAAATGCTCAAATTAGATATTGTGGATATTTTTCTAGCAAAGAAAAAAAAGAAGAGAATGTATATATCTAATATTACTTCTTTTTTAATAAGTTTTCTAATATTACTTATTACTATTAGGCTATGTTCAGTTCAACTTAATTTTACTTATTTAAGATCAGATTAGATAAGTTGAGATCAGATCAGACCAGATCAGATCAGATAAGTTCAGATCATGCTTATATTTAAAACTTATTATTATTGTTGGTATTTGTTATTGGTATCATGATTATTATGTGATTATTATGATTATTTGTATTACTAATGCTATTATTATTATTATTATTATTATTATTATTATTATTATTATTATTATAATTATTATTATTATTATTATTATTATTATTATTATTAGTACTATTGTATTATTAGTATTACTTTATATGATTATTATTACTATTAATACTACTATTTACTAGTACATTTGTTCAAAAGGATTATTATTATTAGTGTTGTTGTTGTACTTATTAACTATTTATATTGGTAATTATTATTAATGTTGTTGTTATTATTATAAATGTCATTATTATCACTATTTCAAGCTATTTGTGTTCAAGAAGAAGGATGTTCTTTTGACATTTGGAAGTGTTCTTTTTATATTTGTTCTAATTAACAATTTTAATATGTGATGTTCTTTTTGATATTGTACATGTAGAAAGAACATGACAATAGTATATGATGTTTATTTGGCAATATAATATAGAATGATAGGTAACTAATATGTATAAAACAAAAGTAGTATCATGTGATAACACAATGGTGGAGGCATCACCCCCAAGATTCCCCACAAAGGGACTTCAACTTATTTTTTAAAACAAAGTTTAAATAGAATATTACAACGATATGAGGAGAACATTTAACAAATTTGTTCAAGATCATATGATTATATATAATTTATAGGTTTACTTGTTAGTTAAATCGAACATGCCATCAATATAAAAATAACATCTATTTTTTTTATTCTACTTTTAAAAATAACGGCTATTATTGTAATTGTATGTTCATATACTATGTGTTCTTTTTCAAAAGAAGAAACTAATTATGCTATTATTATTATTATTATTATCATTATTATTATTATTATTATTATTATTATTATTATTATTATTATTATTATTATTATTATTATTATTATTATATTAAAAG